>CAUYUJ010017762.1:203453-225439 GCA_963575745.1 Prorocentrum cordatum
TTGATGATCGATAGTGAGATCGATAGTGAGGTCGAATGTGAGATCGATAGTGAGATCGATAGTGATATCGATTGTGAGATCGAGCGTGAGACCGAATGTCAGATCGATTGTGAGATCGATTGTGAGATCGATAGTGTTATTGGTAGTGAGATCGATTGTGAGACCGAATGGGAGATCGATTGTGAGATCGATTGTGATATCGATAGTGAGATCGACAGTGAGACCGAATGTGAGATCGATAGTGGGATCTATTGTGAGATCGATTGTGAGATCGATCGTCAGATCGATTGTGAGATCGATCGATTGAGATTGATAATGAGATCGATAGTGAGTTCGATAGTGAGATCGATGGTGAGACCGAATGTGAGATCGATTGTGATATCGGTTGTGATATCGATACTGAGATAGGTAGTGAGACCGAATGTACGATCGATAATGAGATCCAACGTGAGTTCGATAGTTAGATCGATAGTCAGATCGAATGTGAGATCGATTGTGAGATCGATTGTGAGATCGATTGTGAGATCAATAGCGAGACCGAATGTGAGATCGATTATGAGATCGATTGTGAGATCGATAGTCATATCGATTGTGAGATCGATCGATTGAGATCGATTGTGAGATCGGTAGTGAATTCGATAGTAAGATCGATCGAGTGCGACGTTGGTCCCTTCCCCCCCCTCACCTCCTTATCACCCGAAGGGTGGTCGTATAGGTATGCCACTCAGCATGTATATCCCGAACCCTCGATACGCACCCTCTCCGTCTCTGATCGTACCCCCCTTGGGGGCACATCTTCCTTACCTGCCACGTGTAGTTGGTGCAGCTCCTACAATCAAGGGCAGGAAGAAACGCCCCTACCCTGGTTTACGAGGCGCTGTGCGCTGAAACTCCTGTGGGCTGACAGGGTACACCCTGCGTGATGTGCCGCGTCCTGGCGGCTCTAGGCTTCGGGGGTCCCCAGGAGGTTTACAGACCACGCACTCGAAGCCCATGGCAGAGTCGTTATTTCATCCCTCAATAGAGCACGGAAAGGGGGGGAGGAGGGAAGGGACAAGGGGGAGGGAGAAGAATGGAGCACGAGAGAGATCAGCAGGAGGGGGGTGAGGAGCGGGGAGCCAAGCGGCAGGGCCTGACGTGCGGGTCGGGCGGGCGGACCCTCACGGGCGGGTCGGGCGAGCGGGCCCAGGCGGCCGGGTCGAGCGGGCGCGTCGCTGAGGCAGCAGTCGCGCATGGATCGCGAGGACGCTTCCAGCGACAGCGCGACTCCCAAGTAAATTGTGAGGACGTCCAGAGCGAGAGCACGATTCCTGAGTGTCGAGGGCACCGCGTCTCAGTTAGTGTTGAGGGAGTCCCACGCAAGAGTCCGATTCCTGGATCTAGATCGTGAGGAGGCCCCGCGCGAAAGCTCACTTTGGAATCTATTGCGAAGTCGTATCAAGCGTGAGCCCTTGTTGTTGGTGTGGTGGTGTTGATGCTGTTGTTGTAATTGTTGTTGTTGTCGTTGTGGTGCTTGTGGCTGGCTGTTGGTTGTTGTTGCTGTTGTTGTTGGCCTGCCTTCTCGACCCGCCCGTTAGGGTCTACCCGCCCGATCTGCCCGTCTGGTTCTGCCACGTGCTTTCTGCTCCTAGCCCCCCTCCTGCCACTCCCTCTCGTGTTCCATCCTCCTCCCTCCCCCTTGTCGCTTCCTTCCATCCGTCCTCGCTTCCCCTGACGTGGAGGCTGCACGAAATACACGTTGCAGGTAAGAAAGCTATGCCCCCCAAGGCGGCACGATCGAAGACGAAGAGGGCGGGTATCGAGGGTTTGGAAAATGCTTGTTGACGGGCTCGTGAGCAGATAAGAATGAACAGTCTTAAGTTCATGGTTGTTACTGTTGTGTTGTTGTTGTTGCTGTTGTTGGTGTTGTTGTTTTTGAGCTCTCACGACTGAAGAATATTATTGTTGATCGCCTCCCTCCGGGGCACATGGTGTTTTTTCCTTTCAAGTGCCCTTCCCGGGGCTGGCGCCCTGCTTCTTATTAGGGAAAGTCCTTGAGTCTCAGAATTGGGTTGTCGGCTCCCGGTTTACCACAAAAACGGCTCCCGCCTGATATTTCCTCACAGTTTATTCCCAGATCGTACTCTCGCTCGGGACTTCCTCACATTGTATTCAGACATCGCACTCTCGCGTGGGACTTCCCCGCAATGTATTCAGGCGTCGCGCCTCCAACACTGAGGGATCGCGCTGTCGCTCAGGCCTTTCTCGCGATTTACTTGGGAATCGCGCTACCGCTCGAGACGTCCTAGCGATTCGTGCTCACGCTTCGGCAGCCCGCCTGCTCGACCTGGCCGCTTAGGCCCGACCCGCCAGCTAGGGTCTACCCGCCCCATCTGCCCGCCTGGTTCTGCCACGTGCTTTCTGCTCTTAGCCCCTCTCCTGCTAATCTCTCTCGTGCTCCATCCTTCTCGCTGGAGGGCTTCTCCGACCTGAGGGCTTAGGCGACCCGTCCTCCTCCTCCTCTCTCCTCCTCCTCCTCCTCGTCCTCCTCCTCCCCCTCCTCCTCCTCCTCCTCCTCCTTCTCCTCCTCCTCCTCCTCCTCCTTCTCCTCCTCCTCCTCCTCCTCCCCCTCTTCTTCTTCTTCCTCCTCCTCCTCCTCCTCCTCCTTCTCCGTCCCTCCTCCTCGCACTCCTCGCCCTCCCCTCCTCGGGTCGCCCACGGCCCTGGGGGAAACCGTCCACTTTCTCCCTCCCTTCCTTCCATCCGTCCTCATTTCCCTTGTTTTAGGGGCTATGCAAACTACGCGCGGCAGGTAGGGAAGATATACCCCAAAGGAGCACGATCGAAGACGAAAAAGGCGGGCACCGAGGGTTTGGGATATACGTGTTGAACGGCATGCGAGCAGGTAAGAGCAATCAGTCTTAACTTGATTGTTGTTGTTGCTGCTGTTGTTGTTGCTGCTGCTGTTGTTGTTGTCGTTGGTGGTGTTGTTGTCGTTGTCGCTGTCGCTGTCGCTGTCGCTGTTGTTGTTGTTGATGTCTCATTTCTAGCTAACAATTGTTGTTGATCCCCCCTTAACCATTATTTGATTGAGTTGAAGTGCTTCTCCCGGGGCTCGCACCCTGTATTTTAGAAGAGAAGGGTGTCACCAAACTGGGCCCCTGGCCCCCGGTTTACAACAACAACAACAGCAACAACAACAACAACAACAAACATGTTGATATTGTTCACTCTTATCTGCTCGCGGGCCAGTCAATACTTATATCCCAAGTCGTCGATGCCCGCCCTATTCGTCTTCCATCGTGCCCCCCTGGGGAGTATATTTTTCCGACCTTCAAAGCGTATGTCGTGCAGCCCTTAAGGCAGGGGAAGAGAGGACGGGTGGAAAGAAGGGACAAGGGGAGGATCATGGAGCACGAGCGAGAGTGGCAGGAGGGGGGCTCGGCGCAGAAAGCACGTGGCAGAATTAGACGGGCAGATCGGGCGGGATAGAATTAGAACTAAACGGCGGGTCGGGAAGGCGTGCCCAGGCGGCCAGGTCGCGCAGGCGGGTTGCTGAAGCGTGCGTCCTGCATGAATCGCGAGATGTCTTTCTGGCGATAGCGCGGTTCCCCAACAAATCGTCTCGAAATCCACAGCGAGAGCGTGACACATTCCTGAGTGTTGAGGGCGCGGCTTTTGAATAAATGGCGGGGAAGTCCCACGCGAGAGCGCGATTCTTGTGTACATTCGGAGAACGTCCCGCGCGAGAGCCTGATCCTTTTAAAAAATGTGAGGAAGTATCAGGCGGGAGCCGTTGTTGTTGTAACTCGAGGGGGCTGGGGGCGCAGTTTGAGGCTCAAGGCCAGGGTGCAAGCCCCGGGAGGGGCACTTACTTCAATTGGAAAATATGTGCGCAGGGCAGGAGGGATCAACACCAGTTATTCTTCAGAAGCGAGAGCAACAACAACAATCATGCTAATATTGTTCACTATTATCTGCTCGCGGGCCAGTCAACACGTATATCCCAAACCGTCGATGCCCGCCCCATTCGTCTTCGATGGTGCCCCCTTGGGGGTATATTTTTCCGACCTGCAACGTGTATTACGTGCAGCCCTTGAGGCAGGGGAAGAGAGGACGGATGGAAGGAAGGGACCAGGGGAAGGAGGAGGATGGAGCACGAGAGAGACAGAGAGAGCAGCAGGAGAGGGGGCTAGGAGCAGAAAGCACGTGGCAGAACCAGACGGGCAGATCGGGCGGGTAGACCCTAACGGGCGGGTCGGGAAGGCGGACCCAGGCGGCCAGGTCGAGCAGGCGGGTTGTTGAAGCGTGCGTCCTTTATGATTCGCGAGGAAGTCTCGAGCGACAGCGCGCTTGGGGCCTCTGTGGGCTGGGGCCTCTGTGGGCTGTGTCGGGGGCTTCTGTGGGCAGCGCGCTGGGGCCTCTGTGGGCGCGCTTGGGGCCTCTGTGGGCTGAGGCCTTTGTGGGCGCGCTTGGGGCCTCTGTGGGCTGTGTTGGGGGGGCTTCTGTGGGCGGCGCGCGGGGGCCTCTGCGGGCGCGCTTCGCGCCTCTGTGGGCTGGGGCCTCTGTGGGCGCGTCTGGGGCCTCTGAGGGCTTCGTCGGGGGCATCCGTGGGAAGCGTTCTGGGGCCTCTGTGGGCGCGCTTGGGGCCTCTGTGGGCTGTGCCGGAGGGTCTGCGGGCAGCGTGCCAATTACAGCCTTTGTGGGCTTACTCTCTGGGCCTCTGTGGGCTGTGTGGGGGGCATCATTGGGCAGCGCGCCGTGGCCTCTGTGGGCGCGCTTGGGGCCTCTGTGGGCTGGGGTTTCTGCGGGCGCGGTTTGGGCTCCTGCGGGCTGTGTCCTAGGGTAGGGCCTCAGTGGGCAGCGTGCTGGAGCCCCTGTGGGCGCGCTTGGAGCCTCTGTCGGCTGTGTCCGAAGGCCTCTGTGAGCAGCGTGCTGAGGCCTCTGTGGTTCGGGGGCATCTCTGGCCAGTGCGTCTAGGAGTAAATGGCGAGGGCGTGTCGACCAGGAACCCCTGTCGCCGCAGGTGGGCCTCCGGCGCCGCTGCTGACTTGCAGTCTTTGGCCTGGGGGTCTGGAAGTACAATTTGAGGAAGTATCGAACGGGAGCCCTTGTCGTCGTGGCTGGGCCTCCACAAACTTGATTGAATTACGAGAAAGTCTCAAAACCAGAACGCCGCTCCTGAGTGCGAGGGCCTCTCTGGCCAGGGCTCTCGGATTATATTTTGAAAAGCATCGAGCTTGAACCATTGTCGCCGTGTTTGAGCCTCCACCGACTTGCTTGAATTGCGAAAAAGTCTTGAGCGAGAGCGCCGTTCGTGAGTTCGAGGACCTTCCTGGCGCGGGGCTCTCGGAGTAAATCGTGAGGAAATATCGAGCGGGAGCACTTGTCGTCGTGGCTGGGCCTCTGCCGACTTGATTGGAGCGCGAGGAAGTCTCAAGCAAGAGCGCCTTTCTTGAGTTCGAGGGCCTCTCAGGCCAGGGCTCTCGGATTACATATTGAAAAGTATCGAGCGGGAGCCCTTCTCGCCGTGTCTGGGCCTCCACAAACTGACTGAATTGCGAGGAAGTCTCAAGCAAGAACGCCGTTCCTGAGTTCGGGGTCCTCTCTGGCCAGGGAGTCTCAGGGTAAATCGCGAGGAACTTTCGATCCGGAGCCGTTGTCGGTGTAGCCGGGCCTGCGACGACGCACATTTACAATCAAGCCAACGCTCGAGCAAGAGCATCGTTTTCAGAGAAAATGTAGCCGGCGTTGAGGCGAGAGCGCGCGGAACCATTTCCTGAGATCAACAACAATAACTCCCCATAAGTGAATAAGCAACAGCAGCAATAATCATTTAAGTCTGTTCGCTCTTACTGGTACGCAGGTCTTGCATTCCGTATAACCCAACCTTCGATACCCGCCCACTTCGTCTTCGATTGCACCCCCTTTCGGGGAGAATCTCTTCCTTGTCGGCCACTGACTGAAGTGCGAAGAGGTCTCGAGCGAGAGCGCCGTTCCTGAGTTCGGGGGCCTCTCTGGGCAGGGGATTTCGGAATACCTATGGAGAAATATCGATCGGGAGCCGTTGTCGCCGTGCGGCGCTTGAGTAAATTGCGGTGAATTTCAACGCAAGATTGCGATTCTTGAAGAAGTTGCCAGCGAGTCTCCAGCGAGAGCGCAACTCCAGAGCGCCGAGAGAGCGATTCTTGAAGAAACTATTAAGAAGTCCCAAGCGAGAGCGCGATTCTTGAGTACAATGCGATGAAGTCTCAGGCGGGAGCGGAGGTCCTGGCTAAACTGTCATGAAGTCTCAGGCGGGAGCCGCTGTTGTTGTTGTTGTTGTTGTTGTTGTTGTTGTTGTTGTTGTTGTTGTTGTTGTTGTTTTAGTTCGGGGGGGAGCAACGCAGTTTGACCTTTGCGATTTCTCATGATAATACAGGGTGCGAGCCCAGGGGGAAACACTTCAATTGAAAAGACACAATGGTCACCAGGATGGGGATCAACAGTAGTTATTGCTCAGTAGTGAGAGTTCAGCAACGACTCCCTCTTGATATTTCCGCACAGTGTATTCCCAAATCAAATTCCCGCGCGGGACCTCCTCACAATGTATCCAGGATTCGCGCTATCGCGTGGGACTTCCTTTCAATTTATTCAGACGCCGCGCCCTCGACACTGAGGAGTCACGCTCTCGCTATGGATTTCCTTGCGATGTATTTGGGGATCTCGCTGTCGCTCGAGATTTCCGCGCGAGTCATGCAGGACTCACGCTTCAGCAACCCGCCTGCTAGACCTGGCCGCCTGGGCCCGCCTTCCCGACCCGCCCGTTAGGGTCTACCCGCCCGATCTGTCCGTCTGGTTCTGCCACGTGTTTTCTGTTTTCACACCCCTTCCTGGTATTCTCTCGTGCTCCCATCCTCCTCCTCCCCACGGCAGGGGAACAGAGGACGAATGATCCGTCCTCTGTTCCCCTGCCGTACGGGCTGCACGAAATACGCGTTGCAGGTAAGAAAGATAGACCCCTAAGGGGGTACGATCGAAGACAAAGATGGCGGGTATCGAGGGTTTGGGAATTGCACGATTGATGGCACGCGAGCAGATAAGAGCGAACTGTCTTAAAATGAAAATTGTTGTTGTTGTGGTTGTTGTATTTCGGGGGCCAGGGGCCCAATCTGAGGCGCAAGACTTTCCCCTGTAAACGCCGGGTGCGAAACCCCAGGAGGGGCACGCTAATTGAACAAATGCAAGGTGCACATGGTGGGAACATCAACGTCCATATTTCATCAGTGAGAACGCAACAACGACATCATCCGACAGAACACCCAGTGTGGGATCGGCTCCCTGACCTTCTTCCCCCTTCCACAGGACGGGGGTGCCTTCGGCGACGCCTGCCCAGTGCCGTTGCTCGACGAACGCATCGCCTCCTTCTGCCTGCCGGCGCCGGACGAGGACGGACCTTCCGCGTCGAGCTACTACCCGCCCAATGTCCCCTTCATGTTCACCGTCTTGGCCGCGGTGCTTCCAGAGGACTCAGGGCCCAGAGGTGGAAAGGTTATGGGAGCTTCGAGGTTCGAGGTTTTCAGGCGTTTGCGACGGCTCTCGGCGGCTTTCCCGCCTCGGGAGGCCTTTCCCTTTCAGTGGCTGCGCTTCGTCGAGGGCGTTCCAGGGGGGGCCCAGGTCGTCCTGAACAGCAGCCAGAGGCCCGACTTATGACCCGAAGACCAAACGACGATCGGGCCCCTCAGAGGAGGAGAAGATACCCATACCGCTGCTCGTCCTGGAGGGCTCGCGTCGCTACGGCCGGGTGCTGTCCGAAATTGCGGTCGGAACGCACCCCAGGAGAGGTTTGGGGAGCAACGGCCGCTATCTTCTCGTCGACTACAGTGGGGGCGCGCATCAAGGAACCATCTGCTTTTCGTCAGGGTGCCCTGGGTTTCTTCGCTCCGCGCGCTGCGCGGTGACTTCCCGCGGCCGTCAAAGAAGCTGCTGCGTTCAGGGTGCTCCAGAATCTCCCCTCAGGTGCACCTCGCGCGGGGGCTTTCAGGGTTGGGTTTCTTGCGAGGGCTTCTTGCGGGCCGCGCCCGCACTGCACACGCAAGAGTGACCCGTCGCCGGAGTGCCCTTTGGTGCGGGCTCATTGGCCCCTCCCCTCTCGATTGCTGAGCGCGACGTGGTACAGTGAGCGGAACACTTAGGCTCGGTCGTTCCTTAGGCTTGCATGCGTTATTTCTCGTTCCTTATGCGCTATGTATTATATATCGTTCCATATGCGTTATTCCTTGGGAAGAACAGGGGCTTCGTTCCTTATGTATCGTTCCTTATAAGTCGGGCCGATGACTGTAGCAGCGGCCTGCGCGCTTGGCTCTGGCCCCCTTGCGCCCCCCAGAGAGCCGCGCACCCAAGGCCCCTCGCGTCCGGGGTCGATCTCTTGCGTACGGCCGAGAGGACGGCATGGAGACCGCTGCCCCCGACCCCACCGACGTGCTGTACTGCATCGCGGTCTGCTTCGACGACCTGCTGTGCATCACCGGCGACGCGCCCGGCACGGCCACCGGCGTGGGACCGTATGCGTATTGCGTGGTGTCGCGGCACCCGTTCGTGGAGGCCTTCGGCGCACTGCTGCTGCGGCTGCACGCCGGCGAGGCGCTGAGCCTCCGGCCACGGCCCAGCAGCGCGGCCCTGGGCCTGGGGATCTTCGGCCGATCCTCTTCCGCCTCGCACATGGACGCCGACGAGCCTGCAACCGCACGAGCAGAACAACTCTCGGAGCTCCGCGCGGATTTCTCGGGTCGTCGCCGGGCCCCCTCTGGCGGCGCCCGTGGTGCCGCCTTTGGCGCGCTCCGCGTGCCAGGGAAGGGGGCCCAGCGCCGATCCGAGAAATACGAGCGGACTTCGACAGACAATACTCATGCCACTCGCTCCTTCCCAGGCATCCGATGTCTTGTTTTTGTTGCTACGCGGGGTCCCCAGGAACCCCGACCCTTTCCCAGGACCAGCTTTTCAGCCTGAGTCGTTTTTCGATGGTCCCGGGCCCGGCGAGGACCCCGAGAGGCTGGAAATTGCGAAACGCCGCCGCCTCGAGTTTCTCGAGACGTTGGAGGCCTGGACTTCCTCTCAGGAGAGGCACGAGGGCTCCTGGCCCGTCATGAGGTCACGAGCGGCGACCAAACTCATCCGTATGTGCGCCCTCGCGGCCTTGACTCTGGTGCGCAGTCCCGCGGCTACGCGGTCACACGGATCCGCTCCGCGATGGGCATCTGCGAACAGAAACGCGCCATATCCCCAGGGTCGCTGCCCAGAGGCCCAGTCCGCGAGGCCGCGGGTACGGATACGATCCGAGGCACGGAAACCATCACGTCACTAATTTCGAGCCCCAGGGCCCACTGAGGCCCCAGGGGCCCCAGATCAGTGAAGTGATGCTTTTTACTTCCACGTAAGCACCCCGAAAGTCATCACTCCATTAAACCGAGCCCAGGACGAAAGTCAGGGGCCGAATTGCTGCTGTGATGCAACATAGGTCTCGTACATGATTTCGGCGTCACCCCAACATACTTATACTATATGTGCGTCGCCCCCCCGGGGGCGATGCGCACACCGAGAAATCTTATAGTATATGCGTCTTGGCGGGCGCTTTCTGGCCACGCCGCTCGGGAAACGATATACTACAAGATGGGTCTACTATATGTTTGGGTCGGACGCACGCCTCCAAGGAGAGCATACAGTACTAATATGCCTTTCTGCGTCCCATGATTGTTCGCCCTCGATGAGGGGCCGCCTCCGCCTCGCCGCCGCGCACCTGCACGCGGCCCGGCCGGTGCGGGAGGAGCGCCGGGCGTTGCGCAGGCCCAACAGCGCCCCCGCGCGCGACTTCCTCCTCTCGTCGTCGTCGTCGTCGTCGTCGTCGTCGGCGGCGGCGGCGTCGTCGTCGTCGTCGTCGCCGTCGCTGCTGTCGCCGTCGCCGTCGCTGTCGCCGTCGCCGTCGCCGTCGTCGTCGTCGTCCTCTTCCTCCTCCTCCTCGAATCATTCCTCTTCGTTCCTTCTCCTTATTCCTCTTCCTGCTCCTCCTCCTTCCTCTCCTGCCCACCTCGGCGGCGGGCGCTGCGCAGGCCCAGCAGCGCCCCCGCGCGCGCCCTGGCCGCCGGGCACGCCGGGCGCCTGAGCTCGAGCCCGTCGCTGCCGGCGTCGGCCGGGGCGGGGCCGGGCTGCCAGAGGGGCGGCGGGGAGAGCGGGTGGCCGCACGTGGGCATGTTCGTGTACGGCGCGAGGGCGGGGGGGAAGCTCAGCATCGTCTGCAGTCGGGCCCGAGGAGGAGGAGGAGGAGGAGGAGGAGGAGGAGGAGGAAGAGAAGGAGGAGGACGGGGAGGTGGAGGAGGAGGAGGAGGAGGAGGAGGAGGAGGAGGAGGAGGAGAGGGGGAGGAGGAGGAGGATGAGGAGGAGGAGGAGGAGGAGGAGGAGGAGGAGGAGGAGAGGGAGGAGGAGGAGGAGGGGAGAGGAGGAGGAGGAGGAGGAGGAGGAGGAGGAGGAGGAGGGAGAGGAGGAGGAGGAGGAGGAGAGGAGGAAGAGGAGGAGGAGGAGGAGGAGGAGGAGGAGGAGGAGGAGGAGGAGGAGGGAGGAGGAGGAGGGAGGGAGGAGGAGGAGGAGGAGGAGGGGGATGTGGAGGAGGAGGAGGAGGAGGAGGAGGAGGAGGAGGAGGAGGAGGAGGGGGAGGAGGAGGGGGCGGCGGATGGCCGCACGTAGGCATGTTTGTATAATTACGGCGCGACGGAGGGGGGAAGCTCAGCATCGTTTACAGCCAACCCGTATCATAAGGATGCGCGATAAGGATGCAAGGGCCTTGGAGGGCCAGGTTGACGCTCTTCGAGCGAGGCTGGCCAGCGAAAGTTGCTAAGGATGGGCCGAAGGGGCCAGGCTGCAAGGGTACGCTTGGGAAGGCTGCCCATCCTTACTATTAAATCGGGCCTGTCCCTCCACAGGAGGAAGATTCAAAAATTGTCAAAAGATAGTCTGGGGACCATCGTTTGACTATTTGGGGCTATTTCTAAGCATTTTCGGACTGTTGTTCACTGTTCTTCCAAAATCCGCCTGTAGGAGGACATGCCCGACCTAACCTTACAATGCTGGTTGACTGTGTAGTTGGGCCGAGGTATACGTCCGAGGCTGGTTCGGGGAGGGTACCCTTTTCTGGGTTGATTAATAAGCGTGGGAGGGTACCCCCCCGACAGGAGGTCAACCTCGCCTCGTCGTCGCGCCGCGACGGGAGTCGGAGCGCCTTCGGGGCGCGGCGGCTGCCCGCGACGGGGGTCGATGTGGGGCTGTCGGCGGGGGTGACGCCCCCCCGACGCCTGCCAAGAAACTCGGAGTAGTGTTCTTCTCCTGTGCATCCTGGGGAGGGTGCCCTTGGATGTTCTGTGTGGTGTGGCCGTCGGAGGGTCTCATGTTCTCGAGGGATGCTCTTCTGCCCCAGGTCCGACTGCATCGAAGCACCAGAAAACGGCACAAGCACAACTTCTCGGCGGTCCGCGCGGATTTCGTGGATCGGCGCCAGGCCCCCCCCAGCGGCGCCTGCGGTGCCGCCGCTGGCGTGCTCCTCGCGCCAGGGATGGGGCTCCAGCGCCGATGCAAGAAATCAGCACGGGCTTCCGAATGTTCATGCTTGTGTCATCCTCTCTTCCTCGAAAATCCGCACTGGGCCATGGTGTCTCAGCCCCGCCAGCCCATCCCCCAAGGTGGGGACAAGCCCCACGAGGGCCGAAAAGATCTGCATTGATCCCCATCCACGGGACTAAATCGGCCAGCCAAGGCCATGCCGCCATGCCAGTGGGGACGGGGACAGGTTCAACGATGCTCAGAAATTCTGCACCAAAGCTGTACTGCACGAAAGCTTCTTGGACGGTTCAACTTGTCACGTGGGGGTGTTGCGCAGACACTATCTCATCTCCACTGCTCGCGCCACTCGTTCACCCGCAAAGTGGACGATCTTATCTTATCACGGGGGCGGCCTCGGGTGGGCTTCCGGGGATCCGCGCGGACTGTTCGGACCCTTGCGCCGATGCGGGGACTCCGCCCGGACGCCTGTTACATGGGCGCAGCTCGAGAGTTGCGCAGACACCGCGCCACTCCTCCTCCTCCTCCTCCTCCTCCTCCTCCTCCTCCTCCTCCTCCTCCTCCCCCTCCTCCTCCTCCTCCTCCGTCCCTCCGCACAGTTGGCGATCATACCACGGGCCACGGCCTCGGGCGGGCTTTCTCGGGGGCCCGCGCGGGCTGCTCGGGCCCTCGCGCCAGTCCGAAGAGAACTCTGCGCGGACCTCCGAGAAAGTCATAGAAAGTCCGTCAGCCGGTGGACAAAATATCGCAAGTTATCTGAGCATTCTGAGAAGCAGCGTGCCAACTAGGATCAGATTTCATCGATCTCCGAGGACCCCCCCCATCCCCACATTCCAATGTTGACTTGCCTAATTTTGTCCTCCAGGACGAGGAGTGCCTCACCGACACCAACATTGACATGTAGGGGGCAGGGGGGGGCGTCGAGATCGTGTCGCAGTCCATGTGCAGCCGCATGCGTCCACGAAGAACTTGCATTTTTTCGTCCACCCACTGGTGCTCGTGCCGCCGTGTCATGGCGCCAACATCGCAGAGCGGATTTAGTTCGGAAAGCGATACACGTTGTTCATGTCTAATTATTCGAAGGTTCTTTGATTTCTGGGGGGCCAAGATCCTTTCGTTTCTAATTTTTCTATCCGGTGCCTCTTCCTGGCCACCAGGGGGCCAGGAACAACTAGAAACGAGCACAATTAGAGATGAGCACGATTAAAAATGAACGACGTGTAGGATGGGCCTGGAGTGTCCTGGATAATTTCGTTCCGCAATTCGAGGTGGACTTCGTGCGGATTTTCTGTTGGGCCAGGAGTGAAGACCGATCAAAGATCCACGCGAGCTTCACTTCGTTTTTGTTCACTCGCCGTGTCGGGGTAACTTGCCTTGGCAGGAATCCACGCAAAAATCCGCTGCAGCACGTCTGCGATGTCGGTGCCGCAGTTGGTCCCTCCAGGCGCGGCGCAGCCCGGCCCCTGCCCGGCGTGGGCGGACGCGCAGGCGCGCCGGCGGTGCGACACCCTGGCCGCGTGGGCCGGGCCGCCGCTCTTCGAGAGGCCCATCGGCGGCAACGGCGGCATGGACGGCTCGCACGAGCGACCCTGTCTAGGCCTCCTAGACGGGGTCGGAGTAATGGGGTCGGAGGGTCGCGCCGCATCGCTGATGCGGCTCGATGTGGGGTCCGATTTGCTTCACGTCGACGGCGCCGAGGTATCGCCGACGTCGGTGATGCATCGCTGGAGCATCACCGATGCATCGCCGACGCATCGCCGATGCATCGGCGATGCGGCGCGAGCCTCCGACCCCATCTACTCCGACCCCATCTATGAGGCCTCTACCCTTGGTGCGGGCCCTCTGGGATCCCCCGATCGCCGAACCCGAAGAGGAAAGAAAGCCATGAACATAAGCTTTTGGTGCTCCGCGCGGATTTCTTGGATCCGCACTGGGGCCCCTCGGTGGCGCGTCCAGCGCCGCCCCTGGCGTGCGGAGCGCGCCAGGGAGGGGGGTCCAGCGCAGACCCAAGAAATCCGCGCGCATCGCCAAAAATTATGATCATGCCGTTGTCTCTTCGTCTACGAACGCGACGCGATAGCAGCGTCTTGCGTGCTTGTGCTGAGTCCCCCCGCGGCCCCCCAGAGAGCCGGGCACCAGGGGCCACTCTTGCTCAGGGTCACTCTTGCGTGCAGCCGAGCTCGGGGGGGGCAGGCCCATGGGGGGGGGCGTGCGCATCGACCCCCCATCGCCGTCTCATCGCCGACAGGGGCACGAGGCACGAGGGCCCACCCCACCCACTAGCGTGCGGCTTCGCGGTCGGGGCCCGTCGCCGAGCAGCCGGCGATGTGCCGCCGGTTCCGGCTGCATGCTTACCCCTTCTGACCCTGAGCTGCCCCCCTCCCCCTGTGAACCTTAGATCGGGCACATCCCTACAGGAGGAAAATTCGAAAATGGTCAAAAAATAGGTTGGGCACGCTGTTTCGATTCTTGTGGTCCATTTTGGAACATTTGTTGACCACTCTTTCCTTGTTGTCCAAGATCCGCCTGTAGGGAGACATGCCCGACCTGAGATAAACCCCGACGTCGTGTTTGTCCATCATGGACCCCGAGAGGTCTGGACCACTCCCCCGGGAACGGCTTTTCCTTTGGAGAAGTTTTTTGACGGTCCGGGGGCCCAGCGAGGGCCCGCGGAGGCCGAAGATGTTCCAAAAGCTTCGGTCGTGAGTTTCTCCCAAATGGGCCGGCCTAAGGGGGAACTCGAGCTCCTTCCCTCGAAAAAAAGTGTCCATTGCTCCTCCCCCGCTCATCTTGCCCCCGAACGCCTCCTCTGCTGCGCACATCTGCGCATGGCTTCCTCTGTTGCGCATGGCTTCCTCTGCTATCCGCAAGGCTTTCTATCTTGCCCCGCACGCGAGTCCTCGGTTGCGCCTGGCTTGCTCTGTATCGCATGGCTTCCTCTGCTTGCGTCCCCTCTTGCGCATGGCTTCCTGTATTGCGCATGGCTTGCTCTGCTATCCTCATGGTTTCCTCTGTATCCGCATGGCTTCCTCTGCTATCAGCATGGCATCCCCTGTATTCGCATGAGTTCCTCTGTATCCTCATGGCTTCCTCTGCCATCAGCATGGCCTCCCCTGTATTCGCATGGTGTCCTCTGCTATTGCAATGGTTTTCTGTGGCTCTTTCACTGGTGCGCCGTCAGTGGTCAAACTCAGAGGAAAATGCAGTAGAGCAGAACAGAGTACAGCAGTAGAGAAGACAATAGTGTATGAGTATAGTGAGTCTAGTGAAATAGAATAGAGTAGAGAAGACTAGAGCAGAGCAGAGTAGAGCAGAGCAGGGAGAGAAGAGTAGAGTAGAAGAGGAGTAGGGTAGAGCAGGAGTAGAGTCTACCAGAGTAGGGTAGGGTAGGGTGGGTAGAATAGAGTCGGGTAGAGTAGGATAGAGTAGTACAGAGTTGAGTCGAGTAGGGCAGGATGTAGAGTAGAGTCGAGCAATGTCGAGTAGAGTCGAGCATAATGGAACAGAGTAGAGTCGAGTACATTAGAGAAGAGCATCTGAGAGGAGAGTAGGAGTAGAGTAGAGTACAATGGAGTATAATGAAGTAGAATAGATAGTAGAGAGTAGAGGGTAGAGAGTAGAGAGTAGAGAGTACAGAGTAGAGAGTAGCGAGTAGCGAGCAGCGAGTAGCGAGTATAGAGTGTAGAGTATAGAGTCGGAGGTGAGGGGGTGAGATCGAAGTGGAACGGAGAGCCCCCCTACCGGGAAATCGATTTCGGTTTCGTGTTCGTGCGTGCCGTGCGTGCGGGCGAGGCGAAGCTGCGTGGGCGGGCGAGAAGAAAGTCTCCTGTGGCTGAGGCGCGGCCGGACCAAATGTCTCCCTTCCGGGGGCCGGTGGCCCGCGGTGGCCCGCGGTGTCCCGCCGGTGTCCCGTGTGGCTGAGGCGCGGCCGGACCAAATGTCTCCCTTCCGGGCGGCCGGTGGCCCGCGGTGTCCCGCGGTGTCCCGCGGTTGCCGCCCGCGGTGCCCCGCGGTGTCCCGCGGTGTCCCGCCGCGATGATGATGATGATGATGATGATGATGATGATGATGATGATGATGATGATGATGATGATGATGATGATGATGATGATGATGATGATGATGATGATGATGATGATGATGATGATGATGATGATGATGATGATGATTGATGATGATGATGATGATGATGATTGATGATGATGATGATGATGATGGATGATGATGATGATGATGATGATGATGATGATGATGATGATGGTGATGGTGATGCTGATGATGATGCTGATGATGATGCTGCTGCTGATGTGCTGATGCTGATGATGATGATGCTGATGATGATGATGCTGATGATGATGAGGAATATGATGATGATGATGATGATGATGATGATGATGATGATGATGATGATGAAGATGATGATCGAGTGAGATCGAGTGTGATATATATCGAGTGAGATCGATTGTGAGATCGATTGTGAGATCGATCGAGGGAGATCGATCGAGCGAGACCGATACTGAGATCGATAGTGAGATCGATAGTGAGACCGATCAAGTGAGACGTTGGTTCCTCCCCCCCCGAACCTCCTTATCACCCGAAGGGTAGTCGTATAGGTATAGAGTATTGAGTAGATCAGAGTATATCAGAGTAGACTACAATAGAGTAGAGTAGAGTGGAGTAGAGTGGAGTAGGCGTAGAGTAGAATGGAGTAGAGTCGGAGTAGAGCAGAGTAGAGTGGAGTCAAGTTAGCCAGGTCGAGCGGCTCAGAGGGCCCCGCCTATCCCGCCCTCCCTCCCACAGCCTAAGAACCAACTGTGGCACAACTTGGAGTGGCACGTGCCCCCACACTCGCCACCGGAAGGCGCTCGCCCGCGGCCCCGCTCCCGACGGCCTGCGAAGGGGGAGAGCTGCCCAGGCATGGCACCGGCAGGACTTCCGATGGGCGCGGCGAAGACGAACTCTAGGGGGGAACAATTCGTGGGCATTCCCCCGCCCCCCCATAGTCAGAGCTGGCACGTGCGAGGAGGACTGCGGTCGCAGCGCAGCTCGTTCAACCCACCGCCAACACCGATCATGTGGGGGGGACATTGACAGAGGAACGTGGCACGAGTGTTCGCGAATTTTGCTCCGAGGCCCGACGCCTGCACCGCGCGAACTCAGCACCGCCGCGCTCACCGGCAGCCTGCGCGGCGCCCGGGCGAGGGCGCCATCTCGCCCGCTCTCGCGCGGCCCCCCGCGGCCGCCGTCGCCCTGCGCGCCGGTTCGGTGAACGAGCCGTGCGCCGCGCCCCTGCCTTCCTCACTGCCTCCCCACCTCCCTCTCCTCCTCCTCTTCCTCCTCCTCCTCCTCCTCCTCCTCCTCCTCCTCCTCCTTCTCCTCCTCCTCCTGCCTTCCTCGCGCCGGGACACCACTTACGAGCGAAATGCGCACGGATCTTCGGCGAGGGTCGACTGCACGTAAGAGTGGCCTTTCGCCAGAGTGACCTTTGGGTGCTGGCGCAGTGGGGCCCCCCGATTTCGCTGAACGCGATGCGACAGCAGCGGCTTGCGCGCCTGGCGGTGTCCCCAAAGGCCCCCCCCCCCTTGGCCGCGCACCAAAAGTCACCCTTGCCCACGGTCACTCTCGCGCGTAGCCGAGAGGGCGAAACGTCGCCCACTCGCGCCGCCCCGCTCCAAGTGAGCGAACGAGGAATAGGTGCACCGCGTCCAGGCGGGAGCGACACTCTGTCGTCGGGCGAAGCCTGCGCGGCGCGCCGAGGCGAGAGCGGCATGTCGGCCCGTCGTGCGGGAGGTGCGCCACGTCCCATTCTTGCCACGCTCTTTTGTAGCATCGGCGACAGACTTCCCATGCTGAGACGAAGATCGTCGATGTTGTACAGTGTTATGGTAGGTAGGACGGGGAGCCTTTTTGGTAGCATCGACGACAGACTTCCCATGCTGAGACGAAGATCGTCGATGTTGTTCGGTTTAATGGTAGGTACGACGGGGACCCCCAAGATGTGGCCCCTTTATCGGCTGGCTAAGTGGCGGAGCGGGAGTATATACCAAGAAGGACTAAGGATAGAGTAGCGTAGGGTAGGCTATAGAAGGGTAGGGTAGAGTATAGCAGAGTAGAGCAGGGTAGGGCGGAGCAGAGTCTGTCTCAGTCCCTCGCAGTGTGCTCCATTCCCTTATGCTTCCGCCCAGCTTCGAACCCCGACCCTCGAGGCTCGAGCCTCGAGCCTCGAGCCTCCTTCCCGCCGCTGCCCCTCCAGGCTCGGCGTGGACGCCCTTCTGCGGGTGCTGGCGGCGCTGCTGCTGGAGATGCGGGTGCTCGTCGTGGCGCGCCGCGTGCCCGACGGCTCCGCGGCCGTGTTCGGCCTCGGCTCGCTGCTGTGGCCGCTCAGCTGGCAGCACCTGCTGCTTCCGATCTGCCCGCTGGCCCTCCAGGACCCGGGGCCCACGCCGATCCGATCGGTCCGATTCGACATCGGCTCTGGCCGGCACGAGCCGATTCGACTCGGAGGTCCCAGCGCTGCGAGGCGGCCCGGTGCTTGCCTGGCGTTGTTGCCGATTCGATCCGATTCCGCTGCCGTGTCCACGTAGCCCGATCCCGCGCACATTCAGATGCCATCCGATGCCCCGAGTCGATGCTGATTGATCCTGCCAGGGCCCGAGCAGGAATGCCCAGAACTCCAGCGTCGCGGTCAACTCCATGCGGAACGTATTCGCAGTCTTCGGCTCGGCCTCTGGGGGCTCTTCGCCGGGCCCCGGGGCCGTCCAAACAGTACTCGGGACGAAGAGCTGGCCTTTGGGACAAGGTCCAGGCCCCTGGGGACCCCGCATGGAGCAATCCAAGATATCGGATGTCTGGGAAGATACCGATACTGCTGCCCTTCACTGGCTTCTGCTTTCCTTGGGGCCTCCTGGTCCGGGAGGCCCTCGTCGTCACGGCTGGATTCGATTCGGAATCTTGGCCAGAGCGCGCCCCGGGAGATGTCCGTGTAATAGTGGTATCGGTACGGTGGTGGCGTTCGTTAAGGAATGTGCCCAGGAGGCATCAGACCCTGGAGTATTCCTTATCTGGAGATGATGTTGATGATATCGATAGCCAAGCCTCAATTGGACTTTCATCAGTTTCCAGACCCTGGCTTCCTTATCCAGTGGTTCCTCTTCCAACGCCCTCACCATATCTTGTGGCTTCCCCACAGGACGCGATCATCGACGCACCGGTGCCTTGCAGAGGAGGGCGAGTGAGGCAACGGTAGTACTTGGCCTTCGGTGGGGGGCCCTCGCCCTCGTTGCCGCGGCGTGGCGCAGCTCGGGGAACTTGTTCGTTTGGACCCCGAGAGGAGTCCAGGGACCGATTGTGAGCCGCCTTTGCCTCAACTCGCCCTTTCTCCGATGGCGGCGCGCACAAAAGGGGGACAAACGACCCCGAGATCCGACGTGGCGAAACAGTTGCAGGCATCGTGACAAGTCATGGCCGGAGCCCCAGATCCTGTCTTTCTGCCACATGTTTCGAGTCGGACCGATTTGTGGTACAGTGGAATGGAAACCCATGCCAAGAAACACCCTGCTTACCTCCAAGGTGCCCTGGGTTTCTTGGGCTTCGATGGCTATGCGATGGACAGCGCGACGCTCCCACACCAAATAAATCCATGGACGCCCTGGGGCCTCAGGGTTGGCCTCCTCCTCCTCCGCCTCCTCCTCCTCCTCCGCCTCCTCCTCCTCCTCCTCGTCCTCCTCCTCCTCCTCCTCCTCCTCCCCCTCCTCCTCCTCCCCCTCCTCCTCCTCCTTCTCCTCCTCCTCCTTCTCCTCCTCCTCCTTCTCCTCCTCCTCCTCCTCCTCCTCCTCTTGTGGAAGGCTTCTTCTGGTCGAGCTCCTGCAAGCAGCCCCGCCGCCCGAGGCCGGGCGCAGACAGACGCCCCCGGTGCGGAGAAATTTGCAGCGCCCGGATCTCAGGGGAGAGGGAGGCAGCCTCTCAGAGGGGGAGGGGGAGGGGGAGGAGGAGGAGGAGGAGGAGGAGGAGGAGGAGGAGGAGGGGGAGGGGGAGGGGGGGGAGGAGGAGGAGGAGGAGGAGGAGGAGGATGAGGAGGAGGAGGAGGAGGAGGAGGAGGAGGAAGAATAATAATAATAATACTATTAATAATAATAATACTATTAATAATAATAATGCTAATAATAATAATAATAATAATAGTAATAATAATAGAAGTCATAAGAGTAGTAAACATAAACATAATAATGATAATACGAATGATAATAATAATACTAATAATAACAATACTAATAGTAGTAGTAGTAGTAGTAGTAGTAGTAGTAGTAGTAGTAGTAGTAGTAGTAGTAGTAGTAGTAGTAGTAGTAGTAGTAGTAGTAATAGTAATACTAATACTAATACTAATACTAATACTAATACTAACAATAATCATATTAATAATGATAAGAATCAGAAGAAGAAGAAGAAGAAGAAGAGGACGGGGGGGAGGAGGAGGATGAGGAGGAGGAGGAGGAAGAGGAGGAGGAGGAGAGGTTTTCGGGTGCTCGGCGCGCGAGGGTTTCGAGGATTCTCGGCAGCTCCCCTCCGTTCTCCAGCTTCTCTGGGGTTGCCCGACGGCCGCTGGGGAGGCCTGAAGTGAGGCCCGACAATATCACCAGCGGACCCCCTCGCGTCTCGACAATAAAAAGAGTTCACGGCGGAGGGTTTGGGGCCATGTTCGGCCTCGGGGGGCCCTCGCTGAGCCCCCGGCCGGCTGTCCAACGAGCCGGTCCCGGGGAAGTGGTCTGGACCTCTCTCTGGGGGTCCGCGTTGCGAAGAAATCATGGCATCGGGGGTTTGGGATAAGGAAAGGGGGGCTTCTTTCCTGGACCCACGTATGCTGGAAGCGATGGGAACATCAGCTACACGAGTGAGCCGAGTCTCGGGCCCCTTCGTTGCGACCCCCTGGTCGTCTGACCCGACCTTCGCAGCTGAGAGCGGCTCGATGCAGTGTGGGCCTTGCCCTGTTGGAAGGCGGGGGCCTTGAGGAGCTCGCCCTGCTCCTTCTCCTCCTCCTCCTCCTCCTCCTCCTCCTCCTCCTCCTCATCCTCCTCCTCCTCCTACTCCTCCCCATCCCCCTCCCCCCTCCTCCTCCTCCTCCTCCTCCTCCTCCTCCTCCTCCTCCTCCTCCTCCTCCTCCTCCGTGGGGAGTGGCGCCCCCTCGGGCGGCTTGGGGCGGCACGATGGTGTCGTTATCTGAGCCCTACGGGGCGGACGCAGCTCGGAAAACCGTGTGGTAGGTGGCGAGCTTGCTGGCCCTGCGAGTTAGGGGGAGGTAGGAGTTTTGCTGCTGCGGTGGGCTGAAGACCCCCGTGACGGCACAGTGGCATGTGGCTGCAGTTGCTTCTCTTCTTCTCCCTTCCTCCTCCTTGGCCCGTTTTGCGGAGGCCGCCTGGGGACCGTGCCTGGTGGGAGGCATGGGGCGGCACCCAACGCGGTGTCGTTTCGCGGAGAGCTCGCGTGCAGTCGGCGTCACCTGCCGCTTGCTTGCGCTCCTTTGCCCCTGATGATCGCGGTGACAGCGATTGAACTGGCCACGTGTGTGGCATCGCAGCATGATCCAGCATGATCCTCCTCCTCCTCCTCCTCCTCCTCCCTCATCCTCCTCCTCCTCCTCTCCTCCCCCTCCCTCTCCCCCTTTTTTTTTCCTCCTCCTCCTCCTCCTCCTCCTCCTTCCTCATCTCCTCTTCTTCCCCCTCCCCTCCTACTCCTCCTCCCCTCCTCCTCCTCCTCCTCCGCCTCTCCTTCCTCCTCCTCCTCTCTCCTCCTCCTCCTCCTCCTCCTCCTCCTTCCTCCTCCTCTTCCTCCTCCTCCTCCTCCTCCTCCTCCTCCCCCCCCTCTCTCCTTTTCCTCCTCCCCCTCCCTCCGAGGAGCCCTCTGGGGAAGCCTCCGGCACTGGCCAGGAAACGTTCCTCTGCCTTCCCCCCCCCTTCCTGGAAGAAGGCTGCCCGCCTTGCGCCGCCCCCCCCCCTGTGCTGAGGGGCGACGACCGTCAAAGGAGGAAAAGGTACCCCCATACCTCTGCCCTTTCCTCGTTTTCCCCTTTTTGGGGCCTCCCGGGAGGCTCTCGTCGCCACCGCTGGATTCGCATCGAAATTCTGGTCAGAACGCACCCCAGGAGAGGTCCAGAGAGCAGCGGCATCAGTACCGTTTCGTCTCCCCAGACAGGAGGGGATAGGCACAGGGGGGGATGCATCGACCCCCAATCGCCCGTCGACGCTGTCGGGGGCCCATCGCCGATCCATTGGCGATGCAGCGCCGATTCCAGGTCGATGTTTCCCCCCCCCCCCCTCCCTGTCGTTGCCCCTCGTGTGCGCGCCGCCGAGGTGCCGTTCCTGTGCGCTCTGAGGGAGGCGTCGGAGGGCGCCAACGAGAGCTTCCCATAATTAGCCTCCGATCCTCGCGGG
>CAUYUJ010017763.1:0-25000 GCA_963575745.1 Prorocentrum cordatum
TCCTCCTCCTCCTCCTCCTCCCCCTCCTCCTCCTCCTCGTGCCCAGAGCCCCTCGGGTCGTGCAACAATCCTGGCGGGAGGTTTTGTTGCCCCTATGGAGAGAGCCCCTCGGCGCCCTCGCCGGACCTCGAGGCCGTCTTATAAGAAACTGCGGAGGATGCAACGCCGGCCCCGGGGCATCGGTCGAGACCTCCGGGGGTCCACGCTACGAAAAATCGTGACGACGGGGGTCTGGGCATGCGAGGAGGAGGGGAGGAAGGGAGGAGGAGGAGGAAGGGAGGAGGAGGAGGAGGAGGAGGAGGAGGAGGAGGAGGAGGAGGAGGAGGAGAATAATTCTAATTCTAATTCTATCTACGGCGGCGGTCCTGCTCTAGGCAGGCCTCTTCTTCACATTCACGCCAAATCAGGGAAAGAGGTGCCCCACTTTGGTGGCAACCCCCTGGACAGGCGCGACAGCACCTCGCGCCCTGCCTTCGAGGGGCATGGCCCTCGGGCTGGGTCACCGCACTCTCGATTCAGGATGCGGGGAGGAGCAACTGTGCAAAAACCACCACAGACAGTGCAAAACAGAACACCTCGCTGCGCCGCCAGTCGGTGGGAGGGGTGACAGCGGTCGGCCAAGGGGTGATCCAGGGCTTCTCCACACAAGCCCGACGGCCCCAGGGCAGCAGGGGCGGGGTCCACGCCCGTGTCACCCCTCGCCTCCCGCGGCGCAAGCAGCTGGACTCGCTGCTGGATCATACACCGAGGCTTGCACGGCGTGGGCCAGAAGCACGCCAGCTGGCCTCTCAGGCTAAAACTCAGTCCACACTGCTTGCACTTGATGCATGCTTTCTGCACAGCGGGCTCGTGGCCCGCATCTCTCAACCTGCAAATCCGTTCGGAGAGAGAGGAGACTACCCCGCGAGTTCGCCGCGGCTCAAGGAGTCCACTCTTCTCACGCTCCGAGGAAAACAAAACTTCACGCTGCACGGCCAGGATCCTTTTTAAAACTTGCACGGCAAGCTCATCAGCCCGCACAATCAGGGAAACGTGATCTTCACTTAACTGGGCCTTCTCAGCAGCCCAATCAGCAATGCGGTCCGCAGCCTGATTTAAATACACTTCTACATCAGATAAAAAACATGTTCTCGGCCTGGGCTTGGTGGGGTGTCCTTTGGTCCAGACCAGTCGGAGCGAACCCTGACGTTCGGAAAGCACAGTATGAATTTCTGCCCACAAGTCCAGCATGCTAGATTTCCTCTTCGACCGAAAACTTTTTCTGGCACCCTTCACGACCAACAGGCAGTCACAATAAACTCGAACGTCACCGACACTAGCACGCATCAGCTCGATTAAAGCATAGAGCTCGGCCCTCGGAGAAGACTGACGCGCGCACGGCAAAGATCCACACCGCGCAGCATCAATCCTGCCGTCGGGGCTGAGGTGCACGAAGGACCATCCACATCGCCTTAACCTCCAATCCTTAGAGTATTTGCCTCCAGAACCATCAACACCCCAGACGCCCCCACGTATGAGTTCCACCTCAATGCACCTTCCCCAATCCCAAACGAACCGCGGAGGAGGGGGAAGGAGCCCTAAGGAGTCGCCCAGAGACGGGAGCCCGCGACACCAAAAACTCACCTTATGATTTTCGGCGATGGCCCTGGGAGCCCGGAAGTCAGTATTTTCAATCGTGTGGTCAGGGATATCACGATTGCACACGCACTGCCAGTATCGATGCAACGGGGACTCAGGAGCTTCTCCACATCTCCCACAGAGCCCATTACTAGCAGAAACGTACCCAGCAGCGTGCAATCGCTCTTCAGGCCAAAAGGCAGCAATGAGGACATTGCGCAACATGCCAGCTGATTCGTGCTCGCCGTCACGAGCAAGCCTGGACGAAAAACGCCGCACAGGGGTGAAATCAGGAGGAGGAGGAGGAGGAGCAGGAGGAGGAGGAGGAACGGAGGAGGAGGAGGAGAAGGAGGAGGAGGAGATCCCTGACCAAGCTGCCAGGTCTGCGAGCGGGCCACCTTGGGCAGTCCCTGGCCACGGAGGAGGAGGAGGAGGGGAAGAAGGGAGGAGGAGGAGGAGGAGGAGGAGGAGGAGGAGGAGAAGAAGGAGGTATACGCCCACACCGATTGTTGCCTGGCGCATCCTGGGCCCAGGGTCGGCTTATGCGCCCTCCTGGCCTGGGCAGGACGTCATGTGCCTCGATCCTGGGCCCAGGATCGGTGCTGGGCCCATCGGGAGGCCTCCACTCCCCTCCTCTCTCTCCACCTCCTCCTCCTCTCCTCCCTCCTCCTCCTCCCCCCTCCTCCCCTCCTCCTCCTCCTCCTCCTCCTCCTCCTCCTCCTCCTCCTCCTCCTCCCCTCCTCCTCCTCCTCCTCCTCCTCCTCCTCCTCCTCCTCCTCCTCCTCCTCCTCCTCTCTCTCCTCCTCCTCCTCCTCCTCCTCCTACTCTCGCTGTTCCTCCCCATCCTTCCTGTCCTACCTGAGGTGGTGGTGGTGGTGGTGGTGGTGGAAAATCGGCCCACCAATCGGTGCAGGTGTCTAGTTGATGCCCTCCGGTGACCCCCGCGCCCTCGGACGCTCCCCTGCTGCCGCCTCCGCGGCGGGGCGTCGGGCGCCTGGCGGGGGCGGAGGGGGAGGGAGGGAGGGAGGGAGGGAGGGAGGGAGGGAGGGAGGGAGGGAGGGAGGAGGATGAGAAGCAACAGCGGGATGAGGAGGAGGAGGAGGAGGAGGAGGAGGAGGAGGAGGATGAGAAAGAGGAGGAGGAGGAGGAGGAGGAGGCAGAAGAGGTGGGGCAGGATGGTGAATCCGGACGCAGGCTGTGAACTCCTGCAAGACCCCCCTAAACCCCGACACAAACCCGAATCCTGCAGCGCAGCCGCCAAAAAGGGTACGGGCGCTGGAAAATGCGACTTTGCAGGAAAGGGTGTCGTTTCTTTGGTTTTCCGTGTCCTGGTTTATCTGTGTCCTGGTCTCCGGGAACCTGAGTTAGAGTCGGGCATGTCCTCCTACGGGTGGATTTTGGGCGAACAATTGAAACAAAAACTGGCCAGGCAGACATCTAAAATAGTCAAACATAGTCCCACAACGTAACCAAACTATGTTTGGATATTTGTTTGATACTTCTCCTGTAGAGGGACGCGCCCGACTTCAAGCTAGAGTCATGTTGCTCCCATCGCACTTGATGACCACATCCGAGAAACAATTCCGAGCACCTGGACAAGTGTCGAAACAGTGCCGCAACAGTGCCGGACGAGTGCCTCCCGGGGCCCGACACGTGCAGAGCCTCGAGCCTCGGCGCTCTCTCTCCTGGAGCCCGAGACTCTCCCTGGCGGTCAGGGCTAAAGCTGGGCTGGCACAGCATCATCGGCGGTGGACAAACCTCCCTTTAGTAAACCTCCCCTTAATGAAAACGGCCTGGGACCGAAACCGACGGACCTGGACCCGCAAAAATGACGGCCGCGACGCCCTCTCGCGAAGCGAAAACGGCCAATTCCTCAATCGACGTGTCAGGGTAGGAGGTCTGTCCACCCCCGACATCACTGCTGGAGCCCACCCGACGCTGCCCGACCAGACCCCGCCCGAGCGCCCGAGAGCCGCGGCACTCACCGTGCGGACCGGACGGCTCCTCCTCCTCCTCCTCCTCCTCCTCCTCCTCCTCCTCCTCCTCCTCCTCGGGCTCTGAACCGGCCGCGGCGGGCCTCGGCCACGAGGAGGAGCCCCGGCCCCGGTCCCGAGCCTGCGAGGCGGGGGCTCTGGTCCCCACGGAGGGGGCAGCGGATGAGGCAGCCTCGGAGCAGGGGGTCCAGTGCTGAAGGGGCCCCAGGACACACACAAAGAAATACCCACAAATAAAACTATTCCCCAGATGTTCCTATATGTTCTGGGTTTTTGTCTTCCCCCCCACTTCCCATATTTTCCTATATCTTCTGGGGATTTTCCCTCCTGAAGTGCGGGTGCCCCGCCTCGGACACACTTGTTTTGATCCGCGGGTCGAGAGCGAGCCTCTTCCTTCCGGTGGAAGCTAAGCGGGCCGCGCACTGCTTTAATTGACAAAGGGGGGAAGGCAGAAGGAGGGGCCTCACGTCAAGGCCAAGAGAGGGCAAAGCCGCTCCCCGCCTCGGACACACTCGGCCAGGATGGCAAGGATGCGCGGTGAGGATGCCAGGGCCTTGGGGCGCCATGCTGGCGTTTTCCGTGCGGAGCGCGGCAGGATGCCGGAGGATGCCGAGCGCCGAGGGGGGTAAGGATGCAAGGGTAGCCTAGGAAAGTTGCCACATCCTTACTATCATGGTCGATTGTACGAAGCAGCGGCCCGAAAACCAGAGCTCCTCCCGAGCCTCAAGTGCTCCCTGCCTCCGCGCCCTGACGCCGGCTACACGGAAGAGCGACCCGGGGCAAGAGTGACCTCTGGTGCCCGGCTTTTTTGGGGGGCCGCAGGGAGGGAGGGGGGTGCGGGGGGGCCGAACCCACGCGCGCGAGCCGCTGCTGTCGCCTCGATTTCAGCGATCGGGGTAGCCCAGTGGGCCCGCATCGAAGGCCACTCCGGCGGAAGGCCACTCTCACGTGCAAGCGATGGCTGCACGGGGCGCCCGGCCCGGCCCGGCCGTCCGAGAGTGCTCGAGCCCACCCGCCCGACCCGCCCTGCCGTGGGTGGATGCACGGCGAGGGCCTTCGAGAAGGAACCCTCCCGCCGCCGACGTCGTCGTCGCCGTCGCCGTCGTCGTCGTCGTCGTCGTCGTCGTCGTCGTCGTCGTCGTCGTCGTCCTTACCCTCGGAAAGGAACAGTTTTAGCATGGGTTGGCGGCGCGCACAAGGGGGTAACTAGGAGGAGGGGGGAAGGCTTCTCAAAGGAGGCTGCTCCTTCGAAGGCGCTGGCCCTTCATCTACAGACAAGGCCCGCGCTTTCTGAGAAGCAGGGGTGCTTCTAAGAAGCCTTCCCCTCCCCCTACCCCTCTCTGCGCGTGGCTGAGCACCATGGGCGGATGCACGGTGAGGGCATTAGGAAGGGAACCGTTTTATAGAATGGGGGAAACAGGTCCTGAGGGAAAGGGGCCCTGAACCCTGGAGCCTTCCCCCCAGACGAATTCTTCATCTTGATGCGTTTTCTAACAGTCCCGGGGCCCGTGGAGGGCTCCGAGAGCCCGAAAACGGCCAAACACCTCAAGAACCGTTTCCCTCAGGCCCCCATTCTCCCAGGGCGAACCGTTGGATGAGGAACGCATGCGACGCAGGGTCTGGAAGCAGGCGGGAGACCAATAGAGCCTTGGCCATGGATGTCAGTGCCGCCCTCATCAGATCAGGAATCCCCGGTCTGAAGACTCCTGGCCCTCCACCGTGTGCCCCCGAGGCATGGCCTCATGTTTCGGCTACACGCAAGATTGACCCTGGGTAAGAGTGACCTGTGGTGCGCCGCTTTTGGGGGGCCGCGGGAGGGACCAAACACCAGCGCGCAAGACGCTACCACCCCATCGCGCTCGGCGACCCGGGGACCCCATCTGGCCCGCACCAGAGCTCACTCCGGCGAAAGGTCACTCTTACGCCTAGTCTTATGTCGGGGGTGTCCCCCTACAGGCGGATTTTCGACGAAAAATAAAAACACCCCAAAAATACCCCCAGACTATTTTTGTAGCATTTTTGATTGGTTTTGGGGTATTCTTCATTTTTCGTCGAAAATCCCCCTGTAGGGGGACAGGCCCGACTTAAGCCTAGTCGAATGTTGCCCCACTCTCAGGGCATTTCTCGGATCGGCGCTGGGCCCCCCAGGCGGCGCCTCCGGCGCCGCCCCTGGCGCGCTCCGCGCGCCAGGGAGGGGGTCCAGCGCCGATCCGAGAAATCCGCGCGGACCTCCGAGTTTTTATGCTCATGTCACTTTGTGTTCCCCTAAATGTTGTCCCAATCTCAGGGAAGGAGCCCCGACCGCTGACCCGGGCACGGCGTGTGCAGGAGGCTGCGCGGCGCCCTGGGCTCGAGCGGAGCTCCGCCCGCCCGCGCGCGAAAGGGGCAGGGGACCCCTGGAATTAAGTCGGGCGTGTCTCCCTACAGGGGGATGTTCAATGACTCTTTTTTTTAATGCCCCCACAAAGTCAAAAAGTAAGCCAAAAATAGTCCCCAGACTATTGTTGGATTATTGTTTGAATATTTTGTTTTTTTTTCCCGTCGAAAATCCCCCTGTAGGGAGACAGGCCCGACTTCACCCTGGAAGGGAGGGACGCGGACACGCATTGGACGGGCACCCGGGGGCGGCGGCACGCTCTGCAAGCGCAGAGGAAGCCCCGTGGCACGAAGGTGAAGCGGGCCGGGGGAGGAGGCACACGGGCGCACCGGCTCACGCGAGAGCACTCAGGCCCGACCGCTCGAGCAGAATGGCTGCTGCCGTGCCGTCGTCGCGCCGCGAGCCGCCGCGCGACTCGCCCGCGGCTCCATCTCCATCCCACGATGAGCGCGCGGCCCACCCGGCGATGCACCCAGAGGCCTCTTGAGCCGAGCGCGAGAACCTCAGAATCCCAGGGAGCCCGGGAAATGGATGGCTTCGGCCTCTGGGGGCCCTCCTGGGGTGTCCCCTCGGATCCCGCCCCTGCGGCCATGCGTGGGGCCGTCTGGGGAGCACCTTGTGCCGTCCGAGGGCCGGCTTGGGCCCTCGGGGCTGTCTTGGGCCGTCTCGGGGCCTCCATGGGCCGTCTCGGGCTCTTCTCCTATAGGGCCGTCTCGGGACACCCCTGGCGGCGCCTCGGGCGCAGCGCTCCACGCGCCAGGGAGGGGGGCCCAGCGCCGATGCGAGAAAAATCCGCGCGGAGCTCCGAGCTTGCACGTTCATGCCAACGTCCGTCCCCCCATCTGAGGAGCTCGGGTGCCCGCGGGCCCTCGGCCCGCCGCGACCCGCCCTCGACCCGCCCTCGACCCGCGCCGCGGCCCAGCGTCGCCCTCGACGCGCGCCGCGGCCCAGCCGCGCCCCGCCCTCGACCCGCGCCGCGGCCCAGCCGCGCCCCGCCCCTCCTCCCCCCGCCACGGCCCCCCGCGGGTCGAGGGGGTGCCGCCGACGCGGCCTGCCCTCGCCCCGCCGCGCCCCGCCCCCCCCCCCGCGCGCGGGGGCCCGCCCCCCGCGACGGCGGCGCACCCGCGGCCGGGTCGGCGAGCCCACCCCGCGGCCCGCCTCCGCGGCCCGCGGGCGCGCCGTGGCTCGAAAGGGCTCGGCCCGGGCGGAGCTCTCCCAGGCGTGCAGGCAAGGGAAGAAGGCAAGGACGAGGAGGAGGAGGAGGAGGAGGAGGAGGTGGAGGAGGAGGAGGAGGAAAAAGAGAAAGAGGAGGAGGAGGAGGAGGAGGAGGAGGAGGAGGAGGAGGAGGAGGAGGAGGAGGAGGAGAAGGGAGGAGGAGGAGGTGGAGGAGGAGGAGTAGGAGGAGGAGGAGGACCCGCGTAAACCCGAAAGTCATCAACGATGTTGGAAGGAGCCCTCCCTCCCAGCTCCCTCTGCACAGGCCCCTACAACGGTCCACTTCCATTGAAGGAGCTGCCTCGTTGGAATAATACCTGTTGGAGTCCCTGAAGCATGCCAAAACATTGTTCTCGGGTTTCCAACACCACGGATCAGCCTAACTGTTGCTTCTGACGTTCGTGAATCGTGCCAGAACGCTATTCTTGGGACTTCAACACTGCGAATGAACGTAACTGTTGCGCGCCCTCATAATCCTGAATCCTTCCAAAACACCATGTCTGGTACTGTGAGCATGGGAAGGCGTGAAACTCTTACAACTGTTTAGAACGAATGTGCGCGGCGCTACGGCGGTAACCACATTTTGGAAAGGAGCCGCCCTCAACCCGTGACACTCTAGCACATTTCTACGACGAATGCGCGCGGCGCTTAAGCGAGAACCGCATTTTGAAAACGGATTCCCATCAATCCGTGAAACTCTGGCGTTTTTTTGTTAACGAATGTGCGCGGCGCTAAGGCGAGAACCACATTTTGAAAACCACCCGCCCTCAATCCGTGGAACACCTGCATTTGTTCAAAACCAATGTGCGCGGCGCTAAAGTGAGAGTCACATTTTGAAAACCACCCGCCCTCCATCTGCGAAACTATTGCCAATTTTGGAACTTCAGGGTCATGAATTGTGAGGAAGTCTCAGGCGAAACGTCCGGCCAGCCCTAAAAACTGGCCTCGGGATATGACAAGGAGAAGATATTTATAATGACGAAGAATGGGGGAGGAGGAGGAGGAGGAGGAGGAGGAGGAGGAGGAGGAGGAGGAGAGAGACAATAAAGCAACGCTGTGAAGAAGCGACTGTAGAGCAATGCCGTGGAAAGCAATGCAGGAGCCATGCAATGGAGCGTGTTCGATCTTCATTTTGGCACCCCGCCCTCTGACAACCTCTCTGGCCGCATAGGCACTGACCTCACACAAGAGCTTGCTCTACTCTTCCTTGCCAGCGTTGGCCTTCTTGCGCTTGGCGCCGTCATACTTGAGGTCCGTGCGGGCCTTCTTGAGCTTCTTGTAAGCGGACGCATCCTTCTCAGCGGCGGTGATGGCACGCGCCTCGATCTCGGTGCTGGGCTTTGGGATCGGAATGATCTCCTTGAGGGTGTTCTGCGCCACGTTCTGCAGCTCAGACTTGGGCGTGTCGCCTTTCTTGACACCCTTCTTGCCCGACTTCCGGGGGAAAACAAGCAACTTGGACATGTACAGCTTGAGCCGGTCCACGTTGACCTGGAGGCTCTCGGCGCAGCGGTTGCGCCGGCGGTGGTCCACCGCAATGCCGATGGTCATGGCCTTCTTGACGGGGATCTTGGCCTCGCGCAGCTCGTCCAAAGTGAAGCCCTTGCCGAGCCTGAGTTTCATGTTGTACCGCTGGGTGGGCGGGTGGACCACGGGTCGCAGCAGCCCGGCAGCGGGGCGGGGCGACAGCTTGGCGGCCCTCTTCTTGCGGTTCAGGGCCCGGCGCTTCTTTCGCCCCGCCTGGTCCAGCCAAGTCTTCATCATGTGCCTGTTCCACCGACCCGGGCCCATCATGCCATTGACCTTGCGGAAGTGCACATTCGGGATAACATTGTTTCCGCCGTGGCCCATATCGGCGAAGCCGCCCGCGCCCTGGTGCCGGGAGAACAGATGCAGGAACTCTACCGAATAGCAATGGCTTGAGCCAAAGTGCGTACGGCAGGGATGTTTAAGCAATGCAATGCAACGCATTGCGACGCAACGAGATACAGCGCGACGCAGTGGAAAGCAATAGTGAGGCATGCGACACAATTTATTTGAAAGTTCAAATGTAAAGTGCCATGTGAAAGAAACAACATCAATCTAGCACGTTGAAACGCATTGTCACGCAGAACATAACTTCGCTTCAGGCGATCCCCACTGGGATCTGCTGTTCATGGTTTCGGACTCTTCCGCGTGTGACTATCCGTTGTGAAATGTTACAACATTGCTAGTGCATAGACGATGCGCATGTTATGTCTGAGTCGTGTGAGCGCATGTTGATTCATATACGTGCTAGAAATGCCAGTGGCTGGTGTTCGCGTTTGCATTATTGATGTATTTGGTGTGGGTCATGGGTGTGGGTTACGAGCGCGCATTTTCCAGGTATGGTGTCGGTGGCGACTATTGGATGGAAGCGTGAGTGAATGATTGTGACGTCTGGTCTTGATGCCGATCTGTGCATACATGTGTATATAAATGAATAAATATATAAATCGACCCCCCCCTCTGGGGCGGTGCCAGATCGCAACCATCCGGGAACACTGTTTGACACCCTCCCGGTTCGCTTCCAAGAGGCGGCCCAGAGAGGCCAAGGGGGCCCCAGGACGGGGCGAGAGGGCTCCAGAAAGCGCCCGATAGGGCCTAAGAGGCCTCCATGACAGCCCGAGAGCGCTCCAAGACGTCCATGGACGGCCCAAGAGGCCTCAAAGAAGCCCCACAAGCGCTCCAAGCAGACCTCCCAGAGATCCCAAACGCAAATATCAGTGACTTTCCGTGTGTTCTTGTATGTTGTTCGCGTTCTCGCGTTGTGAGCTTCCGACGCTCCAAGATAGCCCCAGAGGCTCCTAAGACCGACCCAAGACGGCCCAAGAGACCCCCAAGAAGGCCCCAAGACGGCCCAAGAGGGCCCTAAAACGGCCCAAGAGTTGCCCAAGATCGCCAAGGAGGAGGGAACATGAACCGACAATTCGAGCCTTCCGCCTCAAGAGGCCCCCTGGAGGCCCCAAGGAGCCCAAGAGGCCCCTTAGAGGCCCCACGAGGCCCCCAAGAGGCCCAAAAAGATGCCCTCACAGGCCCCCAAACGGCCCCCAGGAGGCCTCCCACGATATCCAAACGAACTTCCAAGAGGTCTCTAACCCACAACCCAGGCACGGTGGCGGGATGGGTCGAAGGCCGCTAGACAGTCCAAGACGCCCAAGACGGCCTTCAGACGGTCCAACAGGCCCCCGATATACCCAAGAGGCTTCCAAGAGGTCTCCCAACAGAGCTCGAAGGGGCAACACAAGCATTGATGTTCAAAGACATTGTGAACAATTTCGGCGTTTCCGCGTGTTCCGCTTCCCGACGCTGCAAGACGCCACAGCCACAAGGGGCTCCGAGGATCGCCCCAAGACGGCTCAAGAAGCTTCAGAAGCGCCCCAAGAAGGCCCCAAAACGGCCGAAGAGACGTCCAAGGAAACCGCAGGAAACCAGGAAACCCCCAGGAGGCCTCAAGAGGCCCCCAAGAAGACCCAACGATGCCCCAAAAAACCGCAAGAGTGGCCCCGAGGGCACTCGACAAAAACAAGTAGCCGGACGAAAGACCCCACCATAAGCAATTGAAGATACTGCGATCTGGGTCCACCTTTACACGTGCCCCCATATAGGGCCACGACCCGTGTGAGGGGTGTGCCGAAATGGGCGGGGAACCGCATGCGAACTTCGCCACTGAGGCCATAGAGAGCCCCGGCTAAGGCCCAAACCCAAGCGTCCGCATGGCGCCGCCGCCCCATGTCGGCACTCTCCGCAAGCTTCATTTCGACACACCTCTCAAACGTGGCCCCATACGGAACCCCAGCTAAGGCTCAACTGCCAGGATCCGCGTGGCGCCGCCGCCTCCTTTCGGATCACTCCTCATAGGATTGGTGGCCCCATAATAAGCCCAACCGAACGCCTGAATGCCAGGGTCCGCATGACGCCGCCGCTTGGCTTCACGAACCCACCACACGTTTCGTGGCCCCATAGGACGCCCCAACTAAGACCCAAACGCCAAGGTCCACATGGCGGCGCTGCCCCATTGCGGCACACCCGTCAAACGTGTCGTGGCCCCACAAGGACCCCAAACTACGGTCCAAATGCTAGGGTCTGCATGGCAGCGCCGCCTCATTTCGGCACACACGTCAAGCGTGTCGTGGCCCCACATGGACCCCAACTACGGCCCCAAATGCCAGGATCCGCATGCCGGCGCCGCTTCGTGTCGACACATCCCCTCACACGATTCGTGACCCCATAGTGCGGCCCAACGATCGCCCCAGCAGAAAGGTCCGCATAACCATGCGGTTCGCGCAACCGCTCCTAAGTCGGCACGCCCCACAATTGACGTGCCGTCGAACTTCCGAACAAACAAAAACGCAGACTGCTCCGTAGAGCTATGGAGCATTCTGCGCATGGAATCGACGCGCTGATCAACCCTGAGGTACATGAACTGTGCAGGTCGATGCCCAACTCGAAGGATGTGGACGAGCACCCTCCTCGGGCCTCTGCCGGGAATGCTGCTCCCCTGCAGCCGCCGACCCCTTCTTTGGGGGCCGACTTTCTCGACCCGGATCGTGCTCTGACAGCCCTGGGGTTCGACCCGGACACGATGCCGAGCACGCGGGGAACTCAGCGGTCCGCTGCTGACGAAGCGGATCAGGAGGAGGAGGAGGAGAAGGAGAATGAGGAAGAGGAAGAGGAGGAGAACGAGGCAGAGGAGGAGTCGGACGGAGTCGGATTCGGAAACCTCTGCAGCTGTCAGCTATCCGTCGCTCGATGGCCTGGCGTTCGCTTTGCGAAACGAGCTGCGTGATGGTGGCGCGTTAGATCGGCGGAACGACGGGGTCGCCTACGGGACCCTTGGCTTTTGAGCCTTTCGGCCCGCTACAGCGGGGAGGCTGTCCATCAAATCAAAAATGTTATGGAACTCCAGATGCTTGGGGCCTCGTGGCCAATCACCTCTGACTCGGGTTACTCCGCGCAGCTCGAGTCGAACTGGTGCTGCAACGATCCGCTCCCCCCCGCCCCCCCCCAACTCCCTTGAGACCCCTCTCCCTATATACGTGCCTAGTGTTAGCTGGCTCGTGAGGTATGCACTGGTATCTCCTGGGAGCCCGTGCCCCCAGGGAAGGAAAAGCAGAGGGACCGAAGCCCCTACGCCCCGCGGAAGCCAAAGGAACACGAGCGGCGCGCGGCCGAGAAGCACGGAAGAGACCCAGGGACGGGCACCGCGGGGACAAAGAAAGCATCGGCACCTGCTTCTTCGCCAGCGCTTACTCTACTAGGGGGAAAACAAACCTACCTCGCTTTTGACCACCCTCGCTTCCAAGAGATACCAAACGATGCCAAATTGCAGCCTGTACTGGTCAGGCCGCCTGACGAGGAGGCGCGTGGTATGGCTTGGTTTTGCCTGGAAGCGAAAGCGGGGTAGGTAATTCACGCTCTGATCTACACGAAGGAGGATGAACTTATTCGTCATGGCTCACTGCTGTCGCTTGCCTCGTCGCTTGCCTCCAATGCTCCTCAGCAGTTCTCTAGCTCTCTGGCTGCCTGATCTCGCTAGCTGTCGGAGGCCTGTGAGCTCTATCCCTCCGTCCGCTGCTGCCTGGCTCTGAAGGCGGCTTGGATCTGCCTCTCCAAGCCTGACGGCGGGGGCGCTCCGAAGATCTGCTCCGGTCCCGCTGCCCGCAGCGTGTGGACGACGCCCCTCCTGATGTCTGCGATCTGTGTGCCCTGCTGGAGCGGTAGAGGAGGAGGAGGAGGAGGAGGAGGAGGAGGAGGAGGAGGAGAAGGAAAACGAGGTTGGGAGGTAGAGGACGAGGAGGAAAACGAGGTTGAGAGGAGGACGACGAGGAGGAGGCACAGGAGAACGAGGAGGAGGAGGAGGAGGAGGAGGAGGAGGAGGAGAAGGAGGAGGCCTTCTGAAGTCCCGAGGCTCCGCGGCCGGCGCCACCGGCAGCGAAACGCGTCCGCGCGCGGAACCGCAGAACGGACAGAGCCCGGCCCGCGCCCATGCCTGCGGTGCATCAGGCCCGTCTCAGCCAGCCTCGATCACCGTCGTTCCTCGAATTCCAGGAGCGCACAAGTGCTCACATGTTCGATGCCTCAGGTTCGTTGGTGACACGTGCCTCCAAATTCTTGGGCGCCACCGCGCGCGCACCCGAGGTGCCGAGAAAAACTTGTGCGCACCTGCAGCAGGTCAGCGCCGAGCGCTACTCATCAGAAGCAGACGTTCGCGCGTCATCGACTGGGGCTGCCCAGTTGGGCAACCCGGCAGCCCCAGTCGATGACGCAGCCCAGCAGACGTGAGCACACGCAGGATGGAGATCAACAGAAAACCCGAGGGCAACAAAGAAACACGCACATCGCCTTCTTAGAAGCCTCCTACGTGGGGCCGAAGTAGATGGAATCGATGGATCGCGCCGCATGGCCGATACATCGGCGACGCATCGGCGATGCATCGGGGATGCACCCGCGACGCATCGTCGACGTCGGCGATGCATCGGCGACGTCGGCGTGAAGCAACTCAGGCTGCACATCGAGCCGCATCGCCGATGCAGTGGCGATGCGGCGCGACCCTCCGACCCGAGGCCGAAAAACTGGAGAGGACGACGAGCTCACTGACGATCCTGCGAGCACGCACAGCGCTGGAACCCGATGCCTGAGCCACCGCCCAGGGCGCTGCTTCGTGACGCGTCCCCCACTGGACATCTCCTTGCCGTCATCCTACATCAATAGAAAGCAGAAAATCCACCCCCAGAATGATCACCCCGACGAGCGAAGCCGTTGAGTAAACGTGCCCAAGGAAATAATCAATGTTGATCGTCGGCGGCGAGGCAGAATTTGGCTTCACCAGCGATAGAGCTAAACGGAGGCACCGAGAACCGAATTGGCCAGCGTGCAAGAGCGGGAAGAGGACAGAAAGGGCGGCCGCGGAAGGAATCGAACAAGGCAGGGTTGTTCAGTAAACAGTAAACGGCCAGGGCCGTTTCGTGAACGCCAACTTGCGGGGGTCTGGGTGGTTTTTCCTCCCTTGAACCGACGCGCGCTGTGCCCCCCTCCTCCCTGCGTCTCCCCCGGAGGCCGGCGCAAGCCGCGCCTCGGAGTCGCCGCCTCGGCCGCCTCGGACTCCTCGCCGTCGCACCTGCGAGCAGCAGGGGCAGCAGCTTGCGCGCCCTGGGAGGAGGAGGAGGAGGCGGAGGAGGAGGAGGAGGAGGAGGAGGAGGAGGAGGACGAGGAGGAGGAGGAGGAGGAGGAGGAGGAGGAGGAGGAGGAGGAGGAGCAGCAGCAGCAGCAGCAGCAGCAGCAGCTTGCGGGCCCTGGGCTGCTTCAGTTTGGCGATCTGTCCCCCTGCGAGGCACAGCGCGGACCTGGTGGGCCAGGACTACTCTTGTGGAGGACTTCGGTGTGCGAGCAGAGCGCCCCGAGACCCTTCGAATCCGCAGTCCTGGGCTCCCTGGTCGCCATGTCGGGCGCTCAAGGGCCAGATGGTCGCCGTGGGGATGCTCAGGGGCCAGACCGTTGATCTGCAGGGCTTCAGGGTCTGGCCTGGGAGGGAAGACCAGGTCTCCATGGTCCGAAACAATCGCGACCGACGTCGTCTCGCAAACTATCCAGGCGGCGTCATTAAGCCTTCAGCAGCATGTGCCCATAGCAATGGGCCAACAATTCAGGGACGACGACATGACACGGAACACGAGACAGGCTCAAGTGAGGCAGTTTTTTGGGAAAGTACGTCATGAGAAGAAACCAAGTCGGCGCTGCGACGCCGTCCACGAGCGTGAGAAAAAGAAGGCCTTCCCGGGAGGTGGCGGGACCTTCTCAGAAGCCATCGCGCCTTGTGAGACTGTGCTCGTGTCTCCGGGAAGGCTTGAGATGCGTCTCGGAAGGCCCAGGAACTTCCGAGCCTGCTGAGAGGGCCCTCTCCTTCTCGTACCCCCCCGGAGGAGGAGGAGGAGGAGGAGGAGGAGGAGAAAGAGGAGGAGGAGGAGGAGGAGGCGGAGGAGGAGGAAGGGGAGGAGGAGGGGGAGGGGAGGAGGGGGAGGAGGAGGGGGAGGGGAGGAGGAGGGAGAAGGAGGAGGAGGTCCCGAGCGATGAAGGCGCGGCCGATCCGATCGAGCGCGCCCCAGCAATGGGGAGTGGCAAAACTGCACTGCTATCGACATTCGACTCCAACGCACAGCTCGTCCAGGCACGCGACGACCCCAGCGAAATCGAACGATCGAAAGCGGAGTCTGTGCGGCCTGGGCATCATACTGGCAAGGGGCGGGCAGCACGGGGATGCATACCACACATGATCCTAGCAATTGCTTGCTCTTCGTTGGCAAACGTGCTGGTGACCTCTGAAAGTCCTCTACACTCCTTGATCAACTTGGGGTTCCTCCCCTGGGAGACTGAGTACGCGCCACAGCTGAGGCAAACAACCGTGCAACCAAAACGCTGCATGGCATGCTTCTTGTCACGGAAAACATGAGCTCGCCGTCTTCCTCCTCCGCCCGACCCACGCCCCCACCCACCCCGCCCCCCCCGAACCACTGGGGGCGGCCGCCTGGGGGGGCGCGCCTGGCACTGTGTCGGCCTCCCCCAGCTCGGCGGCGGCGACGGCCACGCGCACGGACTCGCTGGAGTGGACGTACAGCTCGGGCGCGATTCGGAAGAATCTCTCGGCTGAGGCAACATCCAAAAGGTCTCGGCTCGCACGCTCGCGCGCGGAGGGTCCTGAGGGATTCTTTGGTCCTGGCATATGTATTACAAGCTGAGCATCGATGCTCACCCAGCCGAACACAGAACCGAAACGCGTGAGCCTCAAACACTACCGATGGCACGACTTCCGATCGTATCTGAGTCGGCGGCGTGCTCTCTCGAGGCTGGAGCTTCTCCGTAGTGCGGGCAACAGCCTGGACCAACCAGGCAAACACTTTGCTATTTTCCTTGGCGGCCTTGAGGCCTGCGGCGTGAAACTCCTGCAAAACACGGGCGGGGCTGTGCAGCAGAGCTCCTTTTTTGGCAAAATGACCAACCCACTCATTGCCAACAAACCTTTCAAAATCACAGTCGTGAGAATCAAGGACCGCATCCAGGTTCCTGTGAGCAGGAACCCACACGAAACTCGGTGGCTCCTCCTCCTCATGTAACCTGCGCATCTGCCTCCAAACCGCTGCGTGCTTGGAACGCGCATCGCAAGCAGTGGGGCTCCACTGCTGTCCCTCTCTCACTGAGTTCAGGTGGTCTGAGAGCACTATCGCAGGGTGAGCAGCCACCTCTAGTGCCTTGAGGCCTGCATAGTGCTCCGCTCTGGGTGCCGACTGCACCTGGCCAGGCAGAGCTCCAAAGATGGCTCGAATCACCATCCCTGAGACGTCGATTTCGACCACAGACCAGCCGCACCTCGTGAGCCCAGGCAAGGAGGAGGAGGAGGAGGAGGAGGAGAAGGAGGAGGAGGAGGAGGAGAGGCCTGAACTTGAGCCCCTCAGCACGTGGTCAACCAGACGGGTCGGTCGCCAGCTCCTCCAAGACACGGGCCTCCCCAGACCTCGTCCCCCAACTACGCCCAGGAACGTCCCCACTCTTATCGATCTTCGATCTTCATTCCCCCTCGACCGTCGGTTTCCAGAAGGCGGTAGGGACCCCCCCTTGGTGAAACTCTTTTGCTTCGAGCGATCGCCACCGAAACCTTCGGCTTTCGTTCCCGACGGTGCGCGCGCCTACTGGGCCACCGCGGCAACTGGGCTAGGTCGCAAGTTGCCGTTGCCCTGAAATCTAACCGCCCAAGGTGGTCGTAGGAGGAAAGTCCTTGACGAAGAAATATTGGAACAATCCATGGGGCGAAAAAAAACAAACCCCTAACGCGTGGTGTGAGCGAGACCCTAAAACTTGTTCGGAGAGAACCTACAACTTGTTGAGAGAGGAGGAGAGGAGGAGAAGAAGGAGGAGGAGGAGGAGGAGAAAGAGAAGGAAGAGGAGGAGGAGCAGGAGGAAAGGCTATATTATGTTTGCTTGGATTCTGCCCGCCAGCGTAGCGCAATCTATGAGGTTACTGCATGTTATGTTCTGGACGGGCCGGCGTGACGTCGTGAAGCCTGTCACGTTAGATACGTCGTCCAATCGGTCGATGCTGCGCCTGCGTGTTCCTGTGGCCAGCCTGACCTCGGCGCGCACGTCGCGTTTGATTTTATCCTGGCACAGTCGATTATGCTATGATGTTCGTTTGATGAGATGTCGTGAAATGCTGGCCTTTTGTGCAATGTTGTGATCTATGCTGTTCGCTTGGATCCTGCAGTAATGCAGTCAGGTGGTATGATGTGCTGCTATGCCCTGTTATGTTATGCTCCGGTCGGGCCGGCGTAGCGCCATGACGACTTTCACGTTCCATACGTCGTCCACTCGGTCAATGTTGCTACTGTTTGTTTCTGTGGCCAGCGTGGACTCGGCGCGCATGTCGCGCATAATAGGACGGCACTTCTCGGTCGCTGCTGTATTCCACTCTGCGATGTTCTGCTCGGAATTGGCCAAGGCGCATATGATGTGTTTTGTTGTGCTATCAGCGGGGCGGCGTGGCGTCGTGACGCCTGTCACGATTGATATTTCGCCTGATCGGTCGTTGCTGCGTCTTTGTGTCCTGTGGCCAGCCTTCCGTCGGCGTGGAGGCTGTGCTTGACAGGGCGTAAGAATCGGTCACTGCTGTATCTAGCAGTATCCAATTATGTTGTATTCCATCGTGTTCTAGTGCATTACACTGCATTGGTCTCTGTTGTGCTTTCGACGGGCCGGCGTGACGTCGTGAAGCCTGTCACTTGACATACTGCGTCTGCGTGTTCCTGTGGCCAGACTGACCTCGGCGAGCACGTCGCGTTCTATTTGATGATGGTACCTGGTACGGTCGATTATGCTATGACTTCCGTTTGATGAGACGTCGTGACATGCTGGCTGCTGTAACATCAAACCGGTAAGTTGTGCGAGTTGTTGTCCATGTGGCCAGCGTGGGCTCGGCGCGCACGTCGCGCAAAATAGGACAGCACTTATCGATCGCTGTTGCATTATACTCTGTGACATTCTGCTCATTTCTGGTCTATGCGCATCTGAGTTTTCTGTTCTGCTCTCGACGGGGCTGCGTGGCGGTCGATGCTGCGCCTGCGTGTTCCTGTTGTCAGCCTGACCTCGCGCGCCATTCGCGTTTGGTTATCAAGTAGCGCTGCCTCGCGACTCCGCCACTGCGCTCGGGTGGGCAGGTGGCGGGCGCTGGCGGGGGGGCCACGAGAGGGGCCATGGACCCCCCCTCCGCGGACTCTATGTTTGGAACCGCCGTCTGCCTGGAAGGCCGAAAGCGTAGGGACGTGGTCACAAACGTCAACGCATCTGGGGCTCGCTGCGTCGGGGGGCCCTCACCAGTGTTTCACAAGGAGACAGAAACAGCTCGATGCACAAAAACCGCTGCAAGCGCGGAGGCGGAGATCAAGGCACGGTCGGCTATGTGGCACGCATGTTGAAGTGACCAGTGTGATGCTCTATCATAAGTGCGCTGTTATGCCATGGTGTACCCTTATGCTGTGTCCTGATATGTTATGCCCTTATGGTGTGCCCTGTCATGCTAAGATGTGATAAGTATGGTATGGTATGGCCTGTTGAAGTTATGACATGTATCTTCAAATATGGTATACCATACGGTGCAATAGCATGCTCGCTATCGCAGTGGTAGCAGTAGCACAACAACTAACGTGCGTTAGGTGTGTATGTGCTGCACCCGTTTCAGTCTATTACAGCATGCCGTGCTCTGTCATGGTACTTCTTTTGGATAAGCAAGCATCTACAATGGTAGAACACATAGGTTGCCGATTTGGTAGAAATCGTACACCAGGTAAGGTCTGGTATGTTAGGATATGTAGTGCTATACTCCATGATGCGCAGTTCTATCATGCAATGGTTTACTATGCCATGTTGGTATCGATGGCTGGTGTCCTTTATGACATGTTCTGTCATATTGTGTTGTGGTATGGTTTGGTATGTCTTCTTGTATCATGTCATGGAAATATACGCTATGCCACAGTCTGCCATGATACGTGGTGGTGTGTTGTTGTTATGTGTTACTTGAGGCTGCGAGGTGTTATAGTATGCTATGTCATTATGAGGTATGGTCATCATTGGTGCGTTATCATCCGAGATGGACTGGTGCTCTACGGTAAGTGATGTTCTGACATGTTATGTATGCCCGCTCGGTCATCACCTACATTGCCATTACATGGTGCACCAGGCTCTGCAATCCTGTGCTTTGTTATGACTTGATATGCCATAGCATGTTCAATTATGGTGTTATGTTATGCCATGTTGTGTTATGCTCTGTGCCGCTAGTTAGATTATGTCATGCCTACACGGGCAGGGGTCTCTGGAATGCTCGGTGGCCCTGGGGATCTGGCAGCCGCGGTATGCAGAGTGGGTGGGTCCTGTCGGGGGGTGCGGGAGTCTCGGGGATTCTCAGTGGACCTAGAGATCTGGAGTCCGCGGTATGGAGGGTGGGCGGGTCGGGAGGTCTGTTCTTGGAAGCTAGCGACCCTACCTGTCTGGTGGGAAAACAGCACATGCAGTCAAACGTACAGGGAGGAGGAATGGGGAAGGGCTAGGCGATGGATGTTGGTGCGATTCGTCGGGCCCCGAGGCGGGCGCCCGTTCCAGCGGGCGGGGACCCCCCTCCGACAAGACACGCCCACGGCACCCCGACGGAGATCCACCCCGAAATAGCTGGGCGTTGCACGTGGCGCGGCGTCAATGGCCAGCTCACGAGGCCCCACGGTGGGGACCCCCTCTTAGGCACCGCCCGGCGTTCGCTTGAGCCCCGGGGCCCTGGCCTGCTGTGGCTCTCCCGGGAGCCGAGGTGGTCGTAGATCCGGTAGCGGTTCGGCGACGGCTTCGCCAGCTCCGCGTGCTTCCTGCTCTCCTTGTAGCTGCGCTCCTGCTGGCTCCTCGTGCGGGGTGGGGAGGTGCCGAGGCAGGGAGCGAGGACCGTGCCGCCTGCGGAGCAGAAGGGGGAGGGGGGGGAGGAGGAGGAGGAGGAGGAGGAGGAGGAGGAGGAGGAGGAGGAGGAGGAGGAGGAGGAGGAGGCGGAGGAGGAGGAGGAGGAGGAGGAGGAGGAGGAGGAGGAGGACATGGGACATGGAGGAGCAGCACACTGGCGGCTTACACGGCCTTAAGGGTGGCTGGTGCCTGAGCATGGTGGAGGGCCTACCAAGGGGCGGCCAAAAGACAATGATTGCTGGGATGGGGGGGAGGAAACAAACAGCGCGAGACCAGAGAAAGCTCACCCCCACACAGCCATATCAAGAGACAGACTGGGGAAGGCTCACCCCCACGCATCCGTATCGGGAGGCAGACTGGGGAAGGTTCACCCAAACACCGTCAAATCAAGAGGGTGACTGGGGAAGGCTCACGCCCACACAGCCATATCGAGAGGCAGAGTGGGGAAGGCTCACCCCAACACCGCCATATCAAGAGGCAGATTGGGGAAGGCTCACCCCCCTCACAGCCAGCTCGATAGGCAGAGAATAAACAAGAGATGTGACAACGAGAATGGAGATGGAGGGGCGGGTGGAGGGATGAAGAAGGCGCAAGGGTGATGAGAGCTGGGGGTGGGAGGGATGAGAGATCGGGCGGGAAGCTAGACAGTAACAACATATGAGCTCTTGTGGGTATCTGGCAGACTGGGGAAGTCTCACCCCCACACAGCCATATCAGTGGGAAACCTTGGGAAGGCTTACCCCCCATGTAGCCGGATCAGGGGGCAGACTGGGGTCGGCTCACCCAACACAGCGATATCACAAGGCAGATTGGGGGAAGCAAACCCCCGCACGGCCATATCAGGAGGAAAACTGGGGAAGGCTCACTCCCATGCAGCCATATCAGGGGGCAGACCGGAAAAGGCTCACCACCCCTATAGCCAGATGCGGAGGCAGACATGGGAATGCTCACCACCCACGTAGCCGTATCAGAGGTCAGACTGGGGAAGGCTCGCACCCATGTAGCCGTACCAGGGGGCAGACTGCGGACGGCTCACCCCACGCAGCCATATCTCGAGGCTGCTTGGGGAAGGCTCACCCCAACACAGCCATATCGAGAGGCAGACTAGGGAAGGCGCGGGCAGACTAGGGAAGGCTCAGCCCCACACAGCCATATCGAGAGGCACACTGGAAACAGTTCACCAACACGCAGCCAGATCGACAGGCAGTCTGAGGAAGGCTCCCCCCCACAGAGCCATACCAAGAGGTACCATCAGAGTGAGGGGGCCGAACGGTCATGCATTGTCCCTGGGTGCGTGGCTGAATAAGGGATTCGTGGTGGGAATTATGCTTGTTGCGGTGTTATTGTTGTTGCTGCTGCTGTTGCTGTTGATGTTGATGTTATTGTTGTTATTGTTGTTGTTGTTGCTGTTGTTGTTGTCGTCGGTGTCGTTGTCGTTGTCGTTGTCGTTGCAATCGTTGTCGTTGTTATCGTTGTCGTTGTCGTTGTCGTTGTCGTTGTCGTCCACCCGCGACCCAGCCCGCGACCCAGCCCGCGACCCACCCGCGACCCAGCCCGCGACCCACCCGCGACACACCCCGCGACCCACCCGCGACCCACCCGCGACCCACCCCGCGACCCACCCGCGACCCACCCCGCGACCCATCCGCGACCCATCCGCGACCCACCGGCGACCCACCCCGCGACCCACCCGCGATCCACCCGCGACCCACCCTCAAGGGAAGAAAAACCACCCGGACCCGACAATTGGCTTTTACTAAAACGGCCCCGGGCGTTGACTAAACAGCCCTGCCCTGTTCGATTCATTCCTTGTGCGCGTTGACTAAACGGCTTCGCTTGTCGGGGTGATTATTACGAGGTGGCTTTGCTGACCTTTAAACCCGCGACCCACCCGCGACCCAACAGCGACCCACCCGCGACCCACCCGCGACACACCCGTGACCCACCCCGCGACCCACCCGCGACCTACCCACTTTGGTTGAACAACAACTTCGGCGCCTGCGGCGGGCTCGTTGCATAATTTGCGAAACTTTGGCGCCTGCTGCGGGCTTCTCCAGAGTCTCGCAAACTGCCGACGTCCCCACCGCCCCCTCATTCTTATCCGCATCTGCGGGGTGCTCCGTACTTATTGGAAATTGGTCGCAAGCTGGGCTGGGAACAGGCTAGAGCACGGGAGGGCAATGAATGCTGGGATCGGAACCTGGAGCGGACGGCGCCAGACTGGGGAAGGCTCACCCCCACACAACCACATCGAAAAGCAGCCCGCGACCCACCCGCGACACACCCCGCGACCCACCCGACCCACCCGCGACCCACCCCGCCGACCCACCCGCGACCCACCCGCGACCCATCCGCGACCCATCCGACCCACCGGCGACCCACCCCGCGACCCACCCGCGATCCACCCGCGACCCACCCTCAAGGGAAGAAAAACCACCCGGACCCGACAATTGGCTTTTACTAAAACGGCCCCGGGCGTTGACTAAACAGCCCTGCCCTGTTCGATTCATTCCTTGTGTGCGTTGACTAAACGGCTTCGCTTGTCGGGGTGATTATTACGAGGTGGCTTTGCTGACCTTTAAACCCGCGACCCACCCGCGACCCAACAGCGACCCACCCGCGACCCACCCGCGACACACCCGTGACCCACCCCGCGACCCACCCGCGACCTACCCACTTTGGTTGAACAACAACTTCGGCGCCTGCGGCGGGCTCGTTGCATAATTTGCGAAACTTTGGCGCCTGCTGCGGGCTTCTGCAGAGTCTCGCAAACTGCCGACGTCCCCACCGCCCCCTCATTCTTATCCGCATCTGCGGGGTGCTCCGTACTTATTGGAAATTGGTCGCAAGCTGGGCTGGGAACAGGCTAGAGCACGGGAGGGCAATGAATGCTGGGATCGGAACCTGGAGCGGACGGCGCCAGACTGGGGAAGGCTCACCCCCACACAACCACATCGAAAAGCAGACCTGGGAAGGCTCACCCCTACGCAGCCATATCAAGAGACAGACCGTGGAAAACTGACGCCCACGCGGCCATATCGCGAGACAGTCTGGAAAGGCTCACCCCCAATAAGCAATATCAAGAGGCAACCCAGAAAAGGAGCACCCCCCCGGTGACAACAATAATGAAGGGGCGGGCTGAACTGATGAGATTCGACGACGCTGCAGCGCAGGGTAGCCTGAAGGAGGAGCTGCATGAGGCAACGATGGGGGAGGAAGAAGCCGCAATGGCTATACAGGCTGGGGTCGAGAGGGATGAGAGATCGGGCGGGTGGCCAGAAACGATCAAACTATGATATCGTGTGGGTATCTGGCAGACTGTGGAGTCTCATCCCCCACACAGCCACATCGAGATGCAGACTGGAGAAGGCTCACCCGGAGACAGCGATATCCCAAAGCGGACTGCCTAAAAATCACCCCCACACAGCCATATCAGGGGGCATATCGGGGAAGGCTCACCGCCCCATAGCCGTATCAGGGGGCAGGCTGGGGAAGGCCCACCCCTCGCAGCCACATCGAGAGCCGGACCGGGGAAGGCTCACCCCCTGCAGCCAGATCGAGAGGCAGTCGGGGGCAGGCTCACCTCACGCAGCCAGATCTGGCAGGCAGACTGGGGACGGCTCACCCGCAACAAACCTCATCGCAAGGCGAACCCAGGAAAGGCTCCCCGCCACACAGCGACATCGAGAGCCAGACTGGGCAAGGCATCCGCCCATCACAGCCATATCAAGAGGCAGGCTGGGGAAGGCCCACCCCTGCACAGCCATATCAGATCGAGAGGCAGATTGGGGAAGGCTCACCCCCACACAGCCATACCAAGACGCATCATACTGACTGAAACGGGGTCGCGGGTTGAGCTTGGACGAGGCTGGAGCACTGGGTTAGCTTGCAAATGGGGCAGGAAGAGAGGGGTAGCAAGAGTGGGCGCAAGATGACGGAGAGGATGTGCTTGTGCCGACCCCGAGTCCCGATACAGGTGGGGCCTTGCGAGGTTGCTCATCGAGAGGGGTTCTCTCGTGCCAGCGTCTCGTGCGCCCCTCACAAGAGAACAAGAAGATACTTCACAGGCTGTGGGAGGCCATAGGCACGGGGAGGGGAGGGAGGAGGACGGGTAAGACGAGGCGGACGGCGGGGAGGGGGAGGGGGTCGTTGCGTCTGATTTGGGTGTTTCGCAATGCCCATCCGAAAGAAGATGAGGAGGGGGAGGAGAGGGAGAGTGGGAAGGACAGTGCGGGGGAGGAGTGGAGGGAGAACGGGAGGGAGAATGAGGGGAAGAATGTGAGGGACAACGAGAGGGATCGAGGGCGGGGGCAAGGAGACAGGGGGAGGGGATGGGCAGCGTCTCAGGAAGATTCGAGGTGGGCCTGTAGAAAACGACAGCGAGGCTGCGCTACGGCGTGAAACAGAGGATAGGACAACGGCCACCGAGCTGCAGTGTCGAGAGGCACATGCGTACCATGTTACAACAAGCCGTGACACGTCAAGGAAGCGGGGCAAAGAAATGAGACGGGCCTGGTTAATCAAGGCCCGAGGCCAGAACAGAAAGAAACACCTAAGAGGCCAAAGGAGGAGGAGGAGGAGGAGGAGGAAGTGCCCGCGTCACCAAATGCACCCCCGCTGACGCCACGGCCAATGGTACCTCACACAGATCGGATCAACGAACGGCAGAAAGTAGAGAAAGAGAGAGAGAGAGAGAGAGTGAGAGAAAGAGAGAGAGAGAGAGATAGAGAGAGAGCGAGAGAGCGATAAAACATAACGATCTCTAGATATGTACATATACGTTGTGTGTATATATATA
>CAUYUJ010017763.1:27500-43984 GCA_963575745.1 Prorocentrum cordatum
TCTCGCACATGAAATACTAGGTAGGGAGTAGGGCGGCCCAGCTTCCTCGGCGGCCTGGTCGGCCAACTTATCTGCAACGTCATTGGCTGCCCAATCGGCGGCCGAGATGCTGCGTCCTATTCCGTGTTCCGGTAGATGGCTTTTCACCTTTCGGAACACCACATATCCTTGATAGGAATCCGGGGCCGCCCAAACCTCTCGCCACAAATCTGAATTTGCAGAACGAATGGCGCTTCTACCTTTGTGGATCCCTCGGGTAACATAGCTGGCGTCCACAACCGCCCCGGCATCTCCTTGGGTCCTTCGCAACAACCTAGCACGTGCTAGAAGTTCTGCCCATGGTACTGTCCTCTCCTTCGACGTAAACGGCGAACGATCGTGCAACCCTTCTCATGCGAGCACCCATCGAGCGTTCTCCTCCAGAGCCGTCTGTGCCTTTTGCGGCCTCTGGCGGGAGCTGTTGTTGGCCTCCATCAAAAGCCGCCTCTTCGGAGGGGGGCGGGATGTCCGTCCCAGCCATGGTCCATAGAATGGGAACCAGGCCTCGTAACCAGAAACACGGGTAAGTTTCGGTCCCCACCCTGGCCTGAACACTGAGGGCGTCATCTACTTCCAGCTCTGGAATGTCAGCATTGGCTGGGCATTCCCAGAGTTGGCGATGCATGGGTTCTTCTGCTGCTTTACATCTAGGGCAAGCCGGGGAACCTCATCGAGTGTGTACAAAACGTTCCTGTGCGGGCCAGCAGGCCCCCTGGCTGACCATCTCTGGGACAGCAGCTAAGTGGGTTCAAGTCACAGTTAAATCGACCCCAATCTCAGCTCCAGCCCCCGCAAAGCGTTTGTTCGCTTGGGCCCGCAAACTCTGCTCCAGGGAGAGCACCACTTCGTATTTCAGCAGGCCGGGTCCACTGGGACCTTCAAAATTGATTTTCTCCGCACGGAATGGTCCTTTTCCCACGGCGAATTGGACGCTCACCTCATGCCTAAGAGAGTTGCCTGGACAGCAACCAGGTGTCCACGCACATGCTGCCAACGGTTCTCTACGTTCTGCAACTTCAAGTGATTCTCCTTCCAAGCGCGGTCGAGGGCCTCTCGCCACTCGGAGGTCCTGGGGAGATGTCCCTGCCAGGCTGGAAATAATTCAAGCGGTCCCCAGACCATGGGATCGCTCTTCTTGCCCATGCAAATCCTGATGGCGGTGGTCGCACAGTGTCCTGCCCACCTACTACCACAAATAGAGGGCCCCTGGGCTCGGAGCTTTTTTCCAAGTAGTTGGCGCAATGCCCATGGCCACGGGCCCCCAACCAAGTTGTGGCTTGTGTCACGTACTGAGCTTCTTAGATCCTCTGTCAACTCTTCCTAGAAACCGACTCAATTTGGCTCTCTGTAAGCTTTTCAGATGTCTATGCTTGATTACCCCTTGCGTCTTCGCACCACTACTGACGTCGACGCCCAGATCTCGTGCTTCAGCCTCCACTCGGACTGGCAGTTGTAGCTCAGCGACTCGATTCCGCAATGCTAAATCTGAGTTGCTGGCGAGGGCGACCGGCTTCTTCGATATGCGAAGGCCCTTCCCCGCGCGGTATTGGCCAGATTTGTCGCCGCCGCCATGCCCTGCTTGAGCACCGCGTTGCGACTGCCGATGTTGAATTAAGCCAGGTCGTCCACCCAGCTCCCAATCTGATTGTGCGGAGGAGGACAAAGTTTGTGGACGTCGTGCAACAAGTCTCATATATACACTCGACCATGCTACACTCTGCGTGCAGCCCGCCATGACAGAATGGGTTGGCTGGATGCCGTCAGACAGTATGCGACCCACCGCGAGCCGTCGGTCTGCTTGGTGCTGAAGCAAAGCAAGAAAGAAGGGCACCAAGGGATACTGTAACGATTGAGCCACGCCTGCTCGCGTGGCTGGTTGGATGAGATCGCAAAACATCACGGCGTCCCAGAGGAACTGGGCCCAGTTGATGCCCAGGAGGCCACAGGCTTCAACTTTCAATTGTCTCCATACTGCCGCCCTCAAGGGGCTGCTCCCTTTGACCGCCGAATCCCAGAACCCCGTATTCTCCCTCTCTCTCTCTCTCTCTCTCTCTCTCTCTCTCTCTCTCTCTCCCAAATCGTAAATGGTTGCTTTCTGAGGATGCTCCACAGACGGTAGGGCCCAGGCGTGAGCGCGATGGGCCTATCTCCTCCTGGGGGGGCTTCGGGGCCATTACAACAACATTGATCAACGTTTGTTGAGGCCGCGAAAGCTGTTCTTCTACCCACCGAAGTACAGCGAGGAGCTCTCGGTGGCCGTCCGGAGGTAGCGTCAACCATTCTCTCGAGCTCCACGGGCCCGCCCCCGGCCCCGCATGGGCCTTGAAATATCTCATCCCCTGGATCACCTGCTCGAGGGCCAGCTCTGGGAGGGGGTTTTCGAGCTGCTTCTCCTTGGTGCGCATCCTAAGTTGTCGCGGCAAGCTAGGGAAGTGGCCCTTCCGGGCGCCCATGGTGGCATTCCAGAGCGAGGCCCCATCTGCGGCGTGGGCCTCGACTTCCACGATCTGGATGGGCTCGGCGACTTCTAGCTCATCAGGGCCCACTTCAACTCCCAAGGAAGGCCCCTGTTGTTCCCGGGCCCTGATAAAACGACGGACCCATCCGGCCCGTTTGGCGAGGCTTGGCTGGAGACACTTTCGAAACCTGCGAGGCTAACTTTGGCCAGGGCCCCCTTGGCCTTGTTGCAGAGGTCTCTGACTTTTTTCTGGATCTGCGGGCAGCCCGGCAAGTCGAGTCCTGCCATCAGTTCTGCACCTGCGGGTCGCACCGCCTCTGGATCGCATGCCGAGGCCGCGGTTGACTGCGGGCCCTGTGCCCGCGCTCGCGTTTGCAGATAGCCTTCTCCTGGCTTCGCTTCATCTCATCCTTATCCTTCTTCTTCTCCTTGCCACTCCTGTTGATCGCAAAAAGCCCCTGGACCCTGGGCCCGATTCCCCCCCTGACAGCAGGCGTCTTTCATGGGCCCAAATTGTCCGGAAGGTCGCCCCGCCAGGAGACCGGAGACTTTGACCTGGGGACAATTGCCTCGCCGAACTTCCCCCCCAACCTTCTGCCCGCGCCGTCGCAAGAGGATGGCTTCTGCCCGCTGCGAAAAACTTGCGAGTAGGTAACTCAAGTCGGCCCTGGTGGCCTCTGGCCAGACCGAGTAGCCCCTCGGCGTCGTGGCCTCTACGCCTGTTTCAAAAGATGCCCATGCGCGGTCACATTGTCGGCATTGACATTGAAAACTTCTCGGTTTACCATGTGCAGCGACCAGGGCCCTTCCTCATCGAGCTCAAGAGTGACGAGGGTGGCCAACCCTTCTGAAACCACTCCAAAATCCAAGACCCTGCCATTGCCACTCGTGTTTGCGGTGGCCCCTGGTGCTTTGATAATCGTGCCCTGGCGAAGGTGACCCAAGCAGTCTGCCAAAGGTCTTCAAGTGTCAAATTCCAATCTCCCATGATCACAGAATGCTTAATCGTAGTCCTAAGATAGCCTGCCAACTCCGCCCAGATGTATCCATTTGTGCCATGTGCCCCTCTCACCAGCATTGAAATAAGCAGCAATCTAGGTCACGTCCGCGCTGTGCTGCCAGATAGCTCCGGCAACCCAATGTGTTCCATAAAATGGAAGCTCGCCGCTTATATTCCGCCTGCACGAGTACATAACACGCGAGTTAATGCAAGCACGGCACATCGCCCACACTCCTGCGTGTCCCACTTGTCCTTCCAGCGCTGTAGGTCTAGTTCCAACCCAATTTGCTGAGTTTCTCATGTGCCGCAAGAAGTCGTCCGTCCCTGAGGTGCGTCTCCATTCCCATGTGTATCTGAATGTCCTGCATGTGCCCCGACTGTAAGTATCGTAAGGCCACGTCTGTCTATTTAGTATAACCAGCCGAATAGAAGGTTAAACTCTGGTTCTTGTCTATCATTGTGCCACCTGGATCCGTCGCCACCCAAAGTTCGCCGTCCACGCCCTCATTGATACTGCGCCGATCCGAAAGTTTCCCCAATTTCGCCACCGCGCTCGCCGCGGTCATCTGGGGTGGCGCGCGCAGGATTAGACCCGCGGGGCCCGGGCTTGGCGCTGATTCAAACGAGTGCGCTTCCAGTGCGCTTCGTCATTGCGCGTGCTGAATAGAGCTTCGAGGTTTGATTCCCCTCCCCTACCCCCCTGGGGCGGGCTTTTCCTCCCTGCCTCGTTCTCTGCTTGATTCGTTATTCTACTTCGTAGTCGTGGAGCGCTTCCTTCTTCTGCTTCGCGATCGCGGGGCGCCTCGCTGTTCTGCTTCACAGTCGTGCTGCGCCCTGTTTTCACCGCCCGCCGCCGCGCGGATGCTACCCTCAAGTTGATTGCTGGTTGCTGCTGATAAGGTGTGCCGGCCCATTCGATATCGCATGCTTCCGGGAAGCTCGCGGGGAATTTCTGCCTGGCGCCCCCTTTTCACGAGGGGTTTAACGGAGACGCGATAGCTTGCACCACATATTCGTGTCCACTGTTTATGACGACCTGTTTGCGCAGTGCTTCTGAAGACATGTTTGCCCAGCGCGAGTCCGGCTCCAGGGCCATTGCAGATTTTCGAGGCCGCGCCTTTGAACCCCGCTCTGAGTGCCACGTGTTCCACCCCTCCCTCCCTTTCTCTGCCCTGCATACCCTGTCTCGGCAAGATGAGCTTCGATCCAATTTCTGTCACAATTCCGTGCGATGCCGACAGTTGTCGCTCGAGGGTGCCATTTGCACATCAAGTCCCTCGTCTTCCTCTTCCCCCTCCTTCCCCCCCCCCCCCTTCCTCTCCCCCTCCCCCCGCGTAGGGTTGACATGCATAACGCAAGGGCCGTTGACCGAATGCTTGCCCCGACGGCTGCTCGCGGAATGTTTGCCCCTGCGCGTGTACCGCATGCTTTCATCGCGTGGTAGGCTGAGCGAGCTGGGGGGCCCATCGCGCTGTCCGCCCCCATCTTCCCCCGCCAAAAATGCCAAGCGCGAGTGCCCCTACGCGCTTGTTGCCAGGAAGTTGCGCTGACTGCTGCCCCGTCGTCGTCGTCGTCGTCGTCGTCGTCGTCAAGGTCGTCGTCGTCGTCGTCGTCGTCGTCGTCGTCGCCCGCCCCCGTCGGCCAGAACCCGATTGAAATGGGCCCCCGGAACCCTCCCGGGGTCCGAGCGCACAAGTTTTCCGCGCCGCGTCCGGCCGCGACGAGGAGAGCCGCCAGGGGCCAGAGGATCTCGACCCTCGAGGCTTGAGGCTCGAACCTGGACGTCGGTGGCCGTTCGGGATGACTCCGGCACCCCCGGGGCGCAGTCTGTCGGTCCCGATCGATTTCTGACGGCCCTGGGTCCCGAAAGTGGCTCCCGCAGGCTACGACGCCGGAAGCCCGCCTCGAACTTCGAACCTCGGGGGTCGACGAAAATAGCTGGCGTCATCGGAGACGCGGCCATCTCGTCCGCCACAGCGGCGGCAGCCCAACTCCACGGGTTTCAGGCGGTGGGCGTGAGCGCGGCCCCCCCGAGCTCAGCCCACGCGCCGCTTCCGCGCGGGCGTCTTCGTAAGATTTGGGCGTCTTCGGCGCCGGGAACGGAAGGGGAGGTTCGAATCTCGAGGATCGAAGTTCGACGAGCTTTTTGTCGTTTTACGCCTCTGGAAGCCGCTTTCGGGCCCCGGGATCGTCGAAAATCGATCCATGGTGAAAAACTGCTTCGGAGGGGCCCTGGGAAGGGCCCGGGGGCCGATTTTAATTCGATTTCGGTCATCCTGGGAGGAGGAGGGGGAGGGCGACGACGAGGGCGAGGAGGACGAGGAGGACGAGGAGGGCGAGGGTTGGACATGACTGGGCGCTCCCGTAAGTTGACCCGGTTCGTTCGAATGTGTTTCGCAAATATTATTGGGAACCTCGTTCAAAGTAAACTCCGACCTTCCACCCCTCCAGCCTCCGCCGCAGCCGCCCGAAGACAAATAATTTCAAATTGCGGCCGTGCCCCCAAATTTGAAGCATGCCCCTTTGCGTTGCCCGGGGCCCCCCAGGAATCCCAGGGGCCCCGACGGATTCTGTTGGTTTGTGGAGGATTCCTCGCACCTTCCATCCTGGAGGATGCATTCCTGGGCGCTCTCTTGGAGCCGTTTCCAATCAGCGGATGGCGCACCAAACGACGCGCACACGCGCGCGCGTGGCGCGTGCTCACTACTGTGTTGACCGCGCTTGAACAGTCGCCATGCTGGCCTGGAGACTCAAGTGAGCCCTGAGCGGTGACCGATTGGATGTTGAACTTAACAGTGGTTCACCACCTATGCGCGAATTGGCATAACCAACGACGCGCGTGTGCGCGCGCGTGCTCAGCTGTATTGACCGCAATGGACCACTCGCCATGTAGGCCTGGAAATTCAAATGAGCCCTCAGCGGTGACCGATTGGATTTTGAAGTGATGATGGGTTCGCCACCTATCTGTGCATTGGCACAGCCAACGACGCGTGCGCGCGTGGCGCGTGCTTAGTTTTGTATTGGCCGCAGTAGAACACTTGCCATGATGGCCTGGAAAATCAAGCCAGCCCTTGGCGGTGACCGTTTGGGTTGTGAAGTTCACATGGATTCGCCACCGATCAGTGAACTGGCACAGCCAGCGACGCGAGTACGCGCGCGCACGCGCGCGGTGCGCGTGATCAGTTCTGGCTTGACCGCAGTAGAACAGTCGCCATGTTGGCCTGGAAACGCAAGTGAGCCCTTAGCTGTGACCGATTGGATTTCGAGGTTGACACTGGTTCACCGCTTATCAGCGACTTAGCACAGCCAACGACGCGCGCGTCGCGTGCTCAGTTCTGCATTGACCGCAATAGAACAGTCACCATGTGGCCAGGAGGCTGAAGTGAGCCCTTAGCGGTAGCCGATTGGTTAACATGGCTCCACCGCGTGTCAGTGAATGGGCACAGCCAACGACGCGTGCGCGCACGCGCGTACTCAGTTCTGTGGTTCGTCAAAGAACCGTGGCAATGTTGGCCTGGAGACTCAAGTGAGCCCTTAGCGGGGACCGATTTGATTTTGAAGTGAACATGGGTTCACCACCCATCAGTGAATTGGCACAGCCAACGACGCGCGTACGCGCGCGTGGCGCGTGATCGGTTCTTGTATTGGCCGCAATAGAACAGTGGCCATTTGGGCCTGGAACCTCAAGTGGGCCCTTAGCGGTGACCGATTGGATTTTGAAGCGAACCTGGGCGCACAAACTATCAGTGCCTTGGCACAACCAACGGCGCGCTTACGCGCGCTTGACAAGGTGTCAGTTCTGTATTGACCGTAACAGAATAGTCGCCATGTTGTCCAGGAAACTCACGTGAGCCTTTAGCGGTGGCCGATTGGATTTTGAAGTTAACCTGCGTTTGTCACTTACCAGTGAATTTGCGCCGCCAGCGGCGTGCGCGCGCGCGTGGCGCGTGCTCAGTTCTGTATTCACCGCAAAAGAGCAGTCGCCATTTTGGCATGGAAAATCAAGTGAGCCCGTAGCGCTGACCGGTTGAATTTCGAAATGAACATGCGCCCACCACTTATCACTGGATTGGCACATCAAATGACGCGCGCGCGTGGCGCGCGCTCAGTTCTGCATCGACAGCAATACAGGCGCCACGTTGGTCTGGAGACTCAAGTGAGACTTTAGCGGCAGCCAACGACGCGCGCGCGTGGCGAGCGCTCAATTCTGTACTGGCCGCACTAGAACAGTCGCAATGTTGGACTGGAAGCTCAAGTGAGCCCTTAGCGGTGACCGATCGGATGTTGAAGTTAGGGTGGGTTTTATCTGTGAAGAATTGGCACAGGGGGCTCGTGCTCACTTCTGTATCGGCCGCACCATAAGAATCGCCACGTTGGCCGGGAAGCTCAAGTGAGCCCTGAGCGGTGACCGATTAGATTTTAATGTTAGCATGGGTTCGCTATCTACCAGTGAATTGGCACAGCCAACGACGCGCGCGCGCGCGTGGCGCGCGCTCGGTTCTGCATTGGCCGCAATGGACGGTCGCCATGTTGGCTTGGAAACTCAAGTGAAGCCTCCGCGGTGGCCGGTTTTATTTTATAGTGAACATGGGTTCACCACCTGTCAGTGAATTGGCACAGCCAACGTCGCGCGCGCGCGCCCGTGGCGCGCACTCTCTTCTGCATTGATCACAATAGAACAGTCGCCATGCTGGCCTGGAAACATCATAGGGGTCACTACATCACCAGGGACAACGCCAAGAAAACAACGTCGACGACGCACGGGGGCATCAACGCTAGGGGGGTGGAAGCCAAAACTCGCGACGGGGGCCCGCGAGAGAAAGGGTAACTGGACAAGAAAAAACAACGACGACGGCATCCCGGGCGGCAAACACATTCGAAACAAAAACGACGAAGAGACTCTCCCCGAACACTTCCCTGAATCTCCTACTTGCACTTGGGTTTTGCACTAGGGCGTTAAAGAAAGGAATTGCACAACTACTACTACTACTACTACTACTACTACTACTACCACTTGTACTAAGGAGTTGTACCAGGGAGATGCGCTAGGGAGCTGTACAATGGATATGAAGTGGTACTACCAGGGAGCCAGGGAGTTGTGCTAGGGAGTTGTGTACTACTACTACTACTACTACTACTACTACTACTACTACCACTACTACCACTACTACTACTACTACTACTACTACTACTACTACGACTACTACTACGACTACTACTACTACTACTACTACTACTACTACTACTACTACTACTACTACTGCTACTTCTACGCCTACTACGACTACTATCACTACTACTTCTACTGCTACTGCTACTACTACTACTACGGCAACTACTACTACTACGACTACGACTACGACTACGACTACGACTACGACGACTACTACTACTACTACTACTACTACTACTACTACTACTACCACCTACCAACCTACCTACCTACCTACCTACCTACCTACCTACCTACCTACCTACCTACCTACTACCTACTACTCCTCCTCCTCCTACTACTACTACTACTACTACTACTACGACTACTACTACGACTACTACTACTCCGACTACTCCTACGACTACTACGACGACTACTACTACTACTACTACTACTACTACTACTACTACGACTGCTACTTGTACTTGGGAGTCGTATGGCCAACATGGCGACCTGTCCATTGTCGACAACGCTGGAATCCTCACGCGGTGCGCGCGCACGCGCGCGGGGCGTCTGTAGTGGCCATGACAGAGAACGTACTGAAGAAGCCAGGTTACCTCCGAAACGCAATCATTCACCGCTAAGGGGTCACTTTAGTTTCCAGGCCAACATGGCGGCTTTTCCATTGTCGACAATAAGGAAAGCCTCACGCGGTGCGCGCGCTCGCGGGGAGTCTGTAGCGGCCATGACAGAGGTCGTGCGCAAGAAGCCATGTGACCTCGGAAATCACGGCGGTCACCGCTCAGGGCCCAGTTTAGTTTCCAGGCCCAAATAGCGACTTTTCCATTGTCGACAATGAGGAAATCCCCACGCGGTGCGCGCGCGCACGAGGGGAGTCTGTAAGTTAGTGGCCATGAAAGAGTACATGCGCAAGAAGCCAGGTTACCTCGGAAATGCAACCGGTCACTGCTAAGGGGCCACTTTAGTGTCCAGGCCAACATGGCGACTTGTCCATTGTCGACATAAGGAAAGTCCTGACGCGGCGCGCGCGCGCTGGGAGCCTGTGGAGGCCATGACAGAGAACATGCACAAGAAACCATGTCACCTCCCAAATCCAATCGGTCACCGCGAAGGGGCCACTATACTTTCCAGGGCAACATTGCGACTTTTCCATTGTCGACAATAAAAAATCCCCACGCGGTGCGCGCGCGCGTGGGGAATCAGTGGTGGCCATGGCAGAGAACATACACAATAAGCAACGTTGCCTCGGAAATCCCATCGGCAAGCGCAAAGGGCCACTTTAGTTTCCAGGCCAACATAGCGACATCTCCATTGGCGACAATAAGGAAAGCCTTACGCGGCGCGCGCGCGGGCAGTCTGTGGTGGCCATGACAGAGAGCATCTACAAGAAACCATGTCACCTCGGAAATCCAATCGGCCCCGCTACGGGGCCACCTTAGTATCCAATGATGGGGGTCCTCCCATGTCTTGATCTCCGTTCTGGTTTATTTTCAAAGAACGTTCGCCGCCGCACCGTCGGTTTTGCTTGGCCGGCGCGGCACATCCATCTATCTGCGCATGCCCCCCCGGGCGCCGTCGGACCGATGCGTCTGCGCAGTCTCTGTTGATCTGTCTGCCCCAACCCGGGCGCCGTCGCACCCTCGGCTTTGCTTCGCCGGTGGCGTCCATCCATGCATCTATCTGCGCCGCGCCCGGTCGCCGTCGCACGGGCGCAGATTTGCATGCGACCGCACCGGCGCATTCTATTGTGGACAATGCAGAACTCAGACGCGCGCGCGCGACAGAGTTCTGCATTGTCAATAATAGAATCGGTGACAAAAACTGAATTCAAAATTTCTGTGGCTCTTTAAGGGGGCCGACGGACGTGTCGACCTTTCTATTGTGGACAATACAGAACTCAGACGCGCGCGCGCGACAGAGTTCTGTATTGTCCACATTAGCATAGTCGACATGTAATTCCAAAAGCTGAATTCAAAATTTCTGTGGCTCCTTAAGGGGGCAGACGGAAGCGTCGACTTTTCTGGTGTGGACATAACATCACTCAGACGCGCACGCGCTGACTTCTGCATCGCCACCTTGGCATAGTCGACATGTAACTCCAACAAATGAATTCAAAATTTCTGTGGCTCTTCAAGGAGGCCGACGGACGCGTCGACTTTTCTATAGTGGGAGATACAGAGCTCCGACGCGCGCGCGCGCGCGCAACAGAGTTCTGAATCGTCCACAATAGAGAAGTCGACATGTAATTCCAAAAACTGGAGACAAAATTTCTATGGCTTTTGAAAAGGGCGACGGACGCGTCGACTTTTCTATTGTGGGCAATACAGAACTCAGACGCGCGCGCGACAGAGTTCTGTATTGTCCACAATAGAAAAGCCGATGTGTAGTTCCAAAAACTGAATTCAAAATTTCTGTGGCTCTTTAAGGAGGCCGACGGACGCGTACACATTTCTAGTGTGGACAATACAAGACCCAGAGGCGCGCGCGACAGAGTCCTGTGTTTGTCCAGAATATAAAAGTCGACATGTGATTCCAAAAATGGGATTCAAAATTTCTGTGGCTCCTTAAGGGGGCCGACGGACGCGTCGACTTTTCTATTGTGGACAATGCAAAACTCAGACGCGCGCGCGCGCGACAGAGTTCTGTATTGTCCACAATAGAAAAGTCGACATGTAGTTCCAAAAACTGAATTCAAAATTTCTGTGGCTCTTTAAGGAGGCCGACGGACGCGTCGACTTTTCTAGCGTGGACAATAAAGAACTCAGACGCGCGCGCGCGCGCGCGCGAGCGCGACAGAGTTCTGTATTGTCCAGAATAGAAAAGTCGACATGTAGTTCCAAATACTGAACTCAAAATTTCTGTTGCTCTTTAAGGGGGCCGACGGACGAGTCCACTTTCTATTGTGGACAATGCAGAACTCAGACGCGCGCGCGCGACAGGGCTCTGTAGTGTCCATAATAGAAAAGGTGATATGTTCTCCAAAAACTGATTTCAAAATTTCTGTGGCTCTTTTAAGGGGGCCGACGGACACATCCATATTTCTAGCGTGGACAATACAGAACTCAGACGCGCGCGCCAAAGAGTTCTGAATCGTCCGCAATAGAGAAGTCGGCATGTAATTTTCAAAAACTGGATTCAAAATGTCTGTGGCTTTTTAAGGAGGCCGACGGACGCGTCCACATTTCTAGCGTGGACAATACAGGACTCAGACGCGCGCGCGCGCGACAGAGTTCTGCATTGTCCACAATAGAAAAGTCGACATGTAGTTCCAAAAACTGAATTCAAAATTTCTGTGGCTCTTTAAGGAGGCCGACGGACGCGTCGACTTTTCTAGCGTGGACAATAAAGAACTCAGACGCGCGCGCGCGACAGAGTTCTGTATTGTCCACAATAGAAAATCTACATGTAGTTCCAAATGCTGAAGTCAAAATTTCTGTGGCTCCTAAGGGGCCGACGGACGCGTCGGCTTTTCTATTGTCGACAATGCTGAACTCAGACGCGCGCGCGCGAGAGACAGAGTTCTGTATTGTCCACAATAGAATAGGTGACATGTACCTCCAAGAACTGAATTGAAAATCTCTGTTGCTTTTTAAGAAGGCAGACGGACTCCTCCACATTTCTAGCGTGAACAATACAGAACTCAGACGTGCGCGCGCTCGCGACAGAGTTCTGTATTGTCCACAATATAGAAGTCGACATGTGATTCCAAAAAACTGAATTCAAACTTTCTGTGGCTCTTTAAGGAGGCCGACGGACGCGTCGATTTTTGTAGTGTGGACAATACAGAAATCGGGCGCGCGCGCGACAGAGTTCTGTATTGCCCACAGTAGCATAGTCGACATGTAACTCAAAAAAACTGAATTCAATTTTTCTGTTGCTCATTAAGGAGGCAGACGGACACGTCGCTTTTTCTAGTGTGGACATTACATAACTCAGACGCGCGCGCGACAGAGTTCTGTATTGTCCGCATAGGCGACATGTAATTCCAAAAGCTGAATTCAACATATCTGTGGCTCTTAAATGAGGCCGACGGACGCGTCGACCTTTCTTTTGTGGACAATGCAGAACTCAGACGCGCGCGCACGCGCGACACAGTTGTGTACTGTCCACAATAGAGTAGGTGACATGCATTTCCAAAAACTGATTTCAAAATTTCTGTGGCTCTTCAAGGAGGCCGACGGACGCGTCCACATTTCTAGTGTGGACAATACAAAACTCAGACGCGCGCGCGCGCGAACGCGACAGAGTTCTGTATTGTCCACAATAGAAAAGTCGACATGTAATTCCAAAAACTGAATTCAAAAATTCTGTGGCTCTTTAAGGAGGCTGGCGGACGCGTCGACCTTTCTAGTGTGGACAATACAGAATTCATGGCAGCGACGGACCGCCGAGGCGCTCGGATTGCACTTCCGCGCGCCTGCGCGCCCTTGAAGGCACCGCAGGGCCCCTTCGGTGGCCCGTAGGCTGCCGCGCGGCAGCGAAGGCTCGCATGTTGGCAAGTGTGTCGCTAGCCACGACGCAAGCGCACTCGCTGGAATCAGCGCCGCGCTGCCTCCAGCGAGTGCGCTTACGGCGTGGCTAGCGACACACCGGCCCGGGCGAGTAGCCACGCCGCAAGCGCACTCGCTGGAATCAGCGCCGCGCTGCCTCCAGCGAGTGCGCTTACGGCGTGCGACACACCGGCCCGGGCCGGCGTGTCGCTAGCCACGCCGCAAGCGCACTCGCTGGAATCAGCGCCGCGCTGCCTCCAGCGAGTGCGCTTACGGCGTGGCTAGCGACACACCGGCCCGGGCCGGCGTGTCGCTAGCCACGCCGCAAGCGCACTCGCTGGAATCAGCCGCGCTGCCTCCAGCGAGTGGGCGTGGCTAGCGACACACCGGCCCGGGCCGGTGTGTCGCTAGCCACGCCGCAAGCGCACTCGCTGAATCAGCGCCGCGCTGCCTCCAGCGAGTGCGCTTACGGCGTGGCTAGCGACACACCGGCCGGGCCGGTGTGTCGCTAGCCACGCCGCAAGCGCACTCGCTGGAATCAGCGCCGCGCTGCCTCCAGCGAGTGCGCTTACGGCGTGGCTAGCGACACACCGGCCCGGGCCGCGAGTGTCGCTGGCTAGCACGCCGTAAGCGCACTCGCTGGAATCAGTCGCTGCATTCGCTAGCGCTGACACGGCGCATTCGCGCCAGTAGGGCGATTGTGGGCCATTGCGCAGCTGCGCCGATAGGCGGGCGCATTCGCTTGATTCAGCGCTCCAGGATGGCCAGCAAGAGCGATGACGTGTCGCTGGAGCGGGGGGGCTGCCCCCCCACCGTAGCGACACTCCGGTCCGGTACTGAGTGTCGCTCGGCCCTTCCCTGTTGCAGTGTTGGCGCGACACCCAATGGCGAGGGAAGATGAGAGGGGAGTCCACACTGCAGCGCGGGAGGGCCGAGCGACACTCAGCACCGGACCTTAGTGTCGCTACGGCGGGGGGGCCGCCCCCCTGCTCTAGCGACGCCATTTTTTTTCAATCGAAGTGGTTGGCTTGCTTGGGCCGCTGAATCGAACAAGTGCGCTTTGGCATGACCTGGCGGACATCAACCCAGCCCGCTCTCCGTCTCTTTGTTGCCCTGTTTCGAACCCTCCACTTCCCGGCCATTCACCCTATTTCCTCACGCAGTGCTTGCACTTAGGGGTTCTTACTTCTGTTCTAAGGAACTGGGCCTGTGGGCCGGTCTGGCGGCTCCCTGCCGGCCGTCGCCGCCCCGTCGCCGCCTCGTCGCCGCCCGTCGTCTGGGCCGGTGTGCCGGCCTTGCGGTTCCGTGCCGGCCGTCGCCGCCCCGTCGCCGCCGGTTGCCTGGGCCTGTGCGTCGGTGTGGCGGCTCCAGGCCGGCCGTCGCCGCTCCGTCGCCACATCGTCGCCGCCCACAGAGATTGCACGACATAGACTTGCCCACATAGCTTGCCCACATAGATTGCACCACATAGGTTGCACCACATAGATTGCCCCACATAGAATGCACCACATAGCGTACACCGCGTAGAGTGCACCACAGATATTGCGCCACATGGATTGCACCACATAGGTTGTACCACATATATGTGCACCATTGCTAGACCACACATAGTCTGCATCACATAGCTTACACCACATATATTGAACCGCGGAGATTACACCACATAGCTTCCACCACATATCGTGCACCACATAGATTGCATCACATAGCTTACACCACATCGATTGCACCGCATAGAGCGCACGCACGATGTAGCTTACACCACGCAGATTGCACGACAGAGATTGCACGCACCACAAAGCCTACACCACATAGATTGCACAACATAGGGTGCACGAACCACGTAGCTTACACCACATAGTTTGCACCACAAATATTGTACGCGTTACTTAACGTACACCACATCTATTGCACCACATAGAGTGCACGGAGCACATAGCTTACACCACAGATATTGCATGCACCACATAGCTTACACCACATATTTTGCACCACAACGATTACACGCAGCACATAGCGCTTACCACATATATTGCACAACAGAGAGTGCACGCACCACATAGCTTGCACTCATAGATTGCACCACATGAAGTGCACGCACCACATAGCTTGCAGCACAGATATTGCACCACAGAGATTGCCCGCACCACAAAGCCTACACCACATAGATTGCACCACAGAGGTTGCACGCACCACGTAGCCTATACCACATATATTGCACCACACATATTGCACGCGCCACGTAGCTTACACCACATATATTGGACCGCATAGAGTGCACGCACCACATAGCTTACACCAAATAGATTGCATCACAGAGAATGCACGCACCACATAGCTTGAACCATATAGATTGCACCACAGAGGTTGCACGCACCACTAAGGTTACAGCACATATATTGCACCACATGGGGTGCACGCGCTACACACCTCACACCACATTCCAATACGTTTCCAAGAGGACCCCAAGACGGTTCTAAGAGGGCCCATGTCCAACTCCGAGTTGGACATGGCCAAGGCCCTGGGAAGAGCCCAAGAGGGCCCCAAGACGTTTCCAAGATGGCCCCAAGAGAATCCCAAGAGGGCCCCAGACCAACTCTATGGCATAGAATTGGTTTGGGGCCCTCTTGGGGGCCTCTTGGAGCCGTCCTGGGGCCCTCTTGGGCCCCTCTGACGGCCCCGGGAAGGGTCCCAAAAGGCCCCGAGCGGGTTCCAAGAAGCTCGAAGAGGGCCCCAAGAGGCTCCCATGAGGGCCTCGAGATCGGTCACGCGACAAAGGCGTCGCGTGACCGCTCTTGGGGACCTCTTGGGGCCGTCTTGGGGCCCTCCTGGGCCCTTCCGAGGGCCCTGGGAAGGGGCCAAGAAGGCCCCAAGAGCGCTCTAAGAGGGCCCTAAGAGGGTCCCAAGAAGGGCCCAAGAGCGCATGTCGTGTGCATGTCGTCGTCGTTCTGGGCCCCATGTCCACGACATGCGCACAGCATGCGCGATAAGAGCCCTCTGGGGGCTCTCTCGGAACCTGCTTGGGGCTATATTGGGCCCCTCTTGGAGCCGTCTTGGGGTTCTCTTGGGCCCTTCCGAAGGCCCCGGGAAGGGTCCAAAAGGGCCCCGAGAGGGCTCCAAGGGGCTCCAAGAGGGCCCCAAGAGGCCCCCAAGAGGGCCCCGAGATCGGTCACGCGAGAGAGGCTTCGCGTAAACGCTCTTGGGAGTTTCTTGGAACCGTTATGGGGCTCTCTTGGGTCCCTCCGACGGCCCTGGGAAGGGTCCAGGAGGGTCGACGGGGCCTGGGAAGGGCCATTTCTTTTATGTCATAGGGGCCGATGT
>CAUYUJ010017763.1:44084-51584 GCA_963575745.1 Prorocentrum cordatum
GGAGGAGGAGGAGGAGGAGGAGGAGGAGGAGAGAGTTTTTAGGAAGAGGAGGAGGAGGAGGACGAGGAGGAGCAGGAGGAGGAGGTGGGATCGCAGAGGTCGCGCCGCCCGTGACGCCTCGTGGCCGCCTCGTGGGCGCATTTCTGAGCGCCTCGTGCGCTGAGTCTGCCGAGGTCGCGCCGCGCTGCCGCCCCGTGGGCGCGTCTGTGGGCGCCTCGTGGTCCTCTCTCAGAGGCCCCCCCTCTTCTCCCTCCTCCTCCTCCTCCTCCTCCTCCTCCTCCTCCTCCTCCTGATCTTCCTCCTCCTCCTCCTGATCTTCCTCCTCCTCCTCCTGATCTTCCTCCTCCTGATCTTCCTCCTCCTGATCTTCCTCCTGATGTTCCTCCTACTCCTTCTCCTGATCTGCCTCCCCCCACGTGGGCTCGCGGCGAACAAGCATTGCGACGTAGGGTCTTTGGCCGCCCGTCGGCTTCTGTGGGTCCCCGCTGGCCCCGGGCCTGGACAGGCTCGGCTCGGGGCGAGAGGGTGGTCTCTCTGGGACGGGGCCCAGACCTCTGGGGTCCCTGCTGTGAGATAAATCGCGGCGTCGGAGGAGCAGCAGGAGGAGGAAGAGGAGGTGGAGGAGGAGGAGGAGGAAGATCAGGAGGAGGAGGAGGAATATCAGGAAGGAGGTGGAGGAGGAAGATCAGGGATCAGGAAGAGGAGTAGGAGGAACATCAGGAAGAAGGAGTACGAATATTATAATGAAAGAGGAGGACGAATATTAGGAAGGAGGAGGAGGAAGAGGAGGAGGGGGGGGAGGACAGCGCTGCAGCGGGAGCACGATTCTGAACGAGCGGAAGCCCGAACATGAGGCCAGCGGTTCAGCAGGAACCACACTTTGAAAAACAACCCAAGCGAAAACCCCTTTGCCTCGGAATCACGTGTGTAAAACAATAATGCGCGGAGGGGGGCCGGACATCTCCTGGACGTCATCAGGGGAGAGGGGAGAGTAATATTCATTGTGTAATTGTGGAGGAGAGTTCTGGGGAGGCCCCTTGCTTTCTCCGGGAGGCCGCTCACCCTCTCCGTCTGCTCGCCGCCACGGGCCAGCCACAGCCAGGACCCCCCTGGGGGCCCATCGGCTTCGACGCTCCTCGTTTTGAAGAGATAGCGCCCCGCGTCCTTCGTTCTCCTCCTCTTGCTCCCCCGTCCTCTCATCATCATCATCATCATCATCATCATCATCATCATCATCATCATCATCATCATCATCATCATCATCATCAGCATCATCATCATCATCGTCGTCGCCATTATCCGGGCGTCATCATCACCATCACCCTCATCGTCATCATGTTCTTCTTCATCACCATCATCAGCATCATTACCATCATAATCATTGTCGTCATCATCATCATCATCCTCGTACTCATCATCAGCATCATCAACACGATCAACACCATCATCATCGCTGTTATCTTCATCACCATCATCGTTGTCGTCATTGTCGTCATCATCATAATCATCATCATCAGTATCATCATCATTGTCATCATCACCATCATCATCATCATCACCATAGCCATGATCATTGCCATGGCCGTCATTATCACCATCACCATCATCGTCATCATCACCATTACCATCATCATCATCATCATCATCATCATCACCATCATCATCGTCGTCGTCATCGTACTCATATCCTCATCATCAGCATCGTCATCACCATCAACATCAATACCAACACATAATTACCGTCGTCATCATCATTACCATCGTCGTCGTCCTCCTCCTCATCATCATCATCATCATCATCAGTATCAGTATCATCAACACCGTCATCTTCACCACCATCGGCATCAACAGCATTACCATCATTGCTTTCATCATCGCCATCATCATCACCATCATCGTCATCATTATCATCATCATCGTCATCATCATCACCATCGTCAGCATCATAATCATCATCATCAGCATCATCAGCATCATCATCATCATTACCACCACCATCACCATCACCACCACCATCATCATCAGTTGCATCATCGTTGTCATCAGCATCATAATCATCATCATTATCACCAGTATCATCACTCCCGTTTCGGCACACCCTCAAACGTTTCGTGGCCCCATAAGGGGGCTTCACCTAAGGTCACAGTAGCGCCGCCCGCATGTAGGCGCAACCCCCGTGTCGGCACACCCCTCACACGGTTTGGAGCCCCACAGGGATCTCCATTTAAGGTCCCATTGGCGCCGCCCGCATGGGGGCAACACCCCCGTTTTGGCTCACCCTTCACACGTTTCGTGGCCCCATACGGAGCTCCACCTAAGGCCCCATTGGCGCCGCCCGCTTGTGGGCGCCACTCCGTGTCGGCACACCCCTCACACGTTTCAGGGCTCCATAGGGAGCTCCACGGAATGCCCCAGTGGCGCCGCTTGCATGGGGCGCCACCCCGTTTCGGCACACTTTTAGTTTATCTCGTGGCCCCATACGGAGCTCCACCTCAGGCCCGACTGGCGCCGCCCGCATGTGGGCGCCAGCCCCGTGTCGGCACACCCCTCACACGTTTCGGGGCTCCACGTGGAGCTCCACCTGGGCGCCACCCCCGTTTCACACCCCTCACACGTTTCGTGGTCCCATACGGAGCTCCACCTAAGGCCCCACTGGCGCCACCCGTATTTAGCCGCCACCCTCATGTCGGCACACCCATCACACAGTTCGTGGCCCCGTGAGGAGCTCCACTCGAGGCCCCGTTGGCGCAGCCCGCATGTGACCGACACCCCATTTTCGGCACACCCGTCACACGTTTCGTGGTCCCACAGGAAGCTCCACCTACGGTCCCATTGGCGCAGCCCGCATTTTGAGCGACCCCTACACTTCGGCACACCCCGCCCACGTTTCGTGGCTCCGCAAGGAGCAATTGCGATACTCACGACTGCATGTGGTTGGGCTCTTCGCCAGGCTAATCCCATCCTCCGTTCCTAGCGTGTCCCGCCCGTAACCCGATCGGCGCTTGCAACAGCTTCGGCTTGTTTGCGCCCGCTAACTTAACGTGCTTCCCAGCCAGCCTGTGGTGTTTGGTCTTGGTTTTGAAGAGGCAGCGCCCCGCGTCACTTCTCCTTCTCTTCCTTTTCCTCCTCGCCCCTCCCTCGCCACCTGCTGCTCATCCTCCCCCTTTCAGCATCATCATCATCACCACCACCATCATCATCATCATCATCATCATCATCATCATCATCATCAGCATCAGCATCATCATCATCATCATCATCATCATCATCATCATCATCATCATCATCATCATCATCATCATCACCATCACCATCACCATCACCATCACCATCACCATCACAATCGCCATCATCATGGCCGTCATCATCACCATCATCGTCATCACTCCCGTGTCGGCACGCCCTTCGCACGTTTCGTGGAGCCATAGGGAGCTCCACCCCAGGTCCAATTGGCGCCGCCCGCATGTGGGCGCCACCCCCGTGCCGGCACACCCCTCGCACGCCCCGTGGCCTCCTAAGGAGCCTCGCCTAAGGTCCCATTGGCGCCGTCCGCATGTGGGCGCCACTCCGTGCCGGCACACCCCTCACTCGTTTCGTGGCCCAGAGGGCGCTCCACGGAAGGCCCTACTGGCGCCGCCTGCATTTGGGCGGAAAATTGGTGTGTGCGCACCCCTCAGACAGTTCGTGGCCCCGTGAGGAGCTCCACTTGAGGCCCCGTTGGCGCAGCCCGCATGTGGCCGACACCCCCGGTCAGCACACCCCTCACACGTTTCGTGGCCCCAACAAGGAGCTCCACCTCAGGCTCCTCTGGCGCCGCCCGCATGCGGGCGCCAGCCCCGTGTCGGCACACCCCTCACACGTTTCGTGGCCTCACAGGGAGCTCCACCTCAGGTCCCACTGGCGCCGCCCGCACGGGGCCACACCGCGCGTGATCCCCCCCCCCCTCCCTCCCAGCCCTTCCCTCCAGAACGTGACGCTCCCCCCCCCCTCCCAGTGCGTCCCCAGCACTGCAGCAGTGCGTTCCCAGTCTGGGGCGCCGGGCCGACGCGGCGGAGTCGGGGGGTACCTGATATGCCCCCCCCGCCCCCCCCGCCCCCCCCCCCTCCATATAACGCCCGCTGTCGCCGCGACAACGCTCCCTCGAGAGGCCGCCGATGCGATGGTCTCCCGGGGGGGGGGGGGAGGAGCACAGCTCCCTCGGTTGTGGCCCGTCGGCGCCAGCGGTGACTTGTTTTCAGAGGCCACGGCGGATGCCAGACGCCGGACAGGCCCGGCGAGGGCCGCTCGGGGACGGGCATGGGGAGGATAGAACAACCAAGCACGGCATAAACAAAACACGTTGGAGCTCCGCGCTGACTTCCTGGAGCGGCGCTGGGCTGGAGCTAGAGGGCAGGGGGGGCCAGCGCCGATCCAGGAAATTCGCGTGGAGGCCCGACAGTTTCTGCTTGTGCACTATGTTGCTTGTCCAGAGGAGGGGCACTGGGGGCGGAGACGCCATTGGGCCCGAACCGCTCCTCGTTCGCTTCGCCTGTTTGTCGCGTCCGCGTCCGCTGCTCTGAGTGTTCGGGCACGCGTGCACTTGACGTGGTATCACACGAGGTAGCACACAATACTCGCGAGTATCGCCATCGGGCGGATCTGCGCGTACAAGCGCATTCCAACGCACTTTCTCACTCCCACACACATGTTGTTCGCGGACAGTACGTACTTATGCGTATGCAATGTGCGTGCATGATGCGAGTCTCAGTACCTCCAGTGTCGATGTCTTGGCTGACGACAGACGCTCTCTTTCTGTCAGTCGCTCTCGTCGCCGTCAGAGGCCGCATCCACGACCATCGGTAGGTAGCCATGGGCTCGATGGCAATCGGGTCAAGCCAAATGGCGGGCTAAGTGGAGCTCTCGGTGCTCGCCGGGGGGGCGCTGGATCGGCGAATGGCTGACCTGCTCATACAGGAGCAACTGCAAGAGTTCCATGAACTATTCAAATCGTTCGACGAGGACAAGGATTACATGTTGTCGGTCGAGGAGTTGGGTCACGTGTTGAATGCCTTGGGACAAGACCCGACACGGGCGGAGCTGAAGTGCATGATCAAAGAAGTGAACGAGGAAGGTGAAGAGGCGATCGATTTTTGGCAGTTTTTATCTCTAATGGTGAAAAAGATGAAGACGTCCGAGATAAAGGATGAGCTGATTGAAGCATTCAAAGTATTCGACGTAGATGGCGATGGTTTCATCACCCCCGACGAGCTGATGAATGCAATGGAGCACCTCCAGCACCTCGGGGAGGATCTCAGCCAAAGCGAGATCGAAGAAATGATCAAAGAGGCTGATTCTGAAAATGATGGCAAGCTCGATTTCGATGAGTTTGAGAAGATGATGATGGGGAAGTGATTGGCCCTGTCCATTTGCAAGTCTTCAGCCCCCCAGCTCATCGCAATCACGGTGGTCATGACTAACTATTCGGGCATTATGGCATAATCTTGCTGTCAATGGCTATTACCACTGGCCACAAGTGTTAAGATGAGCTGGCCCCCCAACGAGAACGAAGAAGCACATCCCACGGTATGCCCTCCTGGCAGCTATCCGGACACACCGGCCACACCGGCCAAATGCATTTATTTCTTGATTCCTTTCGGTCTCCGCACCCCCCACTTTATCCCAAAGCTTTCTTGTACGTCGTGTGACCAATGTCATTTTGGTGTCAAGCTTTATCAGTTTTAATGGTCGCCAATCCGAGATTTGATGCGCAACATGCATTCTGATTGTGTTCGAGTGTTTGCTTTGACGGGTCGGAGTGGGGCCGCGTCCGGTGGCTCGTGGAGCCTCCCCGCGTCCTGAGGTCCGCGATGTGTTGTAGATGTGAAGCATACGCACGCGTGAACACCCATTGCAATGCGTATTGTTCAGGCGTTGCGGCCAGTGCCGCTGACCCAGAAGGACGACGACGACGACCACGACGACAACGACAACGATGAGCTGATGACCCTTTCACAGGCTCGGGACATCGGGCGGGGGCGGAGGAGGGAGGAGGAGGAGAAGGAGGAGGAGGAGGAGGAGGAGGAGGAGGAGGAGGAGTGTAAACCCGAGACTCATGAACGATGCTGAAATACACCCTCCCTCCAAGATCCCTCTCCATGGGCCTCTACAGGGGGTCATTTCCACAGGGGTTTGCCCCGCTTGGGGACAACCGTGTGGACATCTTGAAGCGTGCCAAATCATCATTTTCAGGGCTTCAACACCACGAGTTAACCTGACTGTTTCGTTTTGGCGATCCTGAATTATGTCAGAACTCACTTCCTGAGACTTGAAGACCGCGAATCTGAATAACTGTTGCGCCCTCACAACCCTGAATTGTTCCAAAACACCGGTTTTGGTACGTCTACCATGAGAGGTCGTGTAACTTCTGCAAATAAGGCGAGAGCCACATTTTGAAAATGAGCCACCTTCAATCCGTCAAATCCCTGCAAAGTGTCAGAACGAATGTGTGCGGCGCGAAGGCGAGAGCCAAATTTTGAAAACGACCCGCCCTCAATCCGTGAAGCTTTTGCAAGCTTATGGTACGAATGTGCGTATTGCTAAGGCGACAACCACATTTAGAAAACGAACCATCCTCCAACCGTGAAGCTCGTGCATTCTTCCCAAACGAATGTGCGCGGCGCTAAAGCGAGAGCCACATTTAGAAACCGACCCGCCCTCAACTCACTTGCCCGATCGGAGTCTCCCAAGGACCTCCAACCGTTTTTCCGTCGGCGGCTCGCAACTTCGGCCGAGCTTCAGCGCTCGTCCGTAGGACCACCCCCCACAGTTTCAACAGACGCGGTGCTGCCCGTGGGGCGCCAGGCGAGAGGAGGCAAACGGACCAGGAGACTCCGTTTCCCGAAGCCAGCGTCCCGGCCCGAGCGACGATGGTAGGTCCTTGGGGGTTCGCACGCAGCTTTTGCAGCACGTGACCGTCTTTTGTATTCCTCGTGTTGCCGCTCGGCGCGGGCCCGCAACCCCCCCCCTCCCCACCCCCTATGGAGTATATCTCGGCTGTTTTGTAGCGCCTGTTTCCAGCGGGTGGAGTCTCCCCCAGATGCAGCACTCTTGCAAACAGTCGCATTTAGCAGAGGTCTGGAGCCAGGCACCCCCCCCCTCCCCCCCTTTCCGCCCAACGTCGAAACGCCGAATAAGAGAAAAACGCTCACCTCGGTGGGCAGACCAGGGCATCCGTCCATCGGGAGCTGGTCTGGAGCTCAAACATGACACTGTAAACAAAGCGCGCCAGCCTGCCAGTCGTGCCACGTCGCTGGCCTACGCTTTCGTCCCGAGGCAGCGTGGAGGAGGTGGAGGAGGAGGAGGAGGAGGAGGAGGACCAGTCTAAACCCGTACTCATCAACGATATTGCAACAAACGTTCCCTCCAAGTTCCCTCTTCATAGGCTCCTGCACGGGTTCATTTTCACAGGGAAATGCCCCGTTGGAAGACAATCGTTTGAACATCTGCAGTTGTGCCAGAAAG
>CAUYUJ010017763.1:56584-101584 GCA_963575745.1 Prorocentrum cordatum
GCCTCTTGGCCCGTCTTGGGCCATCTTAGGGCCATCTTCGACCATTTTGGTGGGCTCCTGGGCGTCTTAAGGCCTCCTGGGCCGTCTTGGGGCCCTCTTGGGGCCATCTTGGGGGCCTCTTGGGCCGTTCTGGGGCCATCTTGGCGGCCTCTTGCGCGATCTTTGGGCGATCTTTGGGGGCTCTTGGGCCGTCTCGGGCCGTCGGAAGGCCGAAAAGAAGCAAATGTCAAAATCCTTCAAAAACCTTAGGACAATCAGTGTTTTCGGCCTTTTCTGTCCTTCCTGGAGGCCCTCTTGGAGGCCTCTTGGGCCGTCTTGGGCCAGCTTCGAGCCAACTTCGGCCATCTTGGTGGGTTCCTGGCCCGTCTGACTCCGTCGGGAGCCGTCGTGGGGGTCTCTCTGAACCCGTTTGGGGCCCTCTTGGGGCGCTTCAGGGCCGTCTTGGAGGCCATCCGGGGCGTCTTGGAAGCCTCTTGGCCCGTCTTGGGGCCCTCTTGGGGCCGTCTTGTGGGCCTCTTGGGCCGTCGTAGGGGCCATCTTGGAGGCCTCGTGGGCGATCTTGGGGCGATCTTGGGGGCCTCTTGGGCCGTCTTGAGCCGTCGGAATGCCACAGCACTTCAAAACCTCAAGGAAAATTAGTAATTTGGGCCTCTTCGGGCCCTCCTTGAGGACCTCTTGGAGGCCTCTTGGGTCGTCTTGGGCCGTCTTGGAGGCTTCTTGGGCGAACTTGGAGGTTTCTTGGACTCTCTTGGGCCGTCTTGGAGGCCGTCTTGGACCATCTTGGGCGGACTTGGAGGCCATCTTGGACCATCTTGTAGGCCATCTTGAGCCGTCTTGGAGGATTTTTACTCGGATTGAGCACCTTCCCGGGACCCCGGCGGGACGCGCCGGAGGCCCAGGGGGGGTTCTTTTGGAAAAGCACCAAAACCGAAAGGGTCTAGCACGCCAGGCACCCCTGCGATGAATCGACAGCGGGCGGCGGATCGAGTGGCCTTTGGCCTATCCCGCCACAGTGCCTGGGTTGTGGGTCAGAGGCCTCTTGGATGTTCGTTTGGATATTGTGGGAGGCCTCTCGGGGGCCTCTTGGAAGCAGTTTTGAAGCCTCTTGGGGGCCGTTTGGGGGCCTTTTTTGAGCGTCTTTGGGGCCTCGTAGGGCCTTTAGGGGGCCTCTTGGGCTCTCTTGGGGGCCTCTTGGGGCCTCCTGGGGGCCTCCAGGGGGCTCGAATTGTCGATTCGTGAGGGGCCGTCTTGGGGCCCTTTTGGGCGATCTTAGGCGCCTCTTGCGCAGTTTTGGGGCCCTCTCGGACCGTCTTGGGGCCCTTTTGGGGGCCTCTTGGGCCGTCTTGGGGCGATCTTGGGCGCCTCTGGGGCCATCTTGGAGCGTCGGAAGCCCGAAAACGTGAGAACGCGAAGAACATAGAAGAATGAACATCAACGATTTTTGCCTCGGGTCCTCTTGGAGCGCTCTTGGGGCTTCTTTGGGGCCTCTTGGGCCATCTTGGGGCCATCTTGGGCATCGCAGGCCTGTTTGACTCTCTGGGGCGCTTTCTGGGGCCCTCTTGGCCCGTCTTGGGGCCCTATGACCTCTTGAAAAGTCATGCGGGGCAGCCCAAGAGCGCGCGGGAACGCCCAGGAAATTTTGGATTTTGAGGCCCAAGCCCGTAGAATACTATAATCCCAGAGGCCTGTGCACAGAGAATAGAGGACACACGAGGACCTGGAGGACACTCCACTCCGCGCCTCGCGTCACGCTGGCGGAGCCAGGAGGAGAAGGAGCGGAGGAGGACCGCGGGCCGCTTCCGCGGGGGCGAGCCAGGGCCGGGGCCGGGGCCAGGGCCGAGGCCGGCCGGGGCCGAGGCCGGGGCGCAGGGCCAGGGCTGGGCTGCAAGGGCCAGGTCCGCGGGCGGGCGCCCGGGCCAGGGCCGGGGCGTTGGAGGGCCAGGGTGAAGTCGGGCCTGTCCCCCTACGGGGAGGTTCTCGACGAAGAATTCAGGATACCCCAGAAATAATCAAATGATACCGGAGAAAAAACCCAATCAGGGCTATAGGGCTATGAGGGTTATGAAGCTATAGGGCTATAGAGCTATAGGGCTATGGAGTTGTAGGGCTATATGGCTATTGGGCCATAGGGCTATAGGGCTATAGGGCTTAGGGCTATAGGGCTATAGGGCACCCCCGGGCACGCCCGGGCACCCCCGGGCACGCCTGGGCACGCCCGGGCACCCGGGCACCCGGGCACCTGGGCCCCCCCGGGCACCCCCCGGGCACCCGGGCCCCGGGCACCCCCGGGCACTCGGGCACCCGGGCGTGCAGCGAAAATCGGCGACAAACCTAACCTAACCATATATGATACCGGAGAAAACCCCAATCAGGGCTATAGGGCTAGGGGGCTATAGAGCTATACTTGGCGCTGATTCAAACGAGTGCACTTCCAGTGCGCTTCGTCATTGCGCGTGCTGAATAGAGCTTCGAGGTTTGATTCCCCTCCCCTACCCCCCTGGGGCGGGCTTTTCCTCCCTGCCTCGTTCTCTGCTTGATTCGTTATTCTACTTCGTAGTCGTGGAGCGCTTCCTTCTTCTGCTTCGCGATCGCGGGGCGCCTCGCTGTTCTGCTTCACAGTCGTGCTGCGCCCTGTTTTCACCGCCCGCCGCCGCGCGGATGCTACCCTCAAGTTGATTGCTGGTTGCTGCTGATAGGGTGTGCCGGCCCATTCGATATCGCATGCTTCCGGGAAGCTCGCGGGGAATTTCTGCCTGGCGCCCCCTTTGCACGAGGGGTTTAACGGAGACGCGATAGCTTGCACCACATATTCGTGTCCACTGTTTATGACGACCTGTTTGCGCAGTGCTTCTGAAGACATGTTTGCCCAGCGCGAGTCCGGCTCCAGGGCCATTGCAGATTTTCGAGGCCGCGCCTTTGAACCCCGCTCTGACTGCCACGTGTTCCACCCCTCCCTCCCTTTCTCTGCCCTGCATACCCTGTCTCGGCAAGATGAGCTTCGATCCAATTTTTGTCGCAATTCCGTGCGATGCCGACAGTTGTCGCTCGAGGGTGCCATTTGCACATCAAGTCCCTCGTCTTCCTCTTCCCCCTCCTTCCCCCCCCCCTTCCTCTCCTCCTTCCCCCGCGTAGGGTTGACATGCATAACGCAAGGGCCGTTGACCGAATGCTTGCCCCGACGGCTGCTCACGAAATGTTTGCCCCTGCGCGTGTACCGCATGCTTTCATCGCGTGGTAGGCTGAGCGAGCTGGGGGGTCCATCGCGCTGTCCGCCCCCATCTTCCCCCGCCAAAAATGCCAAGCGCGAGTGCCCCTACGCGCTGACTGCTGCCCCGTCGTCGTCGTCGTCGTCAAGGTCGTCGTCGTCGTCGTCGTCGTCGTCCGCCCCCGTCGGCCAGAACCCAATTGAAATGGGCCCCCGGAACCCTCCCGGGGTCCGAGCGCACAAGTTTTCCGCGCCGCGTCCGGCCGCGACGAGGAGAGCCGCCAGGGGCCAGAGGATCTCGATCCTCGAGGCTTGAGGCTCGAACCTGGACGTCGGTGGCCGTTCGGGATGACTCCGGCGCCCCCGGGACGCAGTTTGTCGGTCCCGATCGATTTCTGACGGCCCTGGGTCCCGAAAGTGGTTCCCGCAGGCTACGACGCCGGAAGCCCGCCTCGAACTTCGAACCTCAGGGGTCGACGAAAATAGCTGGCGTCATCGGAGACGCGGCCATCTCGTCCGCCACAGCGGCGGCAGCCCAACTCCACGGGTTTCAGGCGGTGGGCGTGAGCGCGGCCCCCCCGAGCTCAGCCCACGCGCCGCTTCCGCGCGGGCGTCTTTGTAAGATTTGGGCGTCTTCGGCGCCGGGAACGGAAGGGGGGGTTCGAATCTCGAGGATCGAAGTTCGACGAGCTTTTTGTCGTTTTACGCCTCTGGAAGCCGCTTTCGGGCCCCGGGATCGTCGAAAATCGATCCATGGTGTAAAACTGCTTCGGAGGGACCCTGGGAAGGGCCCGGGGGCCGATTTTAATTCGATTTCGGTCATCCTGGGAGGAGGAGGGCGACGACGAGGGCGAGGAGGACGAGGAGGGCGAGGGTTGGACATGACTGGGCGCTCCCGTAAGTTGACCCGGTTCGTTCGAATGTGTTTCGCAAATATTATTGGGAATCTCGTTCAAAGTAAACTCCGACCTTCCACCCCTCCAGCCTCCGCCGCAGCCGCCCGAAGACAAATAATTTCAAATTTCGGCCGCGCCCCCAAATTTGAAGCATGCCCCTTTGCGTTGCCCGGGGACCCCCAGGAATCCCAGGGGCCCCGACGGATTCTGATGGTTTGTGGAGGATTCCTCGAACCTTCCATCCTGGAGGATTCATTCCTGGGCGCTCTCTTGGAGCCGTTTCCAATCAGCGGATGGCGCCCCAACCGACGCGCATACGTGCGCGCGTGGCGCGTGCTCACTACTGTGTTGACCGCGCTTGAACAGTCGCCATGCTGGCCTGGAGACTCAAGTGAGCCCTGAGCGGTGACCGATTGGATGTTGAACTTAACAGTGGTTCACCACCTATGAGCGAATTGGCATAACCAACGACGCGCGTGTGCGCGCGCGTGCTCAGCTGTGTTGACCGCAATGGACCACTCGCCATGTAGGCCTGGAAATTCAAATGAGCCCTCAGCGGTGACCGATTGGATTTTGAAGTGATGATGGGTTCACCACCTATCTGTGCATTGGCACAGCCAACGACGCGTGCGCGCGTGGCGCGTGCTTAGTTTTGTATTGGCCGCAGTAGAACACTTGCCATGATGGCCTGGAAAATCAAGCCAGCCCTTGGCGGTGACCGTTTGGGTTGTGAAATTCACATGGATTCGCCACCGATCAGTGAATTGGCACAGCCAGCGACGCGAGTACGCGCGCGCACGCGCGCGGTGCGCGTGATCAGTTCTGGCTTGACCGCAGTAGAACAGTCGCCATGTTGGCCTGGAAAAGCAAGTGAGCCCTTAGCGGTGACCGATTGGATTTCGAGGTTGACACTGGTTCACCGCTTATCAGCGACTTAGCACAGCCAACGACGCGCGCGTCGCGTGCTCAGTTCTGCACTGAGCGCAATAGAACAGTCACCATGTGGCCAGGAGGCTGAAGTGAGCCCTTAGCGGTAGCCGATTGGTTAACATGGCTCCACCGCGTGTCAGTGAATGGGCACAGCCAACGACGCGTGCGCGCACGCGCGTGCTCTGTTCTGTGGTTCGTCAAAGAACCGTGGCAATGTTGGCCTGGAGACTCAAGTGAGCCCTTAGCGGGGACCGATTTGATTTTGAAGTGAACATGGGTTCACCACCCATCAGTGAATTGGCACAGCCAACGACGCGCGTACGCGCGCGCGCGTGGCGCGTGATCGGTTCTTGTATTGGCCGCAATAGAACAGTGGCCATTTGGGCCTGGAACCCCAAGTGGGCCCTTAGCGGTGACCGATTGGATTTTGAAGCGAACCTGGGCGCACAAACTATCAGTGCCTTGGCACAACCAACGGCGCGCGTACGCGCGCTTGACAAGGTGTCAGTTCTGTATTGACCGCAACAGAATAGTCGCCATGTTGTCCAGGAAACTCACGTGAGCCTTTAGCGGTGGCCGATTGGATTTTGAAGTTAACCTGCGTTTGTCACTTACCAGTGAATTTGCGCCGCCAGCGGCGTGCGCGCGCGCGTGGCGCGTGCTCAGTTCTGCATTCACCGCAAAAGAGCAGTCGCCATTTTGGCATGGAAAATCAAGTGAGCCCGTAGCGCTGACCGGTTGAATTTCGAAATGAACATGCGCCCACCACTTATCACTGGATTGGCACATCAAATGACGCGCGCGCGTGGCGCGAGCTCAGTTCTGCATCGACAGCAATACAGGCGCCACGTTGGTCAGGAGACTCAAGTGAGACTTTAGCGGCAGCCAACGACGCGCGCGCGCGTGGCGAGCGCTCAATTCTGTACTGGCCGCACTAGAACAGTCGCAATGTTGGACTGGAAGCTCAAGTGAGCCCTTAGCGGTGACCGATCGGATGTTGAAGTTAGGGTGGGTTTTATCTGAAGAATTGGCACAGGGGGCTCGTGCTCACTTCTGTATCGGCCGCACCATAAGAATCGCCACGTTGGCCGGGAAGCTCAAGTGAGCCCTGAGCGGTGACCGATTCGATTTTAATGTTAGCATGGGTTCGCTATCTACCAGTGAATTGGCACAGCCAACGACGCGCGCACGCGCGCGCGTGGCGCGTGCTCGGTTCTGCATTGGCCGCAATGGACGGTCGCCATGTTGGCTTGGAAACTCAAGTGAGGCCTCCGCGGTGGCCGGTTTTATTTTATAGTGAACATGGGTTCACCACCTGTCAGTGAATTGGCACAGCCAACGTCGCGCGCGCGCGCCCGTGGCGCGCACTCTCTTCAGCATTGATCACAATAGAACAGTCGCCATGCTGGCCTGGAAACATCATAGGGGTCACTACATCACCAGGGACAACGCCAAGAAAACAACGTCGACGACGCACGGGGGCATCAACGCTAGGGGGGTGGAAGCCAAAACTCGCGACGGGGGCCCGCGAGAGAAAGGGTAACTGGACAAAAAAAAAAAAAACAACGACGACGGCATCCCGGGCGGCAAACACATTCGAAAAAAAACGACGAAGAGACTCTCCCCGAACACTTCCCTGAATCTCCTACTTGCACTTGGGTTTTGCACTAGGGCGTTAAAGAAAAGGAATTGCACAACTACTACTACTACTACTACTACTACTACTACTACTACTACTACTACCACTTGTACTAAGGAGTTGTACCAGGGAGATACGCTAGGGAGCTGTACAATGGATATGAAGTGGTACTACCAGGGAGCCAGGGAGTTGTGCTAGGGAGTTGTGTTACTACTACTACTACTACTACTACTACTACTACTACTACTACTACTACTACTACTACTACTTCTACTACTACTACTACTATTACTAATACTACTACTACTACTACTACTACTACTACTACTACTACTACTACTACTACTACTACTACTACTACTACTACTACTACTACTACTACTACTACTACTACTACTACTACTACTACTACTACTACTACTACTACTACTACGACTACGAATACGACTACGACTACTACTACTACTACTACTACTACTACTACTACTACTACTACTACTACTACTACTACTACTACTACTACTACCTACTACCTACGACCTACTACCTACTACCTACTACCTACTACCTACTACCTACTACCTACTACTACTACTACTACTACTACTACTACTACTACTACTACTACTACTACTACTACTACTACTACTACTACTACTACTACTACTACTACTACTACTACTACTACTACTACTACTACTACTACTACTACTACTACTACTACCTACTACTCCTCCTACTACTACTACTACTACTACTACTACGACTACTACTACGACTACTACTACTACGACTACTACTACGACTACTACTACGACTACTACTACTACTACGACTACTACTACTACTACTACTACTACTACTGCTACTTGTACTTGGGAGTCGTATGGCCAACATGGCGACTTGTCCATTGTCGACAACGCTGGAATCCTCACGCGGTGCGCGCGCATGCGCGCGGGGCGTCTGTAGTGGCCATGACAGAGAACGTACTGAAGAAGCCAGGTTACCTCCGAAACGCAATCATTCACCGCTAAGGGGCTACTTTAATTTCCAACCCAACATGGCGGCTTTTCCATTGTCGACAATAAGGAAAGCCTCACGCGGTGCGCGCGCTCGCGGGGAGTATGTAGCGGCCATGACAGAGGTCGTGCGCAAGAAGCCATGCGACCTCGGAAATCACGGCGGTCACCGCTCAGGGCCCAGTTTAGTTTCCAAGCCCAAATAGCCACTTTTCCATTGTCGACAATGAGGAAATCCCCACGCGGTGCGCGCGCGCACGAGGGGAGTCTGTAAGTTAGTGGCCATGAAAGAGTACATGCACAAGAAGCCAGGTTACCTCGGAAATGCAACCGGTCACTGCTAAGGGGCCACTTTAGTGTCCAGGCCAACATGGCGACTTGTCCATTGTCGACATAAGGAAGGTCCTGACGCGGCGCGCGCGCTGGGAGCCTGTGGAGGCCATGACAGAGAACATGCGCAAGAAACCATGTCACCTCCCAAATCCAATCGGTCACCGTGAAGGGGGCCACTATACTTTCCAGGGCAACATTGCGACTTTTCCATTGTCGACAATGAAAAATCCCCACGCGGCGCGCGCGCGCGCGGGGAATCAGTGGTGGCCATGGCAGAGAACATACACAATAAGCAACGTTGCCTCGGAAATCCCATCGGTAAGCGCTAAGGGCCACTTTAGTTTCCAGGCCAACATAGCGACATCTCCATTGGCGACAATAAGGAAAGCCGTACGCGGCGCGCGCGCGGGCAGTCTGTGGTGGCCATGACAGAGAGCATCTACAAGAAACCATGTCACCTCGGAAATCCAATCGGCCCCGCTACGGGGCCACCTTAGTATCCAATGATGGGGGTCCTCCCATGTCTTGATCTCCGTTCTGGTTTATTTTCAAAGAACGTTCGCCGCCGCACCGTCGGTTTTGCTTGGCCGGCGCGGCACATCCATCTATCTGCGTATACCCCCCCGGGCGCCGTCGGACCGATGCGTCTGCGCAAACTTTGTTGATCTGTCTGCCCCAACCCAGGCGCCGTCGCACCCTCGGCTTTGCTTCGCCGGTGGCGTCCATCCATGCATCTATCTGTGCCGCGCCCGGTCGCCGTCGCACGGGCGCAGACTTGCATGCGACCGCACCGGCGCATTCCATTGTGGACAATGCAGAACTCAGACGCGCGCGCGCGCGACAGAGTTCTGCATTGTCAATAATAGAACCGGTGACATGTATTCCCAAAAACTGAATTCAAAAGTTCTGTGGCTCTTTAAGGGGGCCGACGGACGCGTCGACCTTTCTATTGTGGACCATACAGAACTCAGACGCGCGCGCGCGACAGAGTTCTGTATTGTCCACATTAGCAAAGTCGACATGTAATTCCAAAAGCTGAATTCAAAATTTCTGTGGCTCCTTAAGGGGGCAGACGGAAGCGTCGACTTTTCTGGTGTGGACATAACATCACTCAGACGCGCACGCGCTGACTTCTGCATCGCCACCTCGGCATAGTCGACATGTAACTCCAACAAATGAATTCAAAATTTCTGTGGCTCTTCAAGGAGGCCGACGGACGCGTCGACTTTTCTATAGTGGGAGATACAGAGCTCCGACGCGTGCGCGCGCGCGCAACAGAGTTCTGAATCGTCCACAATAGAGAAGTCGACATGTAATTCCAAAAACTGGAGACAAAATTTCTATGGCTTTTGAAAAGGGCGACGGACGCGTCGACTTTTCTATTGTGGGCAATACAGAACTCAGACGCGCGCGCGACAGAGTTCTGTATTGTCCACAATAGAAGCCGATGTGTAGTTCCAAAAACTGAATTCAAAATTTCTGTGGCTCTTTAAGGAGGCCGACGGACGCGTACACATTTCTAGTGTGGACAATACAAGACCCAGAGGCGCGCGCGACAGAGTCCTGTGTTTGTCCAGAATATAAAAGTCGACATGTGATTACAAAAATGGGATTCACAATTTCTGTGGCTCCTTAAGGGGGCCGACGGACGCGTCGACTTTTCTATCGTGGACAATGCAAAACTCAGACGCGCGCGCGCGCGCGCGATATAGTTCTGTATTGTCCACAATAGAGAAGTCGACATTTAGTTCCAAAAACTGAATTCAAAATTTCTGTGGCTCTTTAAGGAGGCCGACGGACGCGTCGACTTTTCTAGCGTGGACAATACAGAACTCAGACGCGCGCGCGCGCGCGAGCGCGACAGAGTTCTGTATTGTTCAGAATAGAAAAGTCGACATGTAGTTCCAAATGCTGAACTCAAAATTTCTGTTGCTCTTTAAGGGGGCCGACGGACGAGTCCACTTTCTATTGTGGACAACGCAGAACTCAGACGCGCGCGCGCGCGACAGGGCTCTGTAGTGTCCATGCTAGAAAAGGTGATATGTTCTCCAAAAACTGATTTCAAAATTTCTGTGGCTCTTTTAAGGGGGCCGACGGACACATCCATATTTCTAGCGTGGACAATACAGAACTCAGACGCGCGCGCCAAAGAGTTCTGAATCGTCCGCAATAGAGAAGTCGGCATGTAATTTTCAAAAACTGGATTCCAAATGTCTGTGGCTTTTTAAGGAGGCCGACGGACGCGTCCACATTTCTAGCGTGGACAAGACAGGACTCAGACGCGCGCGCGCGACAGAGTTCTGCATTGTCCACAAAAGAAAAGTCGACATGTAGTTCCAAAAACTGAATTCAAAATTTCTGTGGCTCTTTAAGGAGGCCGACGGACGCGTCGACTTTTCTAGCGTGGACAATAAAGAACTCAGACGCGCGCGCGCGCGACATAGTTCTGTATTGTCCACAATAGAAAAATCCACATTTAGTTCCAAATACTGAACTCAAAATTTATGTGGCTTTAAGGGGGCCGACGGACGCGTCGGCTTTTCTATTGTCGACAATACAGAACTCAGACGCGCGCGCGCGACAGAATTCTGTATTGTCCACAATAGAATAGGTGACATGTACCTCCAAGAACTGAATTGAAAATCTCTGTTGCTTTTTAAGAAGGCAGACGGACTCCTCCACATTTCTAGCGTGAACAATACAGAACTCAGACGTGCGCGCGCTCGCGACAGAGTTCTGTATTGTCCACAATATATTAGTCGGCATGTGATTCCAAAAAACTGAATTCAAACTTTCTGTGGCTCTTTAAGGAGGCCGACGGACGCGTCGATTTTTGTAGTGTGGACAATACAGAAATCGGGCGCGCGCGCGACAGAGTTCTGTAGCGCCCACAGTAGCATAGTCGACATGTAACTCAAAAAACTAAATTCAATTTTTCTGTTGCTCATTAAGGAGGCAGACGGACACGTCGCTTTTTTCTAGTGTGGACATTACATAACTCAGACGCGCGCGCGACAGAGTTCTGTATTGTCCGCATAGGCGACATGTAATTCCAAATGCTGAATTCAACAAATCTGTGGCTCTTAAATGAGGCCGACGGACGCGTCGACCTTTCTTTTGTGGACAATGCAGAACTCAGACGCGCGCGCGCACGCGCGACACAGTTGTGTACTGTCCACAATAGAGTAGGTGACATGCATTTCCAAAAACTGATTTCAACATTTCTGTGGCTCTTCAAGGAGGCCGACGGACGCGTCCACATTTCTAGTGTGGACAATACAAAACTCAGACGCGCGCGCGCGCGCGCGAACGCGACAGAGTTCTGTATTGTCCACAATAGAAAAGTCGACATGTAATTCCAAAAACTGAATTCAAAAAATCTGTGGCTCTTTAAGGAGGCTGGCGGACGCGTCGACCTTTCTAGTGTGGACAATACAGAATTCATGGCAACGATGGACCGCCGAGGCGCTCGGATTGCACTTCCGCGCGCCTGCGCGCCCTTGAAGGCACCGCAGGGCCCCTTTCGGTGGCCCATAGGCTGCCGCACGGCAGCGAAGGCTCGCAATGTTGGCAAGTGTGTCGCTAGCCACGACGCAAGCGCACTCGCTGGAATCATCGCCGCGCTGCCACCAGCGAGCGCGCTGGAATCAGTCGCTGCTTTCGCTGGCGAGTTCAGCAACGGCGTAGCTTTCTAACGCGGCGCCGGCTTAGCCATTGGTGTTGATTCTCCTTCTATCGTCTGTAAGCCCAAGGATGTCAGTACCTATTGTGCGATTCGAAAAGTGTTCTGGTGGAGCCACCCGGTGCTCGCGATCCTGGTCACTGCATCGAAACGTGTTCGTGAACCAAGAACGGCCAGGGGCAGGGATCAGGGGCAGTGGTGACCAGGGGCAACGAGGGGGGGGGGATAGGCCCAGGGGGGACGCATCGACCCTGAATCGCTCATTCATCGCCGATCGGGGCCTGAGTGCCCCACCCTGCCAAGGAACGTGTGGTTTCGCTATCGGGGGCCTATCGCAGATCTCTCGGCGATGTGTCGCCGATTCAAGGTCATTGCTTCACCCCTTGTGCCAGTCCCCCCCCTCTCGTTGCCCCATCAGGCATTCGCTTGATTCAGCGCTCCAGGATGGCCAGCAAGAGCGATGACGTGTCGCTGGAGCGGGGGGGCGGCCCCCCCACTGTAGCGACACTCCGGTCCGGTACTGAGTGTCGCTCGGCCCTTCCCTGTTGCAGTGTTGGCGCGACACCCAACGGCGAGGGAAGATGAGAGGGGAGTCCACACTGCAGCGCGGGAGGGCCGAGCGACACTCAGCACCGGACCTGAGTGTCGCTACGGCGGGGGGGCCGCCCCCCTGCTCTAGCGACGCCATTTTTTTTCAATCGACGTGGTTGGCTTGCTTGGGCCGCTGAATCGAACAAGTGCGCTTTGGCATGACCTGGCGGACATCAACCCAGCCCGCTCTCCGTCTCTTTCTTGCCCTGTTTCGCACCCTCCACTTTCCCGGCCATTCACCCTATCTCCTCACGCAGTGCTTGCACTTAGGGGTTCTTACTTCTGTTCTAAGGAACTGGGCCTGTGGGCTGGTCTGGCGGCTCCCTGCCGGCCGTCGCCGCCCCGTCGCCGCCTCGTCGCCGCCCGTCGTCTGGGCCGGTGTGCCGGCCTTGCGGTTCCGTGCCGGCCGTCGCCGCCCCGTCGCCGCCGGTTGCCTGGGCCTGTGCGTCGGTGTGGCGGCTCCAGGCTGGCCGTCGCCGCTCCGTCGCCACATCGTCGCCGCCCACAGAGATTGCACGACATAGACTTGCCCACATAGCTTGCCCACATAGATTGCACCACATAGGTTGCACAACATAGATTGCCCCACATAGAATGCACCACATAGCGTACACCGCGTAGAGTGCACCACAGGTATTGCGCCACATGGATTGCACCACATAGGTTGTACCACATATATATATAATATATATATATATATATATATATATACATATATATTGCACCACGTAGACTGCACCACATAGACTGCACCACATAGTCTGCATCACATAGCTTACACCACATATATTGAACCGCGGATATTACACCACATAGCTTCCACCACGTATCGTGCACCACATAGATTGCATCACTTAGCTTACACCACATCGATTGCACCGCATAGAGCGCACGCACGATGTAGCTTACACCACGCAGATTGCACGACAGAGATTGCACGCACCACAAAGCCTACACCACATAGATTGCACAACATAGGGTGCACGAACCACGTATCTTACACCACATAGTTTGCACCACAAATATTGTACGCGTTACTTAACGTACACCACATCTATTGCACCACATAGAGTGCACGGAGCACATAGCTTACACCACAGATATTGCATGCACCACATAGCTTACACCACATATTTTGCACCACAACGACTACACGCATCACATAGCGCTTACCACATATATTGCACAACAGAGAGTGCACGCACCACATAGCTTGCACTCATAGAATGCACCACATGAAGTGCACGCACCACATAGCTTGCAGCACAGATATTGCACCACAGAGATTGCCCGCACCACAAAGCCTACACCACATATATTGCACCACAGAGGTTGCACGCACCACGTAGCCTATACCACATATATTGCACCACACATATTGCACGCGCCACGTAGCTTACACCACATATATTGGACCGCATAGAGTGCACGCACCACATAGCTTACACCAAATAGATTGCATCACAGAGAATGCACGCACCACATAGCTTGAACCATATAGATTGCACCACAGAGGTTGCACGCACCACTAAGGTTACAGCACATATATTACACCACATGGGGTGCACGCGCTACACACCTCACACCACATTCCAATACGTTTCCAAGAGGACCCCAAGACGGTTCTAAGAGGGCCCATGTCCAACTCCGAGTTGGACATGGCCAAGGCCTTGGGAAGAGCCCAAGAGGGCCCCAAGACGTTTCCAAGATGGCCCCAAGAGAATCCCAAGAGGGCCCCAGACCAACTCTATGGCATAGAATTGGTTTGGGGCCCTCTTGGGGGCCTCCTGGAGCCGTCCTGGGGCCCTCTTGGGCCTCTCTGACGGCCCCGGGAAGGGTCCCAAAAGGCCCCGAGCGGGTTCCAAGAAGCTCGAAGAGGGCCCCAAGAGGCTCCCATGAGGGCCTCGAGATCGGTCACGCGACAAAGGCGTCGCGTGACCGCTCTTGGGGACCTCTTGGGGCCGTCTTGGGGCCCTCCTGGACCCTTCCGATGGCCCTGGGAAGGGGCCAAGAAGGCCCCAAGAGCGCTCTAAGAGGGCCCTAAGAGGGTCCCAAGAAGGGCCCAAGAGCGCATGTCGTGTGCATGTCGTGTCGTTCTGGGCCCCATGTCCACGACATGCGCACGACATGCGCGATAAGAGCCCTCTGGGGGCTCTCTCGGAACCTGCTTGGGGCTATATTGGGCCCCTCTTGGAGCCGTCTTGGGGTTCTCTTGGGCCCTTCCGAAGGCCCCGGGAAGGGTCCAAAAGGGCCCCGAGAGGGCTCCAAGGGGCTCCAAGAGGGCCCCAAGAGGCCCCCAAGAGGGCCCCGAGATCGGTCACGCGAGTGAGGCTTCGCGTAAACGCTCTTGGGAGTTTCTTGGAACCGTTATGGGGCTCTCTTGGGCCCCTCCGACGGCCCTGGGAAGGGTCCAGGAGGGTCGACGGGGCCTGGGAAGGGCCATTTCTTTTATGTCCTAGGGGCCGATGTGTCGCGGGCGGGTCGCGAGGCGGGTGGGTCGCGGGTGGGTCGCAGGCGCTGCGCCCGCCTGCCCGCGCCCTCACTGTTATCCGCAATTGCGGGGTGCTACGTATCCCCCCCGTGGCCATTTTGGGCCTTTCCTGGGGGCCCGCTTCGGGCCCTGTCGGGGGCCCTCTTGGAGCCCTCTTGGGGCACTCTTGGAGGCCTCGGCCCCCTCCAAGACGGCCTGGGAGGGCTCCAGGACGGCCCCAAGGATGCCCCAAGTGAGTTCCAGAGGCCCCAAGTGCGGCGTGCAATTGCACACCTTCCTTGGGGCCATCTTCTTGGGGCCCTCGGGCCTCTTCAAGACGGCCTGGGAGGGCTCCAAGAGGGAGTTCGAATGTCACGGAGTGGGTGCAAGACGGCCTGGGAGGGCTCGGCTCCAAGAGGGCGTCCAAATATCACGGAGTCGGTGCAAGACGGCCTGGGAAGGACCCAAGAGGGAACTACAATGTCACGGAATCGGTGCAAGTCGGCCTGGGAGGGCTCCACGACGACGACGACGACGACGCAACGGGGGCAGCTCACGACGACGACGACAGCTCACGAAGACGACGACGACGACGACGACGACGACGAAGACGACGACGACAGCTTACGAACTTCTGGCGGTTGAGGGCGGCCAGTGTAGCCACGCCCGTCCACCACTCTGTCCCTCTTTCCGCCCTCCCCTCCCCTCATCCCCCATCACTCCGGCCTCTCCGTCCATCTGTCCCCTCCCTCCTCTCCTCCCCGGTCGGTTTTCTGGCCATGGCTCGGGCCTCCGGCGGCCGCTCGGGACGATTCCCGCACCCCCGGGACACAATTTTCCATCCCGGGTCATTTTGTGACGGCTCCGGGGTCTGGAAGCGGCCCCAGGGGGCCGAAAACGACAAACAACTGCCTCGAATCTCGAAGTCTTCTTCCTCCTCCTCCTCCTCCTCCTCCTCCTCTTCCATGACGGGGCGCTGCTGTTCAACCCTATCGATTAGCTACTTCTTCTCTGGTTTTCGGCGTAATGCCAGGGTTACCCTGAACTTACCCAAGCATTTCAAAGTGTTGTGAAACAGCACTAAATACAACCTCATTATTCTGGGACCGGCCTGGGGCTTGAAAGTATAGGGTCACTTTGAATTTACCGACGAAGCATAAAAGCTTCGGCCACACTAGCATCGTCGACATGTAATTCCAAACACTGAATTCAAAATGTTGTTGCTCTTTTAAAAAAGCAGACGGACGCGTCGACTTTTCTTAATGTGGACGTTATATGACTCAGATGCGTGCGCGTGCGACAGAGTTCTGTATTGTCTGTCCACATTCGCCAAAATGGCATGGAATCCCACAAATTGAAATAAACATTTCTGTGGCTTTTTAAGGAGGCCGACGGACGCGTCGACTTTTCTGGCGTGGACAATACAGAACTCAGACGCGCGCGCGCGCGCGACAGAGTTCTGCATTGTCCACAATAGAATAGGTGACATGCATTTCCAAAGACTGAATTCAAAAATTCAGTGGCTCTTTAAGGAGACCGACGGACGCGAGCACATTTCGAGTGTGGACAATACAGAACTCAGACGCGCGCGCGCGACAGAGTCTTGTGTTGCCCAGAATATAAAAGTCGACATGTGGTTCCAAGAACTGAATCCAAAAATTTTATGGCCCTTTAGAGTGGCCGGCGGGCGCGTCGACTTTTCTATTGTGTGTAAAACTCAGACGCGCGCTCGCGCGACAGAGTTCTGTATTGTCCACAATAGCAAAGTCGACATGTAATTCCAAAAACAGAATTAAAAAATTCTGTGGGTCTTTAAGGAGGCCGACGGACGCGTCCACCTCTTTCTAGTGTGGACAATACAGGACGCAGACGCGCGCGCGCGACAGAGTTCTGTATTGTCCACATTAGCATCGTCGACATGCGATTGCAAAAACTGAATTCAAAATTTCTGTGGCCTTCTAAGGAGGCAAACGGACGCGTTCACCATTCTAGTGTGGACAATACAGAACTCAGACGCGCGCGCGCGCGACAGAGTTCTGTATTGTCCACAATAGCAAAATCGACATGTGATCCCAAAAACTGAATTCAAAATTTCTGTGGCTCTTTAAAGAGGCCGACGGACGCGTCAATTTTTCTAGTGTAGACAAGGCAGAACTCAGACGCGCGCGCGCGACAGAGTTCTGTCTTGTCCACACTAGCAAAGTCGACATGTGATTCGAAAACCTGAATTCCAAATTTTTGCGGCCCTTGAAGGAGGCCGACGGACGCGTCGTGTTTTCTGTTGTGGACAGTACAGAACTCAGACGCGCGCGCGCGACAGAGTTCTGTATTGTCCACAACAGAAACAGTCGACATGTAATTCCAAAAACGGAATTCAGAATGTCCGTGGCCATTTAAGGACGCCGACGGACGCGTCGTGTTTTCTATAGTGGAAAATGCAGAACTCAGACGCGCGCGCGCGCGACAGAGTTCTGTATAGTCCACGATAAAATAAGTGCCATGTATCTCCAAAAACTGAATTCAAAATTTATGTGGCTCTTTGAGGAGGCCGACGGACGCGTCCACATATCTAGTGTGGACAATACAGAACTCAGAAGCGCGCGACAGAGTTCTGTAGTGTCCACATTCGCATAGTCGACTTGTGATTGCAAGAACTGAATTCAAACTTTCTGTGGCTCTTTAAGGAGGCCGACGGACGCGTCGACTCTTCTATTGTGGACAATACAGAACTCAGACGCGCGCGCGCGCGACAGAGTTCTGTATTGTCCACATTAGCATAGTCGACATGTAATTCCCAAACTGAATTCAAAATTTCTGTGGCTCTTTAAGGAGGCCGACGGACGCGTCGACTTATCTAGTGTGGACCATACAGAACTCAGACGCGCGCGCGGCAGAGTTCTGTATAGTCCACATTAGGAAAGTCGACGCGATTTCAAAAACTGAATTCAGAAGTTCGGCGGCTCTTTGAAGAGGCCGACGGACGCGTCCACCTCTTTCTAGTGTCGACAATACAGGACTCAGACGCGCGGGCGCGCGACAGAGTTCTATTGTCCACAATAGAAAAGTCGTCATGTGCTTTCAAAAAAAGAATTCCAAATTCCGGTGGCTCTTTGAGGAGGCCGACGGACGCGTCGACTGTTCTAGTGTGGGCAATGCAGAACTCAGACGCGCGCGCGCGACAGATTTCTGTATTGTCCTCAATAGCAAAGTCGACATGTGATTCCAAAACCTGAATTCAAAATGTGTTGTGGCTCTTTAAGGAGGCCGACGGACGCGCCCACATTTCTAGTGAGGACGCTAGAGAATTCAGACGCTCGCGCGACAGAGTTCTGTATTGTCCACAGTATAAAAGCCGACATGTGATTCCAAAAACTGAATTCAAAAATTCTGTGGCTCTTTGAGGAGGCCGGCGGTCGCGTCGACTTTTCTAGTGTGGACAATACAGAACTCAGACGCGCGCGACAGAGTTCTGTATAGTCCACATTCGCACAGTTGACATGTGCTTTCAAAAAGAATTCCAAATTCCCGTGGCTCTATGAGGAGGCCGACGGACGCGTCGACTTTTCTATTGTGGGCAATACAGAACTCAGACGCGCGCGCGAGACAGAGCTCTGTATTGTCCACAATAAGATAGGTGACATGAATCTCCAAAAACTGAGTTCAAAATTTCTGTGGCTCTTTAAGGAGGCCGACGAACGCGTCCGCATTACGAGCGTGGACAATACAGAACTCAGACGCGCGCGCGCGCGACAGAGTCCTTTGTTGTCCAGAATATAAAAGTCTGCATGTAATTCCAAAAACTAAATTCAAAAATTCGGTGGCTCTTTGAGGAGGCCGGCGGGCGCGTCGACTTTTCTAGTGTGTATAACTCAGACGCGCGCGCGCGCGACAGAGTTCTGAATTCTCCACAATAGCACAGTCGACATGTAATTCCAAAAACAGAATTCAAAAATTATGTGGCTCTTTAAGGAGGCCGACGGACGCGTCGACTTTTCTGTTGCGGACAATACAGAACTCAGACGCGCGCGCGCGCGACAGAGTTCTGTATTGTTCACAATAGACCAGGTGACATGTATCTCCAAAAACAGAATTCAAAATTTATGTGGCTCTTTGAGGAGGCCGGCGGACGCATCGACTTTTCTAGTGTGGGCAATGCAGAACTCCGACGCGCGCGCGCGCGACAGAGTTCTTGTATTGTCCCCATTAGCATGGTCGACATGTAATTCCAAAAACTGAATTCAAACTTTCTGTGGCTCTTCCAGGAGGCCGACGGACGCGTCGACTCTTCCATTCTGGACAGTACAGAACTCAGACGCGCGCGCGCGACAGACTTCTGAATCGTCCACATTAGCATAGTCGACATGTATTTCCAAACGCTGAATTCAAATTTCTGTGGTTCTCTAAGGGGGCGGACGGACGCGTAGACTTTTCTAGTGTGGACAATGCAGAACTCAGACGCGCGCGCGAGAGTTCTGTACTGTCCACAATAGACTAGGTGACATGTAATGCCAAAAACAGAATTCAAAATTTCTGTGGCTCTTCAAGGAGGCCGGCGGACGCGTCGACTTTTCTAGTGTGGACAATACAGAACTCAGACGCGCGCGCGCGCGACAGAGTTCTGTATTGTCCACAATCGCAAAATCGGCATGTGATCCCAAAAACTGAATTCAAAATTTCTGTGGCTCTTTAAGGAGGCCGACGGACGCGTCGACTCTTCTATTGTGGACAATACAGAACTCAGACGCGCGCGCGCGACAGAGTTCTGCATTGTCCACATAAGCATAATCGACATGCAATTCCGAAAAAATGAATTCAAAATTTCTGTGGCTCTCTAAGGAGGCCGACGGACGCGACGATTTTTCTAGTGTGGACAATACAGAACTCAGACGCGCGCGCGCGACAGAGTTCTGTATTGTCCACAATGATTTCCAAAAACTGAATTCAAAATGCCTGTGGCTTTTTGACGAGGCCGACGGACGCGTCCACTTGTCTAGTGTGGGCAATGCAAAAGTCAGAAGCGCGCGCGCGACAGAGTTTTTGCATTGTCCACACTAGAACAGTCGACATGTAATTCCACAAACTGAATTCAAACATTCCATGTACAGGGCATCTGTCTGCCCCCCCCCCGTCGCCGTCGCACCGCGCGGAGAGTTTCGGAAACAAGTGGAAGGTCCATCTGTCGCGGCCCCGCCGGTCGCTGTCGCACCGTTAGCCAACCTGCGTGATTTGTGCTGCGCATGTGTGTGCCCCCCCCCCCGTCGCCGTCGCACCAAAAATATTGCGTGCCACGCGCGCTTGAACTGAGCTGTCCACGGCGAGCATATCGCACATCGCACAGCTCATTTGACCGATTAAAAAATGGCCCGTGCGACGACAAATCGTTTTTGCGCATTTGTCCACGACGGGCCCGTTGCCGCCGCACTTGGGAGATCCCGTCGGGGGGGGGGCCCTTCATCAGTAGTGAGCACGCGCCACGCGCGCGCGCGCGTATGCGCGTCGTTGGAGGTGCCATCCGCTGATTGGAAGCGGCCCCAAGAGAGCGCCCATGAAGGAATCCTCCAGGATGGAGGGTTCGAAAGATCCTCCACAAACCAACAGAATCCGTCTGGGCCCCTGGGATTCCTGGGGGGTCCCGGGCGACGCAAAGGGGCGTGCTTCAAATTTGGGGGCACGGCCGCAATTTGAAAATATTCTTCTCCGGGCGCCTCCGGCGGAGCCTGGAGGGATGGGGGGTTGGAGTTTAATTTGAACGAGATTCCAAATAATATCTGCGAAACACATTCGAACGAACCGGGTCAACTTACGGGGGCGCCCCGTCATTTCCAACCCTCGCCCTCCTCGTCTTCCTCGTCCTCCTCGCCCTCCTCGTCCTCGTCGTCGCCCTCCCCCTCCCCCCCCCAGGATGACCGAAATCAAATTAAAATCGGCCCCCGGGCCCTTCCCAGGGCCCCCTCCGAAGCAGTTTTTCACCCTGGATCGATTTTCGACGATCCCGGGGCCCGAAAGCGGCGTCCAGAGGCGTAAAACGACAAAAAACTCTTCAAACCTCGATCCTCGAGGTTCGAACCTCCCCTCCCGTTCCCAGCGCCGACGACGCCTCAAATCCTACGAAGACGCCTGCGCGGAAGCGGCGCGTGGGCTGAGCTCGGGAGGGCCGCGCTCACGCCCGCCGCCTGAAACCCGTGGAGTTGGGCTGCCGCCGCTGTGGTGGACGAGATGGCCGCGTCTCCGATGACGCCAGCTATTTTCGTCGACCCCTGAGGTTCGAAGTCCGAAGCGGGTTTCCGGCGTCGTAGCCTGTGGAGGCCATTTTCGGGGCCCAGGACCGTCAGAAATCGATCCGGAACGACAAACTGCGCCCCGGGGGTGCCGGAGTCATGCCGAAAGGCCACCAGAGTCCCCGAGACCGAATTATGGCCCGATAACCGACTGGGTCGGGTCGGCGTTCACGTCCAGGTTCGAGCCTCAAGCCTCGAAGACCGAGATCCTCTGGCCCCTGGTGGCTCTCCTCGTCGCCACGGCCGGACGCGGCGCGGAAAACTGGTGCGCTCGGGCCCCGGGAGGGTTCCAGGGTCCCATTTCAATCGGGTTTTGGCCGACGGGGGCGGACGACGACGACGACGACGACGACGACGACGACGACGACAACGGGGCAGCAGTCAGCGCAACTTCCCGGCAACATGCGCGCATGGGGCACTCGCGCATGGCTGTTTTTTGGTGGGGGAAGATGTGAGCGGACAGCGCGATGGAACCCCCAGCTCGCTCACCCTACCACGCGATGAAAGCATATGGTACACGCGCAGGGGCAAACATTTAGTGAGCAGCCCTCGGGGCAAGCATTCGGTCAACGGCCCTTGCGTTATGCATGTCAACCCTACGCGGGGGAAGGAGGAGAGGAATGGACGGGGGGGGGGGAGGAGGAGGAGGAGGAGGAGGAAGAGGGCGACGAGGGACTTGATGCGCAAATGACACCCTCGAGCGACAACTGTCGGTATCGCACGGAATTGTAACAAAAATTGGATTGAACTTCGTCTTGCCGAGACAGGGTAAGCAGGGCAGAGAAAGGGGGGAGGGGGGAACACGTGGCACTCAGAACGGGGTTCACAGGCGCGGCCTCGGAAATCTGCAATGGCCCTGGAGTCGGACTCGCGCTGGGGAAACATGTCCTCAGAAGCACTGCGCAAACAGGTCGTCATGAACAGTGGACAGGAATCCGTTGAACCCCTTGCGAAGAGGGGGCGCCAGGCAGAAATTCCCCGCAAGCTTCTCAGAAGCATGCGATATCGAATGGGCCGGCACGCCCTAACAGCAGCAATCAGGAATCAATTTGAGGGTAGCATCCGCGCGGCGGCGGGCGCTGAAAACCGGACGCAGCGCGACTGTGAAGCAGAAGAGCAAAGCGCCCCGCGATCGCGAAGCAGAAGGAAGCGCCCCACGACTACGAGGTAGAATAACGAATCAAGTAGAAAACGAGGCAGGAAGGAGAAGCCAGCCCGAGGGTGGCACGGGAAGGGGAAACAAACCTCGAACTTCTATTCAGCACGCGCAATGACGAAGCGCACTGGAAGCGCACTCGGTTGAATCAGCGCCAAGCGGGGGCGGACGGGGGCGACGTCGCGAGGGCAGAGCTGGCGCGCCGATGGGCAGCCCAACGCCCCGTTTGGCCGGAGGGGCCCAGTACAATGCAAGGGCAGAGCCTGACCCCCGCCCGGGGTCGCGGGATCGGGTTCCCCTTCCCAATTTAAAATTTCAAGTCCCAAGCGGTGGGTGTACTGACCCGAAAATGAGCAAACGGCATAGGACCTCCTCGAAAAAAGCTGTCGGGTTCGGTCATGCGACGACCCGAAAAGTTTACCGGCCGACCTGAGTGTGGCCAAATGCCATAGGACTTGCGCCGGGAAAAAAAATTCGGGCCCGGTTCGGACGACCCGAGCATGCGCAAACCGCCGAGGACTCCTTGCAATAACATCATTCTCGAAGTCTTCGGGCCCACTCCGAAGAAACCACGCGTGGGAAAAACCGTCTAGAACTTCCCATCAACAACGATTTATCGGTGGTTCCGGGCCTCGTCCGAAGGAGCCGCCGATGGGCAGACCATTCAGGACTTCCTGCACAAGAAACGGTTTCCGGGGTGAGCCATTGTCAACGGGAACGCACCCCGCGCGGGATCGGGTCTCGCACGGGGGCGCGGCTGCTCTCGCCTGTCCAGGGGGCATGAAATTGCCGCGCACTTCCAGCATAGCGTTTATGCTGCATTCGCGCAACGCCGTGCTTCTCAAATCGGAATAGACTTTTGGAGAGCCGATGTGTTCGTCTTCTCGTGAAGGTTCCCGAAGCTGTTCGTACCCTTTTGGTGGCTATTTACGTACTGCTTGTTACCCTCGAGGTGGTAGTGCTGCTGCTGCTGTTGTAGTCGCTGACACCCGCTCTCGGCTGGCTGCCAAAGCTTGCTCGACCTCCTCGGGGGTGGCCTCGATATTGTTATCTGCTGCTGCTGGTCGAGAAGAGTCGCCTGCTGGCGCAGGTGCATCTGCAGGTGCATATTTGGGTTCAGGCGGGTCGCTGCGCTCATCTGGTGCTGGTTGTCCCGCCCTTGGCCCAGCTGTCGTGCGCCTGCGCTTCGTGGCCAACTTCGCTTTGCACTCCACCATGACTCCTCCTTGCCGCCAGGTCGTTTGCCGACGGCCCGATTGCTTGACCAATAACTGTACATACCTCCTTGAGTCGGTTTTGCTTGTGCTGCTGCCATTGCTCGATCTCTTCGTTACTGAGGTCGTAGTCTTCCAGCCTGAAATTTTCCCCATCATTGAAGGCAGTGATGTTTTCGATGTCAGATTCCTGCTGGATGGAGAGGAGTCTGGAGAGGCTGATCTTCGCCACGTTCGCATTCTCGGCGTCGCGCGCCTTGCTGTCTTTGATGTGCTGCTTTAGTCGCCGTTGGTGGTGTTGCTTTGTTTCCACCGCCGCCTTCGCACGTTTGGCCGTCTCAGCACGGGTCTGATCCAACCGATCCTGACAGATCTGTTCTTGTTTGACCACGTAGTCCATAGCCTCCTTCGCCTTTCTAGACTATACTCCAGCATGGTGCAGTGCATGTTCTGCTTCGATGTCGGGCCGGACCGTCTTCTTGTCCTCTTCCCTCGACTCCTCGACAGTCTTGGCCAAGGCTTGCAACTGTTTTGTGGCTTCGGAGCTGTCGGAGGTGGGCAATCGTTGCGCCAGAGCCTTGAGCAGGTCGTCTGTGGAGGTCGCGAAGGGGGGGCCGCTGTTTAGGATCGGTTTAGCTGGTACCTGTTCAGCACCTCCATGCTAGAACGGGGATGCCGCGTTCTGTTATGGCTGCTGCCAAAGTCCAGAGGGGGGCCATGGCTCCATTCTCCGCGTGCATCAAGCTCGTGCCGCCAAGGCGCTGGCTTGAGCCAATGGCGGCATTTCCAACAACGGGTAAGGGAACGCCAATTCCACTGGTAGCGACAAGAAGGATGAGCGCATCCCACATAACCCTGGATGCCGCTGCTGACCATCGAAACGCAAGTGGCTGTGTTCCAGCGTGGCTGGGTGCTCCTGCAGGAGCTCACCGACATGTATCCATGTGGCCACTCTTGCCCGTGGGTTCGCTGGTGGGGCCGTATCTCCCCCACGCCAGAAGACCAAGTCCTGGGGCGAAACACTACGGACTTGAGCCAAAATGGCTCCGGTGCTGCTCCTCCTCCTCCTCCTCCTCCTCCTCCTCCTGCTGCTCCTCCTGCTCCTCCTCTTCCTGCTCCTCCTCCTCCTGCTCCTCCTCCTGCTCCTCCTCCTCCTGCTCCTCATCCTGGCACCTCCCTCGGGGGCAAACGCCAGGAGGGCGGCTCAACTGGCTGGGTCCGTCCTCTGGTACGTGGGCTTGGTGGACTCCAGCTTCTTCAGCAGCCTCTCGTTCTCCTTGTCGATGCGCCGCAGGTCTTGCCTGAAGGAGCGGGGGGTGATGAAGAATCACCATGAGAGGGAAGAGGCGGCGCACGGGTAGCGCGAGGAACGTACGGACCACGATCAGGACAAATAATTCGCCATGTGCTGCACCTCACCTGGTGCCACAGCTGCCCCACAGGTTCTCTGGACTTCTGCGGGACAACGTTGTGGGGGGAAACAGTCTCAGGGGGAAACGTTGAGCTGGATTCGGCGATACTCATCGCCGATCGATCGGCGAAAGGTCCCGATAATGAATTCGAATGCTCCTGGGTGGTTTGGGCTATCGGGCCCCTATCGGCGATGAATGTGGGGGTCGGGTGACGATGCGTCCCCTTTGAGCCTATCTCCCGTAAGGTTGTCCCTGGCTATCCTGTTCGCCTTTTTTCGAAGCTCTGCAGCGTCCGCGGGTCCCCCTCTGCTTCGTCTTACACCCAATGCATAACTAGTGTGCTCGCCACGAAGTCTCTTGTTGGCGAGATGAGGTCGACGTAGCTTTTGGGAGCACCCTGCGTCGGCATGATACCTGTGAGGTACTGAGTCGAACGCCTTTTCGAAGTCCAGCGTGGCGGCCCAAATAGAACAACGAGGATGAGGGAGGAGACGGGCAACCTACAAAGACAGAACAGAGGCAGGGACAGGCATCAGAAGAACGAGGAGGGGGGAGGAGACCTCCCTCTTCTTTGTAGGGTCGACATGGGGACAGTTCCCCAAGAGAAACGTCGCCCAAGAGAACACATGTCGTCCGACATGGCCAGCGGCTACTGTTGTAGGGTGGCGAAATCTATACAGATCCACTACTCCCTGGCCAGGCCCATCCTGAACCCAGCGGCGGTGTATACGCCACGCTCTCCTGGCTCGGCCAGGAGGGCTTATACACAGCTCCCAGGATCAGGATGGGCCTGGCCAGGGAGCAGCGGATGTATAGATCTCGTCGCCTGATGTTGAACAGACGGTCTGCGGCATCGAGCGGAACACAGCCGCCTTGAAACCGACAGCGTGTCCTGTCAGACGCCTAGCAGCCCTGCGCAGCACGTAGCGTGTCGACACGGAGCTCGGTACGCAGACTGAAAGATAGGTTTGGAGCGATACGTTTGCCAACACGCAACGCATTGACAAGGACCGTTTTTTTAGCACGGCACGTGTTGCGCTTCAGGACGGGCGCGTCGAGGCAGCCGACGTCCAACGTGGCTCAGGCGCTGCTGCTGGCTATTAGGCCTCATCCGCTCCGTCTCTTGCTCGGCCCTCTCGCTCCCCCGGGCAGCGCGCGCACGGGGGCGGGGCCAGAAGGGAAGGGGAGGGGGCCCTCTGAGAGGGCTGGCCGCCCCCTGGAGGCCATCTCCTGCCCTCTCCAGCCTCCCTCCGGGGGCCCCCGAGGCTGCCTCCTGAAAGGCCCTCCTGCTCTCCGAGGAGGCTGCCCCCCCCCCCCCCTTCCAGGGTTGCCCGGGGCGCCCCTGGCCCGAGGTGCTCCCCGACCTGTCGTTCGATTCTGGAACGCCTGGGCCCCGCGGGCCTCGTGCGGGGTGCTCCGGAGGCCGTGGGGGCCTCCTTCGAGATCCTGGCGGCACCTTGGGCCAGGAGCACTTCTAGCAACACCCGGCCCTCGCACGACACGCCTCCCCAAAGATGCGACGTCCTGCTTTTGTTCATCGCGAGGGCCCCGGACGGTCTGGACCCTTTCCCAATGGCTCAGTTTTCCGTACCGATGTGTTTCTGACGGTACCAGGGCGAAGTAAGGACCTCCAGAAAACGATAAATGCTAAAACACCTTCCGTCGTGACTGTCTCACAACGAGAAGGGATGCGGTTTGTGCGAGCGGCGAGACTCTTGACCTTCCTATCGGGAGGGGGGCTGGCCGGGCTAGCAGCGCCTGCGCGTCGCCACGTTCATGCTCGTCGGGCCCTTGCGCTGGTTCACGCTGAGCGAGGGGGGTCGGCCCATCTCGCGCACGATGTTGTTCACCTGGGCGGAGGCGGGAGGGAGGGAGCGAGCGAGCGAGCGAGGAAGGGAGGGAAGAGGAGCGTGTTCGATGTTTTTCTCGCGGCTCTGACGGGAAGAGGAAAGGAGCGAGCGAGCGAGCGAGGGAGTAAGTGAAGATGAGCCGGCTCGACGTTTCTGTGTGCAGCTCGTATGGATGAATTCGGAAGCAACTCTTGGGAGGTCGCGGTAAGCGCAATTAAAAGCTGTTGGTCCCTACTGCGGGGCCACTAACGTGGAGTAAACCAGATCCAGCCCTGGATGAAGCCGGATGAATCGAGATTGAGCGGGGCCAAGCGGGGTTAAGACGGATCCGGCCAGATGAATCCGACCTTCGACCACGGAGTTATGCCAGCGCCGACGCTGAATTGAACTTCCCAGGAGCCGCACCCTGAAGGAAGGGAGGAGGGAAGAAGGGAGGGAGGGAGGAGGGAAGAAGGGAGGAGGGAGGTAGGGAAGAGGGAGGAGGGAAGCTCTGGATGTTTCCAGGATTAGGTCGGGCATGTCCTCCTACGGGCGGATGTTGGGCGGACATCTCAACATACACCAGACATATTCAAACATAGTGAAACAAGTATAGGAAGATCGTCCCCAAACTATTTTGTTGACTATTTTTGAATGCTCCTCCTGCCGAGGGGACATGCCCGACATGATTCCAGGAGTGGGGCGACAACAGTGGAGGGAGAAAGAGGGTGCTTACGTGGGCCTTCGATGATCGCGGGTTCTTCGGAGGGGGCGGCGGAGCCGTGAAAAACATCTGCGAGGCTTCGTTCAAGGGGAAGGTCGGTGGCAACTCACGGGAGCCTCCCGTACCATCTTGCTGGCTCTTGCGAACCGACGCTGACCGATGCTAGTCGACGCTGATCGACGCTGATTCAGCGCTAGTCGACGCTGGATCGGCGCTGCCTCGTCGATCATACGGGACGCTAATCGGCGCCTCTGCACTCTGCAGACGGGATTGCGAAGGCACCCAAGGTTCTGACGATTGACTGCTGAAGGGAAGGAGAGCGGGCTGAAGACGGCGACGGCTGAATGCGATACAGTCGGGGCGTCGACCTAGGGAGCCCTCAACAAGGAACGAGGTCCCTTTTTTCTCCACGAGTTCAACTTCGAATTCCCATCGAAAACCCGAGGAAAACCTGAGGCAAACTGCGAAACAAGGAAGGAACCCGGAGCCCCTCCCCGACGAGAAAGGCTCCCTCTTCTACGCCCCGACCGTGCTTAACCTCAGCCCCAAGATGCTCCTCCCCGCCGTCCCTCGAGGACCCCCGGGCCCTCGCGACCCCGACCTCTCCCTCTCTCCGTCCGCCTTCCTCTTCCTCCTCCTCCTCCTCCTCCTCCTCCTCCTCCTCCTCCTCCTCATCCTCCCCCTCCTCCTCCTCCCCCTCCTCCTCCTCCTCCTCCTCCTCCTCCTCCTCCTCCTCCTCCTCCTCCTCCAAGAGAGTGAGCACCAAGAGAGGCAGCACTCGTGTTGGGAAGATCGGGTCGGGCGAAAGGGGGGGATAGCCAAGGGGGGGGGTGAGAATCAGCTCACGGAGCTGATTTTCCCAGCGCCCCCCGGCGCCGGAGGCGGCTATGTATCGAGAAATGGGCCCCTCGATGAGGCCGAAACCAACTACACGCGGCAAATTTCGTACCCCCCCCTTTCCCACTCCCCCCCTTTCATCCGGCCCGAGAAGAGGAGGGGCTGGGAAGGTAGAGGCAGGAGAGTCCAGAATGCAATCGAGAAGTCGGATCGGCGATCGGCATGACTCGTCTCGGCGGACATCGGCAGCCGATTCGGGAGGAGTCGAATCGGCGGAAATCGGCAGGCTATTAGGCCTCCATTGGGAAAGCGGAGCCCAAATCGGAATCCGAAGTTGATTCGAATCGGAATCGGAGGCCGTCGAAATCGAATCGGATCGAATCGGAGGAATCGGGGCGAGCCCTGGATACAGGGCGCGACTGTGTAATAAACACCTTCAGCATTCGCGACAATGCGAACGATCTGCTCCTTTCTCCCAGCCCCATCCTCCCAACACGGTAACCGTCTTTCTGAATCAGGCCCTTCCCTTGGACTTCCTATCTGTGGCCAGGGGGGGGTCCACCGTCGTGCAGTGCACCGAACAAGGGGGCGCGCCTACCATCACCGCTCTCGCGCGCGCGATGAAGCTGACGTGGCCGACCCTGGAAACCCTGGAAAGCGGTGACGCCTCGCGAGCGTTAGGTCGGGCATGTCCTCCTACAGGCAGATCTTGGACGAATCATAAAACATAGGCAACAAACGATCCCCGACTGGTTCAAACTAATCAAAAAGTCGTCCCAAGAGTAGTTCGTGACTATGTTTGCACACTCCTCCTGTAGAGGGACATGCCAGGCTTAACGCGAGAATCTCCTGCCTCGCCCTCCGCCGTGCCGCCCCCCACGCTGCTGCCCTGGCAGGAGCGAGAAACTGGTCCTGGTGGAGAACGCGCAGAGAAACATGCCACGGCGCGATCGGCTCGGGATGCGCTTGAGCAGGGACCGACCGTCCGGGCATTCCTAAATGCCTACCACGACATACTCTTAGAACCCCCCAAATGTTCCAAGAACAATACAGTGTTGTTATACTATGAGCCCGATGCGTAAAACCAACACCGTCTCTGCAAGACATGTCTAAGAACATTCCGTGCAGACCACGAAAGTGTCTTAGAACATTATTTGGTAGGCCTATAGGCAAGCTGAGACGCTTCGCCAATACATGATACGTTCGGCGATGTTTGGAGTTTCTGGAGGCCCTCGGTCACTCCTACCTGGCCGTTCGTCCTTGGTCATAACCTGGAAGTCTCAGGAGGCATCATCGTTATCAGCATCATCATCATCATCATCATCATCATCATCATCATCATCATCATCATCATCAGCATCGTCATCGTCACCATTATCATCGTCATCATCATCAGCATCATCATCATCGTCATCGTCATCGTCATCATCACCATCGTCATCATCGTCAGCATCATCATCATCATCATCGTCATCATCATCATCATCACCATGGCTTTCTGCTCCCCCGAGAAGCGGGCCCAGTTTTTTACGCTGACCCTGGCGGCTCTGCGGTCGTCCTCTTGACGGCCCTGGGGCCAAAAGAGAGAGGCACGGGAAGCGGAACAGTTTTCCGCCTCCCGTGCCTCTTCTCTTGGCGTGGAGGACAGAACCTTCGAGTGCATTCGCCGTTTCCAAAACGGCGAATGCACCCGAAGGTTCTGTCCTCCATGTCCCCATTCTCGGATGTTGCTAGAAGTGCCCCTGGCCCGAGGTGCCCCCAGGCTTTCCGAAGACGCCCCCACGGCCTGCAGGGCAACCCCTCGCGAGGCCCACGGGGCCCCAGGGGCTCCAGCATGGAGCAGAAAGCCGGGGGCACCTTGGGCCAGGGGCTACGGCGGGCTCCTCCTCCTCCTTCGCGAATGCACTCGAAAGTTCTGTCCTCCATGCCCCCATCCCCTCGACATCGCTCGGACGTCCATTCCCTGTGTTTTTGTTTCGGATTCGTGTGTGTGTGTGTGCGTGTTTTTTCGCCAAATGATCAAGGATGCTCCTCGATGGTCCTCGCCGAAGGAAAGATGCACACGTCCGAGCGATGCCGAGTCCCTTCGTGCTGAGCTTCCGCCGGCTCCCCGGCCGACTTCCGCGGGCCCTTCGGTGGCCCCCGCCAGGGGCGCGCGACGGGTGGAGCGTCGGGGCCGGGAGCTCGGCGCGGCCACGCCACCAGCACCTCGTGCTGCAGGCCAGGACCGCACCCGGGAATCGCCCACGGTCGCCGTATTGGGCCGTCCTCGGCGCTCTCCTCCTCCTCCTCCTCCTCCTCCTCCTCCTCCTCCGCCTCCTCCTCCTTCTCCTCGGCCGCCTCCTCCTCCTCCTGATCCTCCTCCTCCATCTCCTCCTCCTCCGCCGCCTCCCCTCCTCCTCCTCCCCCGCCGTCTCCTCCTCCTCCTCCTCCTCCTCCTCCTCCTCCTCCTCCTCTTCCTCCTCCTCCTCCTCCTCCTCCTCCTCCTCCACGTCCTCCGCATCCATAGTTGCACCGGCGATCTTTATCACTTCAGCGTTCTCCTCCTCCTCCTCCTCCTCCTCCTCCGCCTCCCCATCCTCCTAAGCATCCCGATCACCGTACTCGTTCATAATCATCTGTCCTCCCTCGTAGCCTCCGTGTTCCTCTATCTCTCTCTGTGTATCTCCCTCCTTCTCTCACTCTTTTTGTTCTAGATTTCTCGTCACTATTCCCTTCTTCCGGTTCCCCCTCGTCATCAGTCTCGCACTTCTCCGCCTCATTCGCCCGATCATCCACCTCTGCCTTCTCCTTCCTCATGGTGTTCCTTTTCTGCTTATCGTGCTCCTCATCTTTACTGAACCACCTCCTCTCTCCTCCTCTTTCTGCACTTCCTCATCCGACCCACCCCCCTCCCCTCGTCCCTACTCCCTCATGACCTCCATGGCCTTCGTTGTTGCAAGGGGGGGCTGGACAGTAGACTCGCAGTGACTCAGAGTACGCTAGCGGATGCGCGCCGCAGCAGCTGGCGGACTGTGGACTTCTCCTGGCAGACAATACCACTTATGCTCGCCAGCGTGGACCCCAAACAGGAAGTCATGGCACTGTCGGGAGCGGCCAGGAGGAGGGTGTCCAAGAGGGGGGTGCAAATCATGGCCGGCGGCATGTGCGCGGCCCAGCGGGGGGGCCAGGGACGTAATGAAATCAGAGGAAGCGCCATGAAACCTGGGGAGATATCATGGCCCACGCCATGATATCCACCCCCCCCTAGTCATCACCCCCCTCTTTTCCGCCCCCGACACTGGAGCTGTGCAAACCGTATGACTGACAAGTGTCTCTGCGGTCGTTTTTTCCGCTCCTCGGGACGCCCCCACAAGGCGGCCACTGGCGACAGCGGGCGGCAAACGGGCTGGAACATGGCGCACCCTCGGGACACCACCACGCGCGGCAGCGGGCCGGCACGTGGCGAGTCCTCTGGACACCCCAACAGTTGGGCGCCCGAATTATCGGGGGTAACTCGGGCCCGGGGTAACGCGGGTTTGGATTTCCGAAACACGAGCCCGAGTTGGCCCTGACCCGAGTCACCCCTGATGATTCGGGGGCTCTGGACGCCCGAACTATCTGGGATAACTCGGGCCCAGGGTAACTCGGGTTCGGAATGGCGATAACTCGGGCCCAGGGTAACTCGGGTTCGGAATCCCGAAGAGCGAACCCGAGTCAGCCCTGACCCGAGTCACCCCTGATGATTCGGGGGCTCTGGACGCCCGAACTATCTGGGATAACTCGGGCCCAGGGTAACTCGGGTTCGGAATCCCGAAGAGCGAACCCGAGTCAGCCCTGACCCGAGTCACCCCTGATGATTCGGGGGCTCTGGACGCCCGAACTATCTGGGATAACTCGGGCCCAGGGTAACTCGGGTTCGGAATCCCGAAGAGCGAACCCGAGTCAGCCCTGACCCGAGTCACCCCTGATGATTCGGGGGCTCTGGACGCCCGAACTATCTGGGATAACTCGGGCCCAGGGTAACTCGGGTTCGGAATCCCGAAGAGCGAACCCGAGTCAGCCCTGACCCGAGCCACCCCTGATGACTATCGGGATAACTCGGGCCCAGGGCAACTCGGGCTCGGAATCCCGAAGAGCGAACCCGAGTCAGCCCTGACCCGAGCCACCCCTGATGATTCGGGGCTCTGGACGCCCGAACTATCTGGGATAACTCGGGCCCAGGGCAACTCGGGTTCGGAATCCCGAAGAGCGAACCCGAGTCAGCCCTGACCCGAGCCACCCCTGATGATCCGGGGCTCTGGACGCCCGAACTATCTGGGATAACTCGGGCCCAGGGCAACTCGGGTTCGGAATCCCGAAGAGCGAACCCGAGTCAGCCCTGACCCGAGCCATCCCTGATGATCCGGGGCTCTGGACGCCCGAACTATCTGGGATAACTCGGGCCCAGGGCAACTCGGGCTCGGAATCCCGAAGAGCGAACCCGAGTCAGCCCTGACCCGAGCCACCCCTGATGATTCGGGGGCTCTGGACGCCCGAACTATCTGGGATAACTCGGGCCCAGGGCAACTCGGGTTCGGAATCCCGAAGAGCGAACCCGAGTCAGCCCTGACCCGAGCCATCCCTGATGATCCGGGGCTCTGGACGCCCGAACTATCTGGGATAACTCGGGCCCAGGGCAACTCGGGCTCGGAATCCCGAAGAGCGAACCCGAGTCAGCCCTGACCCGAGTTGCCCCTGATGATCCGGGGGCTCTGGAACACGTGGCAAAACCGGCGGCAACGGGCTGGACCGCGGCGCACCCCCAGGGCGCTCCCACGGGCGGCAGCGGGGCGGCAACCGGCCGGAACGTGGCGAATCCTCGGGCCGCCCATATCCGATCCCCGAGAAGCGCAGGTGAGAGCGCGAACCCTCGGGAGACCCCTCCAACTCCTCGGAAGCGCGAGCAAGAGCCCCAGAAGTGCAAGCACCGCCTCGGGAAGGAGCCCACGGAGCCCGTGGCAGCGCTGCGCTCTGGCCGGCGCAGCCCTCCACGCACGCGTCGCCGCGGCACAGCACCACTGGTGGGCACCGGCTGCCGCACACACGCATTCACTGCACGAGACAGGCGGGCGCGCACGGTGCTTGTGCGTGCGCATCGAGGGAAAATCAAGACAGGACTGATTATACTTATGTCGGGCGTGTCCCCCTACGGGGGGATTCTCGAAAACAAATATCAAAGATACCCCCTAAAATGCCCCCAAACGGTCCAAAAATACTAAAAAACATAGTCCCCAGACTACTTTGTGGACTATGTTTTTACTATTTTGGGTTTGTTCTATTTTACCACCCGAGGAGGTCGCCCAGGGGACAGGAGGGAGGGAGCTGCAGGACGGGGGGCTGGCCATCGCTCGGACGTCCATTCCCTGTGGTTTTTGTCGGTTTCGTGCGTTTTTTTTTTTTTTTTTTTTTTTTTTTTTTCGCCAAGCGATCAGGGATGCTCCTTGATGGCCCTCGCCGAAAGAAAAGTGCACACGTCCAAGCGATGCCAAGGGGGGGCGAGGGAGGAGGAAAAGGGGGGGGGGCGGCGAGGTCGCGGGTGGTAGAGCGCAGGAGGGGAAGGGGAGAAGGAGAAGGGTGGGAGGCGGAAGAGGGAACGGAAAACTGATGTCGGCGGGCGGGAAACGACAGAACGCGAGAGCATTCCACACCTACCACAAGCGGTATACGCGCCAACAGGAAGTGTAAGACTTCGTAGCGCTCTGGCGAGCTTCAGAGGCTTCTGCGGAGCGGACTGGCAGAGCATTCGCAAATCTAGGCCTCCTCCTCCTCCTCCTCCTCCTCCTCCTCCTTCTCCTCCTCCTCCTCCTCCTCCTCCTCCTCCTCCTCCTCCTCCTCCTCCTCTTCCTCGGCAGCACCGTGCGCCTGAATCCCGAGCCTAGCTCGAGCTGCTCCTCGTCCGTCCTGCTCTGTCTCCCCCTTGTCTCCACCTCCCGGCCTTCCTCCGCTCTCCTCCGCCTTCTTCCTCGCTCTTCCCCTCCTCTCCCATCCACCCTCTCTCCCACTCCTTTCTCATCCCTGCCATCCTCCTAGCCCTGCTTCTGACCCTGCCCCTCCCTCACCTCTCCTCCTGCTCCTCCTATCTCCTATCTCCCTCACCTCTCCCCTCCCTCCTATCTCCCCACCCCCGCAAGCTCCGAGATGCATGCACGCATGCAAGCCGACGATCCCTTTGGCTCCCGCGCTCGTGCGGGCTGATCCCGGTGCGCCGGATGCTCTCCCTGCTTGCTGAGGGCTCGCACCGCGCGCACCCGCCAGAGGGTGCGGCCCGGGCGCTGAGCGCTCGCGCCCTCGCTTCTGATTCTGGCGAGTAGCGCGGCGACTCTCGCCGACCTCGCGCAAACGGGATCCACCACCACCACCACCACCACCACCACCACCACCACCACCACCACCACCACCACCACCACCACCACCACCACCACCACCACCTCGAGGGTGTAGGCAGCATGGGGATCTGCAGGTGTCGGTGCACGTGCACGCGGGCGTAGACTCTCGGCGCCGGCGCGGCTCGCCAAGGCGCGAGCGGGGAACACGAGGACGAGCAGGTGCTTAGGCCGCGGCCGCTCGTCGGAAGCGCGTCGTCCTCGTCCCCGGCCAGTGCCTTGTGCCCCCCCCATGGGGGAGGGCCCCCTCCCCTGGGGGAGCGGAGTATGCTGTGGTGGGTCGGAGCCCCTCGCCTCTTCCTCTCCCCCTCTTCCTCCCCCTCTCCTTCCTCTTTCTCCTCCTCCTCCTCGTCCTCCTCCTCCTCCTCCTCGTCCTCCTCCTCCTCATCCTCCTCCTTCTGTCCCCCTCCCCACTCTTCTCCTCCCCCGGTTCAAAGTTCTCGCCGCGGTTCACTCCCCCGCCAGGGTCTTGGGCCTAACAGGGAGTGCTTAGGGGGATGAGGACAATGGGCGCGGCTAGCCGAAACCCCGTTCGGAGCGCCCCCCTGTGTGTCAATCGGTAGGGGCATGGTCAATGCTGCTGTGGCGGTGTCCTCTTGATTGTGCTCGGGTCCGCCATCCCCAAGCATTCAAACTTGTTGGGGGGCGGGAGTGAACACCCTCCCCAGGATCGCCACGCCGCGGAGGCGGTTGGGGCTTCGACTCTTTCCTCCGTGGGGGCTTCGGCTCCAGCTAGGGGCTAGGGCTTCGGCATCAGCTGCGGATCCTGGGGGGTAGACAGGCGACTCGTTTGGTCAACGCGCGTCGGCATTTTAGTCGAATGTGGCGTTTGCTGAGAGATGACCCTACGACCCACTCGGGTAAAACACGGCGTCTGAGATGGATTTCGCGGATTTGTGTTTTTTGTCAAAAAGATCTGGCAGAAGAAGGCGCCATGATGTGAGTGTCTGGCCCCTGTGCAGGTTGAGGGGGCGAATCATGAACTTTTTGACGGTATCCACATGGTCTTGTGTCTTCGGGGGGCTGCACCCAGCCTGGGCGGCGATTCGACCTGTCGACTGCTGGCACAGGCCAGCCGCCCCCAGGCCCTAGCAGCCAGGGCAGCGTCGGTAAGGTGATTTGGCAATCGTGGTGGGGGGGTCTTCACGTGCTTTCCCCTTTCTCATTTCTCCTTGCCTCAAAACCATGGGCGCTTCTTTCTGGCTTGGTGTCTGCGTGTCTACAAGACTAGTTTCTCTCCCTGTGCAGAGACACGCAAACATCGTGCAGTATGTGCACTTCGGTGGTGGTGGTAGAGCTGGTTTTGTGTCTCGGGGTTCGGGGTGTTTGTGGCTGGCTGTGATGCGTTTGTGCCCAGGTTGATGCTCGCCTCCTACTCGGTCCCCTGGCCGTCGTTCGCGGCGTACATGCCGGAGGCGACGGCGGGGAACGCAAGGGTTTGGGGCCCTTCTGGGGCTCCGGGCCCCAGGTCTGGCCGAAATCGGCGCGCTTCTTCCCCCAAACACCGACGACGGCATCCCCAATTTGCTTGTGAGTCGGCCGAAGCTCTGGCCGGCGCCAACGCGTGCCCTTGTCGGGCGCTTTCGCGGGGCATCCCGCACCCCAGCATACTGCAGACCAGCTCCTCCCGCATGCCCAGATGGTGGTGGTGTGCTGCCTGCTCTAGAGGAACAGAAACACACATCAGCATCAGCTTTGGGAGGTCCGCGCGGATTTCTTGTATCCACGCTGACCCCCTCCCTGGCGCGCGGAGCGCGCCAGGGGCGGCGCCGCGGGGGGGGCGCAGCGAGGATCCAAGAAAACCGCGCGGAGCGCCAAAAGTTTAAGTCTATGGCGTTTCTCCTCCTCCGAGCATCCCCGGATGGTGGTGGTGGTCGTGCGCTGCCGGTTGACAGTTCGAGGAGAGGTGGGGGGGGCGGGCCTTCTCTGTGGGCCGCCGACGCTGACCCCAGAGAAAACTGACACATCTGCGGGCCAGGAGTCTGGAGCGCAGGCTCTGCTGTCACTCCAGCGCGCAGGCACAAAACCGCTCATGGAGTCTGCGCCACCGCTTCATAAAAGGCACAGAGACATGCAAGTACTATGTGTCCTCCTTAGAGGCGCGCGTCCGGCCCGAACCTATCGTATACCCGTCTTGTCGTACATCGTTTCTCGAGCGGTGTGGCCAGAAAGCGCCCGCCACGCCACATATACTGTAAGATTTTTCAGTGCGCGCGTCGCCCGTGGGGGGGCGCGGCGCACACACACATAATTAGTAATTATGTTGGGGTGACGCCGACTTCACCCCACCAGGCCGATAATGTACTGTCAGCCATCTGGCGCAGGCGCCGAGCTGGCGGAGCCCGGCGTGCCGGCGGACGGCTCGTGCTCCAACCATCGACGCACGCACACACACATGCCCACTGATGTGCCTCCTAGATGGGGTCCGAGTAGATGGCGTCGGAGGATCGCGCCGCATCGCCGATAACATCGCTGGTGCACCGGCGATGCATCGGCGATGCATCGGCGACGTGGCCGGTGCATCGGCGACGCCGGCGTGGAGAAGATCGGGCTCGGCATCGCGCCGCATCGGCGAGGCATCGGCGATGCGGCGCGATCCTCCGACCCCATCTACTCCGACCCCATCTAGTAGGCCTGGAGAGGAGGAAGAGGAGGAGGAGGACGAGGAGGAGGACGAGGAGGAGGAGGAGGTGGAGGAGGAGGACGAGGAGGAGGACGAGGAGAAGGACGAGGAGGAGGAGGAGGAGGAGGAGGAGGAGGACGAGGAGGAGGAGGAGGAGGAGGAGGAGGAGGAGGAGCAGGAGTAGGACGAGGAGGCGGAGGAGGAGGAGGAGGAGGAGACCAATGGCAGCGAGAGCTCCTCGTGAGCGCGCCGCGGAGCAGCCCACAAGGCACCCTGGGGCACCCAGCCCACGAGGATGCCGTCGGGGGGGCGCCGCACGGAGCTGGGCGAAGGTGAGGCACTCGCCCACCCGAGCCGCACGGGAGTGGGCAGGCCACGAGCCACCTCGGACGACACGGCATCACTGGGGAAACGAAGGATGGCATAAGCATAAAAACTCGGAGGTCCGCGCGGATTTATCGGATCCGCGCTGGACCCCCCTGGCGGCGCCTCTGGCCCCGCCCCTGGCGCGCTCCGCGCTCCAAGGAGGGGGGTCCAGCGCCGATCCGAGAAATCCGCGCGGACCTCCGAGTTTTTAATGTTCATGTCATTGTTCGTTCCCCTGATCACATCTTGAGTGGGGTTGGTGGTGAGCGTTTTCTTGTTCGGCGTGTCGACAGTGGGCGCAAGGGGTTGGGGTGAGGGAGGGGGGTCTGGCTCCGGACCAGTGCGTCCTATCGGTGGAGGCTCCACCTGCTTGAAACGGGCGCCAGAAACAGCCAAGCTCTATTCCATGGGGGGGTGCGAGGGCCCGCGCCGATTGGCAAAACAATGAATAAGAAAACGATCATTCTGTGGCGGGCTCGGGAAGCCCTGAAACCCAAGAAGTTATCACCTCTTTGGGGGGGGGCTTGTTTTGGTTCCACGGCCTTCCGCCGAGCTGCCGCTGGCGAAGCCGCCCCCATGCTGCTTCCACTGCTTCCCTGGAGCCTTTAGCCGCCTTCCCCTGAGGAGTAGATGCCAAGTTCTTGGATGCCTCGAAGGCGAGGCCATCTCTGGAGCGCCTCATGCGACTGTCTCAAGTCTCCGCCATCTGCTCGCTCCAACAGCCCTGCTTGCGTGGATGCAGCTATGCAAAATATTGAACCGATGATCTGTAGAGTGCTACCCTGAACTTGAGACTCGCTGAGCCAACGGGTCAACGCAACGGCGTGTCAGACCTGGCACCGCAGGCACAGCAAAGGAGCGAGGTAGCCTTTTGTTGTTTCTGTCCTGAGGCTGTCTTTGGGCCTTATGGGGCTCAGATTGGCGCCTTCTTGCAGCGCTGTAAAATTGGGACCAATTGGGTGTGAGTTCGTTGTTTTGTGCTGTGCTGTCGCGCTCGCGTGTGTAGTGAGCGTGCGTGCGTGCGTGCTTGTGTGTGCGCGTGTGTATGTTTGTGTGCTTGCTCGTATCCCATAAGAGGACGAAGGAACAGCACGCGTATAGCTAATGCAAGCACCCCAAGCGCTCGAGCGGAATGAAGCAATTTGTTCCCCGAAAACAGAAACCCAGAGCTGTCCGTGGGCTGATCTGGCGAGGACCCACACACGATGTCGCTGATCTTATGTACGGTGCTTGTTGTTGCTTCTGCTTCGCAGCTTGTTCTCCGTCCCACGTAGTCTTTATTCCAGCGCCTTGATTGACCGTGCGGATGGAGCATGGCCGAACGAGCGTGCGCCGAGAACACGCAGGCCTTTCGCCAAGGGCCTCTGTGCCCGATGGAGATGCGAGCAGCCAGAGCGAAGAGCACGCCCAGGTGGAGAGCCCAGGCACGGAGAGCAGGAGTGAAGGGGCCCCAGGACACACAAATAAATACACACAAATAAAAAGATTCCACATATTTTCCTATATTTTCTGGGTTTCTGTGTTCCCCTCAACTTCCCATATGTTCCCATATTTTCTGGGGAATCGAGGATTAATTGTGTCTGTGTGTTTCTTTTCCTCCTGAAGGAGGGACCGCCCCCAGGGCCGGCGATGCGCTTGTCGGCGTCGAGCGAGGGGGGGAGGTGCGATGGAGACGGCCTTCCCAGGAGGCGGCGGAACTTCTCAGAAGCCCTCGTGCCTTCTGAGAGGATTTTTTTCCTGCGTTCGGGGACGGCTGAAAACACTTCTCAGAAGGCGGGGTGACTTCTGAGAAGGCCTTCTCCTTCTCACTTCCCCCTGGGCTCGCCGCCACCAGAGAGGCCCCCAGAGAGGCCCCCAAGAGGCCCCCCGACAAGACACCACGAGAACCCAGATATCTTCTGATAGGCCCCGAGGGGGGCTTTCCGAGAGGCATCCAAGAGGCATCTGGCCCGAGATCCCGCCCAGTAGCTCCGAAGGCCAAAACAATCCGCCGCTTCCGTTAGCCTGGGTGCTGGCTTGTCGGATGTTCTCATGTTCTCTGGCCCTTCCAAACGATTCCCGGAGGCCATCGGCTCAACACGCTGGCCACCAAGAACGCCGCGCTCCCAACACCAACAGAAACTGTGGTTCTGAAGAGCTGTTCCGTCCGAGTTGACTCCAACAGGACCTCAGACGCCATAGAGTCGGCCCACAACGGTCCCACGATGGTTCCAAACTCGCGCGAGATGCCTTCAGAACGGCCTATGTTTTTCCGCGTTGTCGCCGTTTCGGGCTTCCGGCAGCCCAAGAGAAGGCCCAAGAGACCCTCAAGATCGCCTCAAGATAATCTCCAAGGCCCAAGCCCCATAGCACGGCCCCAACAGGAGGGCCCCAAGATCGCCCCAAGAGAATCCAAGAGAGCCCCAAGACGGTCTCAAAATACCCAACCACAGCCCAGAGAGGCCCCCAAGACAGCCTCCGAAGGTGCCAGGCAGCCTGAAAGGCACCCTAAGACGGCCCAAGAGAACCCAAGACGCCCCCGAGAAGCCCCCTGTGCTTGCCACAGGGGCGCTTGGCGTGCCGGAAAACATGTATCCCGGTGGTCTTTGCCCCAGCCAGCCGGCCCCGCGGAAGGATCTGGGGAGCGCAGAAGCCAAACATTTCCACCAGGCCCCGGCCTCCGAAACGTCCAAAATGGCTCAAGACGGCTCGAGGTAGCCTCCAACACCTCCCAGACAGCCGAGACGGCACAAGATGGCCTGAAGAGGGTCCAATTCGCCCTCTAGGGGTCTCTTCGGCAATCAAGGGCCCCAGGGTCGGACCGAGAGGCCAAAGTCATTGGAAAATCATGTGCGGTCAATCTATTTCGAAGTCTCACCTTATCAGTCTCAGTAGCGTTCGAGCAGAACGGACCAAGAGGCACCCAAAACCAGCCAAGCACGGCCCACATACGGTTGAACCTCGGAAAGTAGAGCATCCTTCAAGAACATGAGATTCCTCCGCCGGCCAAAACACCCAAAACCATAAGATCACGCGAGGATGCCCCCCCCCCCCAAGACGCACATCCAACAAGCACAAAGAACATTAGGGCATCCTCCTCGAACTGACCTCGATCTTATACTTTGGTCCGACAGTAGGCCCCAAATAGAAGAAGAGGAAGAAAAAGAAGAAAAATTAGAATAAGAAGAAGAAGAAGAAGAAGAAGAGGAGGAAACGGCATATACATAAACAGTTGGCGCTCCGCGCGGATTTCTTGGATCCGCGCCGAATCACCCCCCCTGGCGCGCTCCGCGCGCTGGAGGCGCCGCCGGGTGGGCTTAGCGCGGATCCAAGAAATCCGCGCGGAGCGCCAAAAGTTTATGCTCGTGGCGTTTCTTCTTGTTCGACCAAAGAGACCACAGCATGGTCCTTGCAGTCTACTCGCGCCCCGCACTTTCGCTCAGCACTTCACGACGCGGGCGCTTCCAAAGGTTTTGGGCGGCGGTGACTCGCCGCGGGCGCTTTCAATATTGCGGATGCCATGACAATGGGCACTCTAACAATTCTATCAGTGAACATGTGTTCAATGTGTTGTTATCAACTGTTTCCAACTGTTTCAAGCAGTTGCGAAAACATGCTAGTTTAACCAAATTCAAAACATGTTTGATTAGCATGAAATTACAGTCGATTGATTTAGACATCTGGAAATTATTTGGCAACATGCCACCTCTCAATGGACTTTCTTCCACAACGATACTACTTGCTTGATCTCAAGTTTAGGTTGTCGGTGCGGGTGGCGCCTGGGAACAGCAGCTTGGCGTAGCCTGGGCTGAGCTGCCCTGACATGCCACAGCCTGAGGCGAGGCGAGGCGAGCCAAGCTGTCGGTGTTCCCGAGCGCGAGTCACATGCCAGGCGCGTCATTTGAAAAAAACCGGGCGTCAACGGGTCAACCTGAACTTCAGCTGCCCGTACTCCTGCAGATCCAAGATCAGCGAGCCGAAGTCGGGCCGCATCTCGGGGTCGGAGTCCCAGCAGGACTCCGACATCCTGATGTAGAATCTTGGCACCTCCGGCGGGACTTCTGGTCGCACCCCCTTCGTGACCAACGCCTGAAGCTCACCCTTCTCGAAGTCTACGAAAGGCGGCTCGCGGCACATTATCTCGAAGAGGAGCATGCCGAAAGCATACACGTCCACCTTCGCGGTGTAGTCTGTGCTGCCGCTCATGATCTCTGGTGCCATCCACTGCAAAGTGCCGACTCCAACAGTCATTACGGATTTCAGCGTGGACCCGGGTCGAATGTATATGCTCGAGGACTCTGTCGTAGCAGGCCCGACTTGATCGCTCATTTCCCCGAAATCGAACCCCACTCTCCTTGCGTTGGGGCTCTCGGCCGACTGCCCCGAGCCCGAGCACATCGCGCAGAAGTCGACCGACTGGTCTCCCTGCCGCCTCGAGGGCCGCCTCGACGACGCCCTGCTCTGGGCGGGTACATCGAGCCGAGATGCCTTCGACCCCTGGGACGGCATGTGGTCCACGGCTGGAATGGCCGACTCGGGCAGAGCAGCTGTCGCCACTGGCGAGCTCCCCCGCCACCTTCAGGTCGGGCATGCCCCCCCACAGGCGGATGGTAGGCGAAAAATGAAAAATGCACCATCCAAACTGAACAATGATCAGAACATGATGCAAACATCGTCCTCGTATCAGGCTTTGACTATTTTGGATCCTCCCTCCTGCTTGTGACTGCTATTGCTTATTTCCTGAAGTATCCCTCCTGACTACTTTCTGGCTGTTTTTGTACATCCCTCCTGCAGAGGGACGTGCCCGACTTGAAACTGACTACCTACCAGACCACCCCAACCCAACCCGAAGACCCGAATTTCGGGTTGGGGGGGGTACGGGTTCCATATGTGTTTTTTCAATGTTCCCGGACCCCCCCCCCCACTAGAAATCGAGGGTAAATCTGAGCCTTCGGGTTGGGTTGGGGTGGTTTGGTGGGTGGTGAGAAACGCCACCTCGACACCGACATCTTCGCGAAGCCGAAGTCGGTGACCCGCCGGCCCCGCACGCTCGGGGCTCGGGCTCGGCAGACGCACCGCTCCCCCCCCGGCGCCCCAGCACCGGGGGCGCCCGATCTGCGCACGGGCGGGGAGCACAGCAGGCAGGAGCAGCAGGGAGGAGGAGGAGGAGGAGGAGGAGGAGGAGGAGGAGGAGGAGGAGGAGGAGGAGGAGGACGGAGGAGAGGAAGAGAGAAAGGAGGAGGGGGAGGAGGAGGAGGAGGAGGGGGAGGAGGAGGAGGAGGAGGAGGAGGCGGAGGCGGAGGAATACGAGGGGAGCAGGCACATCAGGCAACGCAGGAGCAAGAAGTACCAGAAGAAACCACGCTCGGGCGAGGATAGTGAAGACACAGACACTGGCGCCACGAAGCTACCAGCGCCCCTCGCGCCCATCGGGGCGAAGCACGGCGAGACTTGCACGTAAGCAAAGAAGTGACCCCAAACGCGCCATCGGCCGGAAGAGGTAGGTAAGAAAAACATGGCATGGGAAGGCGTTGCCCTAAGGATGACGGAAAAGGTGAAGCCACTCGATCATTGAAGTAGGAAGGCGCTCCAAGTAGATTGGAATCTGGGAATGCATCAAGATCTACTTTCAACGACCGACGGGTGCCCCTAGATATGCACATATCAAAGGCGCACAGGAGGGCGCAGATGTGTCACCCAGGATGGGGCCACGGGAAGTCCGCCAGGACGACCCAAAAGGCCTCCAAGAAAGTTCAGGCAGTCCCAAGGAAGCGCATCAGAGGCTTCAAAAGAAATCGAATGTGGTCTTAGCTTGTTCCGGTTCCAGGCTTCTTGGCCCGAGCCGCTTGAGGAGGATGTCAAATCGCCCCGATCTGGCCAACTAGGGCGTCCAGACGCGGTCAAGAGAGCCCAATACGGCCGCACAGAAGACCCGTATCGGCCTCACGCTGGCCCGCAGAGGGCGTAAAAGGGACCTCGCAAGCGGTTAGGACGAGTGGCTCAAGATGCCGCGAGACCGACCCAGGCAGCCACGACAGGCTCACACGAGAGGCCCAAAGAGGGGGCCCAGACAGCCAAAGTCATAGCGCCAGCTGCCTGCTGTCTCGACCCACTCCTGTTCCAGCAATGTTCTCCACCGCCCCAAGGCAGTTCCAAAGGGCGCCCAATACACACAAAAGACAGCCCCCACACGGCCTCAACCTGTTTCCAAGACAGACTAGAACAGCACTGGGAGGGCCCCAAGCGATCGGCACACGAGGGCACCAGCAAGCGGGGCCAGATGGCTCGAACTTCCCAGGACCAGTCCAAGAGGCCCTACGAGGCCCCAAGAGGCGAATGAGAGGCCCCAAAGGAGATCCAGAAAGAGCTGGACGGAGAACGAATGTTGAGTTAACAAGTGGAGGAGCGCTGGAACCCGCCACCGCCGTAGGCACTAAGTGGAGTGTCCTCAAGTCCCTTCGAGCCCTCTGCATTGAATGCTTTACACGCTGATTAGGGGGCCCAGGCCCACAATTGCCGGATGTCTCTGGGCTTCTCGTGTGTTTTCTGGAGTGTCGCGTGACTGTTCCGGAGGCCACAGGGCTCCAAGACGGGCCAAGGGGCTCACAAGAGGGCCCAATGGACGGTCCAATAGGCCTCAGCAATGCCCAGGAGCGCTCCGACACGGCCCCAATCGGCCCACGATTACGCTAAGTGGTCCCAAGAGGATCCCTAAAAAAGCACCAAGAGGCAACATTCATTGATTGACATGCTCGGGCTTCACAACGCCCGATTCTACCAAAGCTGCCACAAAGATCGCCCAACGACAACCCAATCGGCCTCCAAGAGGGCCCCACCAGGGTCCAAGATGGCTCCAAGACGGCCAATGAAAGCCCCCAAGACTACCCCAGAGGCTTCGAAAAGGGTCCCAAGAGAAGAGGGGAAAGTGAAGGAGCCTTGGGAGCCTGTCCCAGAAGACATGCCTCCAAGAGCCATCAAGAAACGGCCTAGAGGCCCAAAGAGGCCCCAAATAAAGGCCTCCAAGAGGCCCCCGAACGACTCCAAAGATGCTCTGAAGAGGCCTCCAAGAGGCCACGGAGAGGCATCAAAAAAGACCGCGGCGGACGTCCAAGATGCCTGTGGACCACAATACATGCACGTTGGCGGGATGGGAGGCTTGGTTTGGGTTCGTTCCCCAAAGAACTCCTTCTGAGGCTTCGGCCGATGCCGCTGGCCACCTGGAAAGCTGCGTTCGACCAGGTTGCACAGGTTTTCCTGCTCCAGATGGCTCCACGATGGCCTCCAAGACGGCCCAAGAGACCTCCAAGGTCGCCCAAGAGGGTCTAAGATGCCCCCCAAGACGGGCCAAGAGAGTCTAAGATGCCTCCGAGTTCGCCCAAGAAGCCTCCAAGACGGCCCAAGACGGCCCCTGAG
>CAUYUJ010017763.1:106366-225435 GCA_963575745.1 Prorocentrum cordatum
TGCTGGATGCGCTGCTGGTGCTGTTGGTGACGCTGCCAGTCGGCTCTCGAGAGGGGACGGGTGTCGGGGAGGATGGTGGGCACGTCGGGCCGCTGCCAGCCCCGATAGATGTGCTCGAAGGCGTGGTCAGGGTAGGTCCCCCCTACGGGTGAGTATCGTCGCACATGCTCCGTGTAGTCGATGTTCTGCGGCTCTGAGATCGCCGTAATGTTGATGTCCCGCTGGTGCGCTGGTCCATAGAGGCAGAAACTACCACGGTTGCTGCGGTCGTGGTTTAGCTCAGCTTCGGTCGTGGCACGGCTCACCATGGCGTCACAGAGTCGTATATCGTAGTCGAGAGCTTGAGGCCCAGGACCACCCTCGGCGTCCCAGTACAGTACCACATCTCGCCAGCGGGTGCGGGTCATGTGGGTGCGCTCGGCGATCAACTCGCAGACGGTCCTGACCGTGACACGATCCCTGGACATGTTGGTAATGGCTAGGGAGAAGGGTCGGCGGACCGTCTTGTTGAAGGTGAGTTCCTCCTTGAGGGCCTGATGGGGGCTGAAGAGCACATAGCCTTCCCTCCAAAGCGGTTGGTCGGGGGAAGGTTCTTCGGGCATCCCCGTTCCTGTGAATCCAGGTGGCCGCGGTGTGCCGTCAGGCAATCCCTGCCTGGGGACGCGCCGCGGCTGTGGTGGGAGGTACCATTGGCCCTGGTAGCCTGCTTGCCCTGGTTGTGGAGGTTCTCCCCCGGGGCCTGAAGGCACTCGGGGGGGTTCCTTGAGGTCGTGGAGGGCTGGCGCGTTGCCGAATTGGCGGGCAAGGATGTGCGGCGGCATCCCTGTGGCACGGACGTCGAGCTGGTTGTGTGGCCTGGGAGGGTGGGGACACCTGCTGGACAGGCAGCATGTGTCGGAGTCCCTCTTATTTGTGCTGTATGCACACGTCCAACTGTTGCACGAGTAGTCCGTGGACCAGTCCATAAGTGTACGCAGTCCGCTGCGGCCGCAGTCTGGGCACGTTGGTTGGCCCGAGGTGCCAAGCTGTGTGTTGCGGCGAGCCGCGCAATATTGGCAGCATTGGAATCGACACTGTAGGCAAGACCAGCGTCCTGGTAAAGGCGGTAGCGCATACTCGTTTGTGCCTGGGTCGTCTGGGTGGGGTCTCGGGCGATCCCACAAGGGCAGACGTCAGCAAACCAGGATTGGCCTGTAGTGCGGACTACCTCGGCGGGGGGGCGTGCGTCCTCGGCATGGCACCTGATCCACTGGGGCCCCATATCCGCTGGTACCATGACGGTGCGCCAGGAGTCGTCCCCCTTAACGTGGACTTGGGTCGGTGCCCAGAGCTTAGTAGTGGTGTCGCCGTGATCATGATGGAGGATGACCCAGCCGTCACGCCCGTCCACCGTAGGGTCAATGACGCGGTAGCCCATGACTGTCGTCCCCCACGGTAAGTAGGCGCCATCGTGGTGATCACCAGGGACGAGCCAGACCTCGATGCCAGGGGCGTTGACACGGGACCGCACATCACGCACGTGGTAGGCGAGGACGTGGTAGGCAGTCGGCTCCTCCTCCGTCACAATGTGCTCCCACGTCTCAATGCCGCTGTTGTCGGAGGTGGAGTTCCCGTCGCTCTGTTTTTTTCGTTTGGGGGGGAACGGGATAGGAGGAGGCAGATCGTCGCGCACGGGCGCGGCCTCGGGCGAGGGCGGCGGCCGCGGCTGATGAGGGACGGCGCTACGGCGTTCGGTTCGACTCCAGATGATGACGTCATGAGGGGTCTGGACTGTGGGTCTTAAGGCGTGCCTGACTTGTATGGCGTGGTGGGCCCGACGCCTGGACCAGGGCTGGAGCCGCGGGGGCGCGGACCCGTGTGCGGCGTCAGGGTGCCCCCGCGCGGGTCGGGCAGCTTTTTTTTCTTTTTTTTTTCTTTTTTTTTTTTGTTTTTATTTTTTTTTTTTTTTTTTTTTTTTTTTTTTTTTTGTTTTTTTTTTTTTTTTTTTTTTTTTTTTTTTTTTTTTTTTTTTTTTTTTTTTTTTTTCTTTTTTTTTTTGTTTTTTGCAAGCCCGTGTTACACCAGGTCGATGAGTGGTTCGGGTCCAGCTGGTGGCCGCGCTTAGTTTTACGTGGTCGAGGCTGATTAGGGTCGTCCCTGGTGGCTGCTTCCGTGTCGTAGTGCTGTTGGGCCCATGCTCGCGCCGCTTCTGGCGAGTATAGCGCCTGCGGTGGTGGCCATGCTGCCGCGATGGTTGATCTGCGCCTGGTGCTAGCTTCCTGGTCGTGAGCTTCAGCCGCCTCACGGAGATCTGGATGATCGTAGCCAGCAATGTGGAGGGCGTGCGCGCAGTCACCCATGCCATAGGCGTGTGGAAGGGCACGGCACCTGGAAGCAGCTTCTGTGGGGGCACACCAGTCCATGCGGATGAGGAGGCTCAGGACCCGAGGGTAAATGAGGCGCGCTCCGTGAGCCTCCCCTTTCACGTAGTTGTGCCTGTTTTCCCCGCGCGGTGGTTGGGTGGCTTCGCACATCCAGAGTGCGATGGGTCCCCACGCGAGGGTGTCGTCTTCGAGACTATAGGGCGGGTGGGGCGGTATCGCGTACCACGCGGCCAGCGAAGGGTGCACACTCGTGTAAGTGCGGCCAACGTTTGGGCCAGTTCGGCCCTTCGCTTCACGGCGGGGGCCTGGCAAGAGGTGCCCTCCACAGGCAGCGAGACGGGCCGCAAGGTCGCCGCGGGTCCCATGCCAGAAAACAGTGGGCGCGTCGGTGGTGGGTTGACGGAGGTCCCACGTGAGGTATGGGAAAATTGTCTCGCCCGAGTTGCCGCCCGAGTCCTCCAGCACCCAAGTGAGGCGGTTCGGTGGCCTCTGCATGATGTCAGTCCACGGCCCCAGCACTTGGAGTGTTGGGTCGTGCGTGAATCGAGGATGGTCATGGAGTCGTAGAGCGTCTTTGATGTCCTCAGTGGACACGCCACTGTTCCCTAGCGCGAAGCCGTTTTGGTACAGGGCGTTAAGTATGCTCTTCGGCGGCTCGGGGACCGCTGGGTCACGCTGGATGGTGTTGCGTAAGTTGCGTGTCGGTGGCTTGAGGGCAGTGTAAGGCGTACCAGGGCCTGAAGGCGCCTGGGGCCTGTCAGGTGATGCCTAGCGTGCTCGCCGTCGTGGTGGTTGGGTGTCCGCGTCGGGGGAGGAACCACGAGCGTCAGCGTGTCGGAAGATGGACCACGGGCTGCCATGGGTGCGTTCACTGCCGTCTCGTGGCGTCGGGCTGGTCGATCTTGGTGTGACAGACGAGGCTCGCGATACGGCGGCTGTGACTTCAACGATGGCGGCGGTGGTGGCGGTGGTGACGTCGGCGACTGCGGCGGCAACAGCTGCGGCGTAGTGTTCCTGTAGCAGCGGATGTCGGAGTGCGTGCACCTGCAGGTCGTCGTGTTCGTCGGCGAGCGTGCACGGCATTTTGTGTGTGGCCTCGTCCTTCGGCTTCCTGCTCGGTTGGCAACAGCGGAGGCACCAGTGGGCAGTGGATGAGGTCCAGGGCCCGCGCACATATGCGGGCGCCTCCGTGTCCGACAGCTCCCTGGGCAAGGAGTTTGGCACCGACGAGTAGAAGACCACACACAACTCCACCCGTGGCTATGGCCCCTAGCTTGCCGCTGGCCCATTTAAGGACGCCCCCGAAGCCGCTCCCGACTGCAGTGGCTCCGCCCGAGACACCATCTCTGAGTTTGTCGCTGGTCCATTTGAGAGTGGCCCTCAATGTGGACGTGACATAGTATGTCGTTTTGCGTCGGGATATAGTGGACACCGATGGGCCTGGTGCGGTCGCTTGGCGTCGTCGTCGTTGTCGGTAGCTGGGGTCTCGGCTCGGGGTCGGCAAGTATCCATCGATCTGGTCCTTGTACGGCATTGCTATCGCGAGGGCGTACGTGGCCACCAGGAGGCAGATGAGGCAGCCACAATGTCGTGATGCCGCTGAGCTGTGCTGGGGCTCGTGGGGACCGCTGGCATCTGGGTGTTCATCATCGATGGGGTCGTTGTCGATGTCGGCCTGCAGTGGTCGATGGCACTGGGGTTGGAGTCAGTCACGTTGTCACCTCCTGCGGTCTGGGGATGTCCAGGTCTAGCCAGTGGTGCAGCGGGGCTGAAGCCGCCACTGCACGGACTGGCATGAGCTGGCGAAGCAGTGGAATGGCTAGTCACATCAGCGGCAGTGACGCCTTCAGCGTCGTTGAGCCGCGCAGAAGGGTCGGCCTGATCTGAGGTGTGGGGCGCACTGCTTTGCCATGGGGCGAGCCCAAAGTAAGGCTCACTGTCGCGGTCACGCTGAGCCGAGTAGCCTGATGGTATCGTGCCGTCTCGATCCTGGATATCGATGTCGTCCTGGCTATCCTCCGACGCGTGGAACGAGTCCATGGATGTATTGCCGATATCGCTGGCCGCGATGTGCTGGAGCAGCCATGATACGGGGTCTTCTGCGGCCTGATCGGTGCCGTCCGTCGGCGCCGCAGCGAGCTCCGCCTCGACGAGCGGCAGCATGTCTGGCGGTTGGTGCAGGATAACATCAGCGAGGTACGCCATGGCGTCATGGTCGGGTGGAGGGAGACCTCTTGGCAGCAGAGCATGGGCCCGCGAGAGGTATGGCGGCAAAGGTGCCATGAAAGCCTCAGGGCCAACGAGCGTGGCACGAGCGCCCTGGTACTCCAGAAGGAGGCCGGAATAGCGGGTGGCGTACTCGCGGCTGCTCTGGATCCGAGTGAGGTTGCGGTTGATGCGCTGCCTGTCGGGGCCCGCTCTGTGCCAGATGTCCTCGCACATGTCGACCGCGGTGCGATGACGCAGGGCGTCGGTGGTGTCTTCGGACGCCTCAAGGAAGAGGTGATCGTACTGTGGCAGATGGAGCGTCGCCAGGATGTACGGGACGCAGTCCTCGAGCCATGCCCAGAACATGTCCTGGTTATCCTCACCTGGTGCCCACGCCGCAGCACACGGTATGAGCCGGGCGCGGATCATCATCAGGTGCCAGAAAGCAGGGTCTTCATCGGGTTCGCCCCTATCTCGCATGGGAGTGGTGGGACCCGTAGGGCAATAGCGGGGCACAGCAGCGGGGCTGAAGCCGCCACTGTGTGCCTGGCCAATACTGCACGGACTCGCGGCAGCGGTGCCGTTGACGATCGGGTCCAAAATGGTGCAGTGATCGTACTTGTAGATGCTGTCATCGAAGAGGTAGAAAAGGGACGCACGTTCGACGTGCTGCAGGAGAAACCCACCTCCATGCTGGGGCGCACCACCTGAAGACGGGTGTGCTCCAGCGAGCGAGGGGAGGGCCAGGCTGCAAGCAAAGCGCCACATGATGGCGAGGCCTGGCGGGCGGCGCGAGCGATGAGCCAAAAGCTGCATGTCAGCTCGCATCTTTAGGTACCCCTGCATGCTCATGTACATTGCAACAAACACACCCACAGCAAGATGACAGGTGTCCCTACACCAGGTAGCTTGCTCGTGCTGCTGCCAAAAATGACATGATATAGCAAGGAGAAGGTACGATGAGAAGTGAAAAGGGATGCCTCTGAAGGCGCTTCCTCGGAGGGCTGAGGCGGGCTCTCTGAGGCACCTTCAATAAGGTTCCTGTGTGACCCGCCCTTTGTCTTTGCCTTTGTCAGCCCCTGGGGGCCCCGTCCCTGGGGTGACCTGGCCTGGCTGGTCGATCCACCCGCAGACAGCCACGGGATCGGCAACTGGTGCAGCTTCTTCCTTTTTGGTTTCGAGGGTGGCCACCTGGGGCAGGTGGATGGTACCCCCCGTGAGGTGTCCGAGGAGGGCCTGGATGTCGCCGCGCAGTGCAGCAGCTTCGGTAGTTGCCGTCTGTTGCTGAGTGACGACGGTGGCAAGCCCTCGTTCCAAGCCTGAAACGTGCTCCGTGAGTGTGGCCTGGGATGAGAGGACGCCCGCAAGCTGGACCTGCATGTTGTCCACCGTGTTGGCAAGCAGCTCGTGCTGTTGTTCCATGTGTTGGATGCGGGTCGTGGCGGCATCTGACAGTTTAGGGGCCGTAGCGAAGCGTTCGCCGAGGGTGTTCGGTTCGCGCGATGCCACGCTGAATTCATCCTCTGATGAGAGGATCTCGACGTCGCCTGGTACCTCGGCGGCTGCGTCGGCGTGCCCTTCCGTGTGGCCCCCACCTTCGGCCGCCACCGTGCCAGGTTGCGGGTCATGCCCGTCCCCACCTGGTCCTTGGACGGCCGTCTGCTCGGCAGCTCCATCCGTGCCGTGCGGGGGTGCAGAGGAGCTGCGGCCTGGGGCGCCGTGTGATCTTGCGTGCGGCGTGGCGTCGCGTTTCCCGCTGGGGGATCGGTGGCGCTTGGCTAAAGGCTCCTCCTTGGGGGTCGGGAGCGGTGCGACGCCCTTGCCTTTGGGCGTGGCAGTCATGAGGTCGTGGAGGTAGGGGCTCTGGGCCGCTTTGGTTAGGAGTGTGCCCGTGGCGGGGCTGAAGCCGCCACCACGGGCGGGCGGCGTCACAGGCTCTGTGATAGTGTAGGGGTGACAATGGTAACGTTGTCCCTCTTCGGCACGACCTCAGCCAACGGGGCCTCGGTGATGCTCCACGGGATGGGGCACCCTGCGACCTGTACCGTATATGTGGGTGGGGGACGATGAGCGCGCACTAAGGCAAACTGCGCCGAAGTGGCTGGGTCCCAGGCGGTGTGGTAGACCTCACAGTCCCATTTGACGGACGGGCCCGTGAGAGTCTTAGCAAGCTGAGTCAGCGTGGCATGGCGTGCCGCAATGCCCGTGATGCGGTATCGCGTCTTGGCGAGAGTGGCTTCGCAGCCACGGATGCTGACGGCAGCGGCCTTGGCGGCGTCTGACCCACGTGCAACACGGATCCCCAATAAGCCTGACTTGCCGTGCCTGACGACTCCTAGGGCTTTGAAGTCCACCGACTTCTGAAACGCCTCTGCCATCGTGATGGGCTGGTCCTCGGGGAACCACCCGGTCTGGTACTTGTCTGCCGTGGGCTCGTCCGCACCTACGTTGCTGAGGTCGTAGGTGGCGCCGAGTTGCCCCGAACCCGCCAAGACCTTGTCAACTGCTTGGAGACTGACGCCGAAAGTGGCAGCCAGGGACCTTTTTCCGACGCCAAATCCGTACCTGCCTAGACTTTTGCAGGGTTCGAGGATAGTGACGGCTTTAAAGTTGCCGTGGAAAAGGGCCTTAAAAGTGTCCTGAAGCTGACTGTCGAGCTCCTGGCGGCGAGCGTCTTTTTTAGACTCCCTGTGCTTTTGGTTTTGGCGCGCCTTGTCCTGTGGAGCGGAATCTCCTCGGAAAGGACCCTTGGCGCGTGGACCACCGTTCACGGGGGCGCCTCCCGAAAACTGATCCTCGAAGGCCTGATGCATGGAGGGGACTGCGGCGATGGCTTCGGTTTCATGTATGGTCACCCGAATCCAGCATACGTGGTCGGCAGGATCAATGGTGGCGACGGCTACTTTTTCCGTGCAGGCGACTTCCTTGGTGCCCAGCTGGTACACGGTCACGGGGACGTGCGTGTGAACCACATTGGGCGCCTTGGGGTGGCGCTTCAGCACGGGGACGGCGAGCTCGGTGCCGACGTAGTTGTCGTTTTTTGGGCCCATGACAGCGATCGCGAGCTGACCCGTGGTACGCTACCCTGCTCGAGATGGTGCTGCAGCAGCCGCTCGCCACTCTCGTAGTCGTGGAGGCTGATGCTGGGCTTGTACGTCTTGCCGTCGTCGAGTGATGTGGGTTCGGCCAGGACTGGGACCTTCCAGAAGGCCGGGTCCAAGGCAATAAATTTGGCGTCCGCAGCCTGAAGACGTGCGGACGCAGCTGGTGGATAGGATGTGTCACCACCATTGCGCTTAGGCTTGCTGCGCTGGTGGTGATCCAGCGTGTAGCTGATCTGGTTGGCGGCACACATGCGAATCAAGGCACTGCCGAGCTTCTTGGTGTTGGTCTTGTGCATGTCGTACGTGGCCTGCAGCTCGTCCGCGTTCAGCTCGGCGAGCCCGTTGTATGCGGCTGTGGGGCGGTCAGACCCCGCTTGCTTGAAGGCTGCAATGCAGTCCTGTTTGCGTTGGAGGAGGGATCCTTCAGCTGCAGGACGTGAGCTCGGCGGCTGCTTGGAAGAGCGACGGCGCTCCGGCTTGGCGGGGGCCATTGCGGCGGGCGCTCTGGTGGGAGGGAAGAGGTGACGCGAATCAGTAGGGTCCTGCTGGGACCCCTCCGGTCTCGCGAGGCCTGGGAGACTGGCTCCGAGGCGGGGCGCTTCGCGTCGCGGCTGCGGTCTGAGTGCAGGGCACTCTCGAGCCGAGACTAGAGAGAGGGATAGAGAGAGAGGGAGAGATAAAGAGAGAGAGAGAGAGAGAGAGAGAGAGAGAGACAAAAAGAGAGGGAGAGGGAGAGAGAGAGAGATAAAGAGAGAGAGAGAGAGAGAGAGATGATAGAAAGAAGAGATGAGAGAGAGAGAGAGAGAGAGAGAGAGAGAGAGAGGGAGAGAGAAACAAAAACCGCACGGCGAGAGACGGAACGAGAGGAGAGAGAGAGAGTAGAGAGAGAGAGAGAGAGAGAGAGAGAGAGGGAGCGAGAGAGCAGGAGATAATTAAAGAGAGAGAGAGAAGAGGAGAGAGAGAGAGAGAGGGAGAGAGAGAGAGAGAAGAGAGAGAGAGAGAGAGAGGAGAAGAGAGAGAGAGAGAGGAGAACGAGAGAGGGAAGAGAGAGAGAGAGAGAGATGGAGAGAGAGAGACAGAGAGAGACGGAGTGAAAGAGAGGAAACGGAGAGAGAGAGAGAGAGAGAGAGAGAGAAAGACGAGAGAGAGAGAGAGGAAGTGGGGGGGGGAGAGAGAGAGAGAGAGAGAGAGAAGAAGAGAGGAGAGAGAGAGAGTGAAGGGGGAGAGTGCGCAGAGAGGAAGAGAGAGAGAGAGAGGAGAGAGAGAGGAGAGAGAGGAAAGAAGAGAGAGAGAGAGGAGAGAGAGAGAGAGAGGGGAGAGAGAGAGGAGATATATCGCGAGAGGTGAGAGAGAGAGAGAGGATACAGAGAGATAACGAGGAGAGAGAGAGCAAGAGAGGAGGAGAGGAGGAGAGAGGGAGAGAGAGGAGAGAGAGAGAGGGAGAGAGAGAGAGAGAGAGATAGGGAGAGGGAGAGAGAGATCAAGGGGAGGGAGATGAGAGAGGATGTACTAAACAAGAAAGAGAGAGGGGGAGAAAAAGAGAAGAGAGAGAGAGAGGGAAGAAACAAAAAGAAGCAACACCATAATAGGGGGGAGGGAGGCAGACATGAGAGAGGGGAGGGAGGGAGGGAGGGAGGGAGGGAGCGGAGGGAGGGACGAGAGAGAGAGAGAGAGAGAGAGAGAGAGAGAGAGAGAGAGGGAAAGGGAGAGCATGCAAAGCGAGAGAGCGAGCGAGCGAGCGAGCGGGAGAGAGAGAGAGAGAGAGAGAGAGAGCGAGAGATATCGAGATAGAGAGAGAGAGAGAGATCGATAGGGAGAGAGAGAGAGAGAGAGAGAGAGAGAGAGGGAGAGATATAGTTTGAGGCAATGAGTATGGAGAAGGCGGAACATGATAATGGGTGGTGGTAGTGGTGAGGAGGAGGAAGTGGTTGATGGTAATGATCATGTTGGCGATGGGGATGGGGACCAACACTGTGATGATGCTGATGCTGCTGCTGATGTTGCTGGTGATGATGACGATGCTGATGATGATGCTGGCTCTCAGGACTCTGATGATGTTGATGGCGATGGTGGCTTTGATGGTGATGACGATGGGGATGCACATTATTACGATGACGGTGGTTGTGCTGGTGTTGATTATCTAGCTGTTATTGCTGATGATGATGATGCTTCTGCTGATGATGAGGAAGGGCGACGTGGATCAAGACGAGGAAGAGGATGTTGAGGATGCTGGCAATAAGGATGCTGATCATGATGGTGATGCTGGTGCTGATGTTGTTTCTGCTGATGATGCTGTTGCCTTTTGATGATTATGATGAGGATGGCGATGACGATGCTGATGCTGATGATACGGATGCTGATTATGTTGATGCTGGTGGTGGTGATATTGATGGGGATGGTGATGACGATGGCGATGACGAGGACGATGCTGATGGTGATGCTGATGATGGTGCTGATGATGATAGTGGTGATGATGATAATGTAGTTCATGATGATGATGATGATGCTGATGATGATGATGATGAGGAGGAGGAGAAGGAGGAGGAAGAGGAGGAGGAGTGTGGGGTCAATGGACACGGAAGGTTATGATGATACGGGGTGGGGCGTTGACCCCTTGACAGCCAGCCAACATAGGCAGACTAGACTACCTCTTCACCCGACGTTCCAGAAACACTCTCCCGGCCGCGCTGCTCACCTTCCCAAGCGACAGGCGCCTTGCGGGTTCAATGCCGTGCAATTTGGCAATCTGTGGAACAGAGAACGTGGGGCTGTCAACGCTGGCCGAATTCGACGGCGGGGCAGGTGCTGTTGCTGGGGGGGGGGGGGGGGGGGGGGGCCTCCACGACGTCAGCGTCGGGGTCCGGCGCCCCGCCCGCCCCCCCTCCCAACCTCCGATGGGTCACCGCGGCCCGGCAGAGGACCGCGCGCAGCTTAGATCTCTTTCGGCGCACATGAACCCGACACCAACGCCAAGAAGCCACTAGAAAAGAAAACGTTGCAGCCTCTGTTGAATGCCGTCGCCCGTGTCTTCGGGTTCGCGTGTCCAGAGTTGATGAATGCCAGCTCTGAGCGCGTGGGAACATAACGGGCCGTCTCCAGTTCCCCAAGTGAGCGTTAGGATTTCCATGGGCCGCGCGAGCCCCGCGGGCCGTGCGAACCCAGCCAGCCCCATGAACCCCGCAAGTTCCACAAAGGGCTTCATGGGCCGAACGTGCGCCGCAGCGCGCGTGAGCCCAACGCGCCGCGCTGGCCCAGCATGCCGCGCGGGCACCATTGGCCCCCTGACTCGCCAGGGCCACATCTGGTTTCTGAGCCTTGGAAACCCCGCGGGCCATGGGGGCCCCGTGGGCCTCAGGGGCGCCATGAGCTGCATGGGGCGTTCCCCTATCATGGAAGCACCGTGGCTTGCAAAGTCGGAGAGCAATGCGAGCCATCTCAAGCTTTCTTGGCTTCGTCGGGTCGCTCAGCCCCCACAGGGAAAGCGCTCCGAACTTTTCCAGTGGCGTCTTGGTGCCGGTGCCTGCTTTTTGTTCCCTGCAACATCAAAAAGCCGACACTAGCACCAAGACCTCCGCTGGAACGGCGGCCCCGTGTGCGAGCTGAACCCCTCGACGATTTCGGAAGGTTGCCACGGGCTGCGGACTTGGGTCAAGAGGGGGCCGCGGTCTTATGCCCAGGCCGCGACGGGCGGCCACCGCCCCCTTTCGCAGAGAGCGGCGGATTCGAACTCGTCGGGCCTTGGTGTCGGGCCAGACGAGGGTCAGGGATGCGACGCGGGCGGACATAGGGTGAGTGGGGGGTGGGGGGAATGAGAGGGGGGCGGGCGGGCGGGGGCAGGCGTGGCGGAGGGCGGCGGTGGGGGGGGTGAAGCTTCAGCCATGGGGGATGCCGCAGCCTTCCCTCTTCTCTCCCTCTTCTCCCGAGAGCGCCCGCTAGTTTCGCTTCTCGCTTGCGCTTGTTATTTCCTGCTTTCCCTCCTGCGTGCTGCGCGACGTCTCCCTTCCCCCGTCCTCCTCGCCCACTCTGCGATTCCTCGGGCCAGGGCGGGCTCGCGCTGGTCCAAAACGCAATTCGACATTTCGTGAAACAAATACTTTCTTGGTGCTGGTGTCGGCTCTTTGTTCTCCCACTCTTGCGATGGCCCAAACTGTGTCCCCACTGCGGCCTTGCCCAGGTTGAGTCTTGGGAACAGACCGCCGCGTGTGACGCGGGATCCCTGGGTCGTAGATCCGGCGTGAACGGATCCTTTACAGGTGCCCGATCCCCCCCCCCCCCCCCTCGCGCATGCTGATGCGCCAGGGCCCCGCAACATTTGCAGAACATGAGTCGATCCTGCGGCCTACCTCAGCTCTACAGCGGAGCGGCAACGGAATTTCCAAGGGGCTTAAGAGGCATGGGGGAAGTCCCATCAGCGTTGTCAGCGCTTGCGGGGCCTCCCTCCCGAATTCAATACCAGCGGTGCCCGCTATTCGGTGCCACCCAGCATGTTCGAACGCCCCAGAGGCGGGCTGAGCGCGGCCGTGCCGCAACGCACCGTCCACGGCGATTCTGTTGCATCCTGAAATAACCAGGGGCCAGTCCCCTGGTATCCCTCACAGCGACGCTGCCTGGCAGGTACACTTGCCAGCTGCCTCGTTGCCTCGTATGAGCCAGCTTTGAGACGAATGGATGCGGCGCTAAGGCGATAGCTCTATTTTCAAAGCCGCCCGCCCTCCATCCTTGGTGCTATTATAAACTTTGAGAAACACATGCGTGCGGTGCTAATGCGAGATCTCCGTTCGGCTGGCTGTGTCGGCCGAGATCCCACTGCAAACGGTTATCGCTTGTCACGCCAGCACCCTCTCTTGCACGCAACAGGGGCGGCAGATCTTAGCGGCCTGCGGCACATCCCGTCACTCTGCCGATCCCAGGGCCAGTTCGGGTTCCTCCCTATGCGCTTCAATGACTCCTGACCGCTGGGAAATCATGAGGGGCGCTCCAAAAGTCACGCTGGGCGCCCCAAGAGGGCCAGCATAAGGGGTTCGGGGCCATGTAAAGAGCATTGGCAACCCTCGATACAGAACTCCAAGGGGCCTGAGGGCAATTCTCTACGTGCCTACGTGACGGTGGCGGATTACACCAGAGACATCAATCATTGCTTCGCAAGAAGGGGGAACGTACGTCACATTCTAGGGCTCGACACATGCCAACCGCGGCAAGCGCGGTGGCGGATTCTCATGCACCGTGACGCCGTGATCGTAAGATGGGTCCGATGTGAGAGAACGCGCGGTTCATTCTGCGTTGGAGTCGTGCACGGGCGATTATCTGCCTCTTTCAGAGCATCTCAAACTCAGATGACATAGGCTCACGACCCGTAGCCACGGCTCACGCCAATGCCCTTTCTATATGAGTACCCTCTCTCACCTATCTCTTCTCCTCTACTGCTGTCCTTTCTTCTTTCAAGGTGTTGACGTTATACATCGTTTCCGTCCTACGGATTGACTCTCTGATCCTTTCTTTCCATTCACGGGTTATTAACACGTCTTTGTATTGATCTTGTTATTGTTCCCCTTGTCCACCTTGCGGGGGGGTCGATTTGGTCCAAATGTCTGAGTCGCAACCGTCGGCCGATGTTCAACCATTTGATGGCCCAGCCTCCCCCACGGAACGACTCGAGGAGCAACGTTTCAGTGCCATGATGATGTTGGCCATCACGCGATCTCCTTTGAAGATCTTAACCCCCGGACTGACGACTCAATGTCTGCGCCTTGTTTCGGTCCATCCGTACCCCATCAGCGGGGGGCAACCTCGGGCAGATCTCACACACCTTTGACTCACACGTCTTTGCGACACAACTTGGTTTCGGCAATCCGCTTGGGGCAGCCCGAGCTGGAATTGTTGACCTCACCAATGCTTCGCTTGGGGCACTGCAAGCTGGAAATCAGGCACGATATCTCGATCCCATCATCCTTGCTGGAACCCGTGGCATGGCTGGTTCCCTTCGTTCATCAGGCCTTCCGCGAGCAAGAAAAGCAAACAATTCAAAAGCAAGAAAAGCAAGAAAAGCAAACAATACACATATATGGCAGGGATCATTGCGCATAAATGGTGGATCTATGATAAATATTAGGATTTTTTTTATTATGTGTCTAACTGTTGTGGATTATTTAGGTCATCTATATATATGAACTGATATTGTCGTTTAGTAGCGTTGTGAATTAATTGTTTCGAATGTGGTTAATTCGGGTAGTAGTAGTAGTAGTAGTAGTAGCAGTAGTACACGTAATCGTATTACACGTAGTATATGCACACATATAGGTGTGCACATGTCCACATGTATTAATACATGCACATGCACACAAACATACAGACATGTATGCATGCATGCATGCATACATGTATACATATCTACACACATATGTATGTACACATACATATACATATACCTATATCTATTTATGCATATAAACATATATATATATAGGTATGTTTGTATGTATGTATGTATGTTTATATGTGTACATATATATATGTATATATATATATATATATATATATATATATTATATTTATATATATATATATATATATATATATTTGTCCCGGGGGACGGTGCCCCCTGGCCGGGGCCAAGGGCCACGGCGGCGCATGGGAGGACGGGGGCCCCCAGCGCCTTCCTGACTGCCCCAAAGCGGACCCAGACGGCTTCGAGACGGCCCCAGAACGCCCTCAAGTAAGTCCAAGAGACCCCCGAGACGCCCAAAGATCGGTCCAAGACGCCCAAGATGACCCCAAGACAGCCCAAGCGGCTTCCAAGACGCCCCAGGAGGCTTCCAAGAGGCTTCCCAAAAGGGCCCCAAGAGGCAAAATCCATTGATCGTTCGATGGGTTTGAGAGGTTTTCGGGGTTCGCACCTGTCGGTTGCCCGACGCTCCAAGCCGGCCCAAGAGGCCCCATCGCCCCAAGACGGCTCAATGGGCCCCCGAGACGGCCCCAAGATGGTCCCAGAGAGCCCCAAGACGGCCCAAGAGGCCTCCCAGACTACCCAAAAAGGCCCCAGGACGGCCCCAAGAAGGGGCTCAGATGGGGGTACCCGAACGGACATTTCAAGCTCTCCGCCCCAAGAGGTCCCCAGGAGGCCACAAGATGCCCGAAGAGGCTCCCAAGAGGCCATCACTAAGCCCCAAAAAGCCCCAGAGAGCCCTTTCCCCAGACGCTCTAAGGCACTCCTGCCGATCCCTAAGCTTCCAGAGAGGAGAGGCGAATACTGGCCTTCCTGACGCGCTCTGGGGCTGTCTTCGAGCTCAAGGTGCCCCCATCAAGGCCCTCTCAAGGCCCTGGCTCGAGCATTTATGGCGGTTTTCATCATGTCCGCGGGGTCGCAAGCCCCCGCACAGCATGATTCCCAATCGATGGCAGTGCCAGATGTGTCTCGTTTCTCTTCTTCTCACCATTGCTAGCCAACTCAATTGACGCTGGAGGACCGAACGTTCGATGACGGCACGATCACCGTGGAGTTCCATGACACCGACTGACGCCGATGATGGGGGCGAGCCAGTGCACAGCATCAGAGGCTTTCACCGTGCCTGCCGTGCCCTTCTCGCAGACCGACGCAATGGGGCTACTCAACTCGGCGACGCAGAAGTAGCAACAGCTTCGGGATATGCATGGGAGCCAAAGTGTTGGAGCGCGACGGGGCATCGATCATTTCTCTGTTCTGCTGTAGCATGGTCATTTTCCTCGAAGACGTCTAGGGTGATCCCGGTACCACCGGCCATCGTGCACGCTAAACGCCAGCCTTCGGACCGACGGATCTGCTACGTCGACGCAACGGAGTTGAGAACCCTCAGCAAGGTCTGTCCACGGCTGCGCAACACATCGGCCATCGCGCTCACCAGATGGCTTGTGTGGGACCCGACGGTCGCCAAGTGGCTTGGCTTCCCGTGCGCCTTCATCCGGTGGCGTGCGGTCGTCATCACTAACCAATTCCGTGACCTTCGGATCAAGCAGGACGGGAAGCTGGTGCAGTACTCTTCCGTGGCCCGTGAGAGCCGACAGTGGTCGCAGTTCTCAGACTAGGCCAAGTTTTGTTGCTCTCGCCCTGGTGAGGTTTCGGCTGTTGCGCAATTTAGTTTTGTGTTTTTTTCCAGCGCTGGCGTGTCTCCTGCCTTTTCCCCCGTCCTCGGCCTGCTGCGCTGGTGACTTTGAGTTTGGCTCGGCCTGCAGCCCGCAGACAGATGGTCGATCTATCTGCCTGCCGCCTTCGTTTCACCAACCTGGAGCGTTGCCGACTTTGCACTGCTGGTAGGGGCGGCTCCAACATCGGTGTTCTATGCTTCTCAGCGCCTGCCGCGTTGCGCCGTTTGAGTTTCTTTGCGTGCCACCTGTCCTTTTGGTCAGAGGGCCAGGCACTGATGTGCGAGCCTCCCACAAGAGGGAGGTATGCCCCGCGCGTGACGTCAGTGAGACCTTCAAGGGCGTGGTTTCCCAAACACGGTGACTGGCATTCCCCCCCGAACGGCCGTTTCTCCTGGGGCATCCCGCTCGAGACAATGAGGCTCTCGCTCGAGACAAATTCGAACGCGTGGGATGGTTGACGAACTGCTTCAAGACGCCTTCTGTTCAAAATGGGGCTTGTCGCCCGATGCGCCCTCGAACAAAACGAGGGCGAGGAGGAACACGAAGGGGGGGGGGAGGAAGAGGAGGAGGAAGAGGAGCAGGAGGAGGATCTGGAAGAAGAGTTGGAGGAGAAGGGGGGGAGGGGGAGTGATAGGAACACAACGCGTTCCCAACGCATGACATAAATTCGGATGTGGCAAACGGCAAGGAGGAACAGCCGCGGAAAACCCGGACACGCGAACAACACACAATCACCATGAATAAACTGCATGAAGACGACGACGACGACGACGACGACGACGACGACAACGAAGGCGACGACGATGAGTTCGACGATGATTTCGGTGGAACCTTGGGGCCCCCAGCTCCTCACCGTCTACTCTTCCGAATGAAACGCCTCTTTTAAAAAGGTACTCGGAGGAGGCAGGCGGCATTGAGGAGCAGCCACGGAAACCCGGACACACCAACACATAACACGCAACATGCATACACCGGATGATTTGCTCAGGACGACGACGACAACGCACGCAAACTCAGAGAAGCGGCGTTTCCCGTTCTTGTCCTGAAAAAGGTCCCCCTCAAACTTGTAGTTTCGCCGTCATCGTCATCGTAATCACCGTCGCCATCATCGTCCTTATCATTTTCGCATGAACGCCGTCGCCATCGTCGCGATGTTGTCCGGGAAAAGGTTTCACCGCGACCGATGTTTTAGGGTATGGGCGTATTTGATGCTGCTGCTTCTCCCTCCGCAGTAGCCAGCCTATTGTCAACCTATTTTGGCTCTGTGTGGGCGGAGGAGCGTACAGTTCATCAACCATGTCCTCTCTGGGCGATTGTGCAAACCGAAGGGCGAGTGGCAGACGATATGACGTCGAGCATACGCCGATTGTGCCTATTGCTGATGTTCCTGTTGGACATGGCGCTCTCCTTGTCTTTTTTGTGCCTGTTTACCCGCGTTTTGCGGTTTTCACGCCAGCGGGTCGTCAATTTTCTAAGGAGAGAGAAAGGGGGGGGGAGGAGGTAGGAAGAACATATGAGGAGGAATGATGATGATGATGATGATGATGATGATGATGATGATGATGATGCTGATGCTGATGCTGATGCTGATGCTGATGCTGATGATGATGATGATGATGATGATGATGATGATGATGATGATGATGCTGATGATGATGATGATGATGATGATGATGATGGTGATGAGGAGGAGGGGGACGGAGGAGAAGAGAATAAGGGGGACGGGAGGAGGGAGGGAGGAGGATTAGGAGGGGAAAAGTGGTGCGACGCAGACATGGGCGCGAACGCCTTGTTCGAACCCGTCTGGCGAGCCGCCCCTCCGGCTTGCTTATGGCCGAAGGCGGGGGGGGCCCCGCTTGGGGCGGCCAAGGGCGCGGCCGCGAGGAACCTGCGCGCTGCGCGCTTGGCCTGCGCGTGGCTCGATGCCGAGTTGAGGCCCCGGATTCCCGTGAAACGGGAGGGAGAGCCTCTGAAACAGATGCGGAGCAGGAGTCGGAGCAGGAGGTGGTTCCTGCCGTCGGTCGGGCGGTTCGGTAGAGGCCATATCGGGATACCTTTAGACTCGACGGAGCTTGGGTTCGGCTTTAGGCGGGCGCTTCTTGCAGCCTGACCAGTGAGGAGCAAAGTCGGTCGCGGCCTGAACATCGTCATCGATGGCATCCACACAGAATTCTTAGGTACCGTTCACTGCTTCACCCCTTCCTGGATTAACGTAGTCCTCGCCGCAGTCGTAGTTTGTCTGCAAATGTCGAGCGGATACGTCTCTGTTGTTGTGGTCCACAACAGGCCTGATTCAATTTTCCTCGAGCAAAGTCGGGTGGGATCCCGCGGATTGTGGCATCTGCCTTTCTTCGGGGTGTTCTTAAGGTGTTAGCAGAGGTTAGTTGAATCTGAGATCAAGGAGCCTGCTGGGAGCTCGAGATTTGGCAGACGGGCACTCATCGTGATGTACAGTTTGATCGAAGTCGGCGGTAGTGGTATATGGCGTTGCGGCTAGGGCTTCCAGGGGCTATCCAGAGAAACTTGATGGGGCTTTCGGTTGCCACACCGGGGTTGGGGGTGCTCAAGCCATCCCGAGCTGCCAGCGGCAAGGTTCAGCCACGCGCAGAGGGGGGTGGGGGGAGGGGGGATGGCTTCTTAAAAGCACCCCTGCTGCTTTGAAGGCGCGGGCCTTCTCTATAGATGCATGGCCGGCGGCTTCTAAGAAGCAGCCTCCTCAGAAACCCTCCCCTGGGGAGGTGCCGTTGAGGCCAGCGGTCGTCCCAATTCACCGTGCCACAGAGCCTTTGGGCCGACGCACGCGACCCCCCCCCAGGGTCTTGGCAACATGAGTTATGTACCCCCTTCCGCCCCAAACGCAAAATCGTCGTGGCTAAAGCGCGTTCGCTGTTTAATGCGTTTGCTGTCCTGGAGAGAGGAGTGTAACGATAGAGCAACGAGGGAAGTGAGATGCGCGCGGGTGCCAGCGGGAGGGGTTGACAGACATCATGAGCAAGAGGAGGAATAATGCTAAGCAAAGGAAGGGCAGCGGAAACGCAATGATAACAACATGGCAACGAGGAAACGGATTCGTCCGTAGGACGGGTTAGGTGAATGAGAAAGTGAGATGAAGGAAAGAGGGAAGTCAGGAGAGGAGGGGGGGAGGAGGAGGAAGGAAGGAAGGAATGGTGGAGCTCGCTTCGGCAGCCATTTTGGCTTCCAGCGCGGCGCCGCGCGCGGCCGCAGCCGGCCGCAGGCCCGGCGGGAGGGTTGGGGTCACGGGTCGACGGGTGGGGGGGCAACGCAGGCGATGGTCGAACGGAAGAGGGGAGGCGAGGGGGGCGAACGAACCGGAGGGAAACAAACGCGAGAGGTCGGAGGCATGGCAGAGAGGAGAAGTATGATCAAAAAGGGAAGAAGAAGGAAGAGGGATGAGGAAGAGGAGGAGGAGTAGGAGAGGGAGGTGGAGGAAGAAGACGGTCCATTTGCCTGGGGCCGCAGGCGCCCCGCCGCCCGGCGCTGGCGCCGCGCGGCCCGCGGGCGACCCTCCGCGCGCCGCTGCGCCGCGGAAGGGGGCGGAGGAGGATGACGAGGAGGGCGAGACGGATGTGAACGAGGATGAAGATCAGAAGGTTCAAGATGAGGATACGAATGAGGCGTAGGATAAGCAGGACAAAGGACAACGTGAGGATAAAGATGAACAACAGAAAGAGGAGGATAAGGACGTGGAGGAAGAGCGTGAACGGATCAGAAGGTATAGGCACAAGTGGGAGGTAGGGGTAGCATAGCAGAGGGGGAGCGCGAAGACGGATGGCGACGATGCACGACGAAGAGCACGGACAACCATCCTTATCCTCATTCTTATCCTCATCCTCATCTTCGTCATCCTCATCCTTATCCTCATCCTTATCCTCATCCTCGTCTTTGTCGTCATCCTTATCCTCATCCTCATCTTCGTCCTCGTCCTCAAGCTCATCCTTCTTATCGTCGCCTTCGTCGCCGTCCCCATCCTCATCCTCCTTTGCCCTGGGGCTCATCCGCCTCGCCCTGATCATCTTCATCCTCAGCCCTCGTCACCCTCGTGATCATTTTTGCACGTGGTGCTCCTCCACAGCCTTTGGCTTAGGAGCGCTGGCCAGGCCCGCGCGCTCCGTCCTCTCTTCCGACCCTTCCGACTGCCCTGACCTTCACCCGAGCGCAAGCGTCTCTTTCTCCACCGCCCCTTTCTAACCTCCACTCCTCTTTCTCCTCCTCGTCCCACGCCATCCCTCTACCCTCCGCCCACTTTCATCCGCCCCGCTCGCCACCTTTGCCCGCCCCCAGCCCTCAGCCCTCGCGCCATGGCGAGCGGGGCCGCGGAGATCGGCGAGGCACCATTTCCCACTGCCCACTTCTTCCTAGCCCTTACCGTCTGCCAAGCGTCTTTCTCAGATCCACCCTCTTTCCCCATGCGCCTCCTCCTGCCACCTCTTCTGGCGATGTCGCGTTCTTCACCTCCATCGTTGCCTCTCGTCCTGGCCCCCCTCCTCCCGCGCTCAGCGGGCCCAGGCGGCTCGCGCCGTGGATCTGGTGGAGGTCGCCTCGCAGGAGGGCGGCGCGGGCATCGGCGCCGAGGGCGCGCACGTCTGCCCGTGGCGGAGGAGGGGGAGGAGGAAACGTAGGAGAGGGAGAAGAAGGAGGGGAAGGAGGAGGATTGACGCTAGGGCAAGGGTGGGAGGAGGGAAAGATAAAGACAGAGAGAAAGAGAGAGAGAGAGAGAGAGAGAGAGAGAGAGAGAGAGAGAGAGAGAGAGAGAGAGAGAGAGAGAGAGAGAGAGAGAGAGAGCAGCATGGATAGAAAACACAGCGAGATACAGCTTACGGAGCTCCCAGTGCCATCCTCATGTCTTCCTAACCTTCCCCCTCATCATCCTCATATTCACCTCGTCCTCACCTCACCTCCTCCTTCCCTTATCCCTCTCACGTCCTCATCCTTCTCTTCCTCGTCGTCCTCCTCATTATCGTCATCCTCTGTGCGCACCCGCTTCTTATCCACATGCCGCGCCACTGTTTAATCGTCACGGTCACGTTCGCTCCACCTGCGGGCTGCCGCAGCCTTTCGGCCCCCGAGGGCCCCTCCTCCCCCTGGGCCCGTCTGCGGCCCATGGCGCGCTGCTGGTGGACAGCGGCCGAGATTCGCGCGGCCTGGGTTCCTGGCCAAAGCTCTGCATTGTGCTATGAGCCAGGGCGGATGCGCCGCCGGGCAGCCCCATGGGGCTTGGAGCTGGAGGATCGCGCGGGCCCAATATTGCGCCCTGGTGATGGCATGGATGTTGCTTCCATGCTTCCCCCTCGGTCCCCAGGGCCGTGGCCAGATTGGGCGCCAGCGTGGTTGGAATTGCCGCTGCCTGAGCAGCAGCCTAGTGTATGGGCGTTTCCAGAAAGTGAGTCGTCAGAGCCCTGCTACTTCGTGCCTGTCTGGCGGCCTGGCGAGGAAGGCGAGGCTGATCCTATATCTGTGGTGTTGTTCTGGATCGAGGGCCCCTTCCTTCGGCGCCCTTGGGTTTGGGCAAAGAGCTTTTCAACCCATCGTCGCACTGTTGCCCCTGAGCGTGACCTCAGGGGTGCGCGTGTGTGTGCGCGTGTGTGCGTGGGGGGGTGGGGGTCGGGAGGTCGCCCTCTTGCGCCCTGCCTCCGCAGGTGCGCCATTTATTCAGTGCTCTTGTCGGATGGCGTCCTTGCTGCAGAGACTACTGTTTGAGGATCGGCCGCCCTCCAATGCCGTCCTCCTCTTCTCCCCAATCAAACAACATCATCGTTGCTTCTTATTCTTCTCTCTGTCTCTACCTCGCCCCCCCCCCCCGCCGCGCCGCGCAGGACGAAGGCGACGTTGGAGACCAACCTCTTGCCGCGCGGCCCGATCAACGGAATGCGACGACAAGGGCCAGGGCGATCGGGAAGAAGACGAGGAGGGGGAAGGTTCAGAGATTGAAGGGGGACCAGGAGAAGGAAGAGAACACGAGGAAGAGTGGAGGATGAGGAGGGCGGCAGGAAGAGGGGGGATAACGACGACGGGGAGGAGGGAACAAGGACGAGAGGAGGAGGATAATGAGGAGGCGGACGAGGACCGATTGGATATGATGGGAGGCATTGAGCGTCGCCCCAGGCAGCGCTCAATCCGCGAGTACCTGGCTCAGCAGCAGAGCGCTGAGGAGATCGACAGGCCGGCGCAGCTGCGTCGTCGCGACAGCGACCTCGAGACGGCCAGGCGCCAATTCTTCTCGAAGACCCCTCGCGTGTTTCCTGTCGCCTTGATCGAGGACTTGGGGTTGGGCGAAATAAGGCCGGGGCCGAGCGAGGAGGAGGGGCACGAGGAAGGAGGGGGGGGAGGATAAGGGGGATGAGGACTTAGGGAGGAGGAGAAGGCGGTGGGGGAGACAGGGCCGACCGCGTGCCACAGGATCACTTCGTGTGGGGTCGCATCCGCAGCCTCGACGGGCGCTTTCAGGACTTCGACTGCGCGGAGGCCCCCTGCGAGGTCACCAACTGGGACAAGGTGCCTTCCCTTTGGAAGGCGTGGGTGAAGGACCGACGGTGAAATAATCATCGTCGTTGCTTTCGTCGTTGCGGGGGTGAGTAGGGGCGCAAGACGACGACCAACGGCACGAGGGCGCCCATGAGCCGACAGCGACGACGCGTGGCATGACAGCGACAGGACGGCCACGACGGCATGACGACGCCCGCAAGTCAGCCTTGGTCACCCGCGCCCCTCCCCCCCCCTCCCGCCCTGATCCCCCCCATCCTCCCAGCAAGAGCTCGCCGCCAACAAGTTCTTGGACCCTGTCGGCTACCGCGAGAACCGCCTGTAAGGAACCGCTCGGGCCAAGGGCGTCACAATCGAGGCGCAGTGGTCGGGGCGCGGGCGGCGCCAGGTTGGATTTGGCGGAATGGGGGAGAGAGGTTTGGATGGGGATGAGGAGGATGCTGATGCAGAAGCAAGCGATGATTGAATGGGGATATAATGAACTTGAAGATGATGCGTGCGATGAGGGAAGGAGGAAGATGAGCGTGAGATCAAGGTGAGCAGGTCCTGGTTTGATGGGGTGGCGGTTGTTGGAGTCGTTTTCAATCGTGACATATTGGAAAGGAAGGGCCGTGTCAATTTCAGCGGGTGGGAAAGGGTGAAGAGGGCTCGCCTCGAAGGATGCGACCTCTTCGCGGGCGACAAGGGCATCGCGATGGCACAGAGGGCGACGGGCATGAAGTGCGATGTCTTCGAAAAGAAGGACAACGCCTTGGACGACGTCCTCTCGCCCTCTGGGCAACGGAGGCCCGGGCACGGGGCGGGTTGCGGCGTGCGCATGTGTTCTGGGAGAAGAAGCGGAGAGGCAATGAATCCATGAATGAGGCATGGTTGCAATGAGTGCTGCAACGAGGAGGTAGCATTGAGGAAGGAAGATGAAGCAGCGGCTCAATAGAGGAGGAGCAGGCGGAGGATGGGGGAAGTGGATGAGGATGAGGAGGAGGAGCAGGCGACCAAGAGAATCTGTAGCACGAGGATGCCAAGGGGAACCAATCAGGATGAGTAGTGCCTATATGAAGATCACTCTTAAAGCGGTTGTGATGATACGTGTGCGCGTGTGATGTCTAGCACTTGCGTAGCCAAGTGTGCGCAGGCTCGTGAATATCGGCCTTCGGTTCGTCAACGGGTACCTCCTGGTGTTGGGGCCGCCGTGCAAGTATTGGATCTGGCTGACTACAAGTGTCACTGGACGGTGGGAGTTGGGATGGTTGTCGGACTCTTGCAGATCGCGTCTCAATGCATGTTTGTGCGTCGGAACATTTCGAGCGTGATTGGTTTGTGCGTCGCGCGCTCTCTCTCTCTCTCTCTCTCTCTCTCTCTCTCTCTCTCTCTCTCTCTCTCTCTCTCGGCTTGCGCTTGCCACCGTGTGCCACATGTTGCCTTTCGAATGTGTTCGCGCTTTGTCTTCCTGTGTTCCGCGCGCGTGGGGCAGGGGAGGTCAATCGACAAGCCCGAAGGGAACAACAGCGCCTTTGCGAGGGAGGGCAATCGCATCGTAGACGTCGCGTGCATGCTGCTTGACTTCTTGGAGGCTCGGCCCCTTGCCTTCCTTCGCCCCCCCCCATGGCCCAATGCCTGCCTCTACCCTCATCATTCTTCCCATCTCCGCTTTGCTGTCCTCATCCTCCTCTTCTTCATCCGCTTTCTCTTCCTCTTCCTCCTCCTTCGCTTTCTTCCCGCCTCCCTCCTCCTCCTCCTTCTCCTCCCCCCTCCCCCTCCTCCTCCTCCTCTCTCCCCCCGCCCCCCGTCATCCTCTTCCCACCCCCCTCTTCCTCGTCTTCATCTTTCTTCCGCTTGTTGCAACCGGGGCGGGGGATGCTACAGAAGCACGTGGATTTGGAAAGGGTTCGGCTGAGCTTTAGGTGAGCGGGCTCGCCCCCCTGGGTTTTGCCATGGCACCTTGAGAAAGCAGGGGCGCAGTTGAACAAGTTAGCCCTTCGATTGCTATATTGGTCCACGTATCGACTGCACTCCTTCTCGCATCTTCTTTCTCTTCAATTATTGCCCCTTTCGCGTCCGATTCATCCTCCTTCTCCATTGCTTTGTGTTGCTCGCGCCAGCGTCGGTGTCATCGCGCCGCGGTCGTCGACGTCGAGGGGCAACAACGTTGGGACAAGGGAACCAAATGGCATGTAGATGAGACCCGTAATATATGGCTGGCTTCAACATCGCGCCACAGAGAGCGCGGGGGGCATAGGCCAACGGGACCCCAACGCGTCCGATGAGGTGAGCTTTGAGCGACGCAGCGACGGCCACGTCCTCAGCTGCAGTCGTTTTCGTAGAGCGAGCTGGTCCCCCCTCCCCTCCCCTCAACCTTCCCTCTCTCAGGCGCTGAGCGTCAAAGGGACGATCATCATCGAGCAGCCTTCCGCCAGCTTCATGTTCCGCTACAAGCCGCTCTTGCAGAGGTTGGTGTCGTACCTCGGGCGGGGTGGGATCAGGGAAAAAAAGGGTCAGGAGGGGTGGCGGGCGCATTGCGTTGACTTCGCGAGAAAAGAGAAGTGGCGTCGGATAGCGGAATGATGGGAGGGGCCGAGTGTCGCAGTGTAGGAGAAGCGACGGCGTGGGCCCTCGATCGCCTTAGGTACGAGTTCAAGAATGTGTCCTTCGCTATGTGTGGCTTCGGACACGACACTATCAAGCCGACGCGCTTGATGATGAAATGCTTCGAGTCCGATTGGTCGGGCAAGTTCGACGCCAACGCTAAGGGCCTGGCGAAGATTGCGCGCAAGGCCACTTGCGTCTTCTGGTCTGCTCCTTGTAGCTTGTGGGCCCCAGGGCGGGGGGGGGGGAGTCAGAGTCGCGTTCCTGCTTCCGCCGAACGCCGGGCGAGGCAGGTGGAGCTGCAGAGCGCGGGCGCCGCCCCTGCCAGGCTCACGGCGCGGGAGGGCGCCGACGGTCAGTGGGTCAGCGGGGTGAAGCGCGGCCGCCTCGCGAATTCTGCCGCGTACACGCCCGACTTCTGCAAGGCCGTGGTTTGTTGGCACATGTACTTCACGGGCGAGGCTCCGCGGGGGCGACGGGGGGCGCATGTCTTGGGTGATGGGGGGGATTAGGCAAGGAGCAGGAAGATGATCAAACAGATGAGGACGACGAGGAGTAGGGGGAGAAGGAAGGGGAGGAGGAGGGTGGGAAGGGGGGGAAGGAGGAGGCGGAGGATCAAAGTGGCAGCGGGCGGACGAACAAGGACGGGAAGAGGAGGAAGCGAATGCGTAGAACAAGGGGGATGAGGAGGCGGCGAGGAGAATAAGGGCAATTGGGCCAAATGGTGAGGAGCATGCTGATAACAACAATGCATCAATCGTGAGCGGTTCATCCTCCTCCCTTTCCTGGTGTTCTGCGCCCAGCCTCCATCGGAGCCAGTGCATCTATGCACTTGCCGCAGGGGTACACGAACAAGCTGAACACGATCAAACTGGCCGTCCTGAGGATCAAGAAGCTGAACAAGTCCGAGTACGTCATGTTCCTCGTGCTTCAGTTCATGAGCACGATCTGCCCTTCGCATGGCGGGGATAGGGGGGGTGTTGGCATCAGAAGGGTTCATATGTTTTCGTCTGGGAGGCCGTGGGCCGTCTCAGTTGTTTGAGGGCGTCTCAAGGTGTGGGGGGTGGGCGATTGGGGGATATCAGCATGCGCGAACTTGGGGTGAGGGGAGAGCGGCGCCCACCCTAAGCGCGGACTCGGGCAGGTCGGCTGGCGACCTGGATGGCTACTCTGTGACGCGCCCCTGGGAGCCATGCGCTCTGCAGGGACATTGGGGGAAGGTGCGAGGCACAGCCTGCGCGCGCTGTAGGTGGAGGCTGCAGACTGGCAGACGGCGGAGTCTGGAGGGGGAGGATGAGTGAAGGATGATATGAAGGAGTTGGGCGGAGGAGGGTTGAGGATCCAAGATGATCAAGATGATGAGGATCTCTGTTCATACCCTTGCTAGCTGTCTGTCTGCCCTCTCCTGCAATTGCCATGCCCGGCTCCTAAGATTAATGGGCCGACCTTCCCTGCATGCCGTCGCTCGCTGCGACTCTGTTCCTTCCCCCTTCTCCCTTCCAACTCAGTCATTGCTTCATTGCTGTCACGTCCTTCCTCATCTTGGATGTTGTGAGCGGCCAGCCACTCATCAGCGGAGCTTATCTTCCGCAACGCGCTTCTTACTGTGACGTCAGTGGTGCTTCATGCATGGCATCGTTGTTGTCGTGCGCGCGATTGCCTCTCGCCTTGGTCCATGCTGGACAGCAGCGGCGCGCAGGCTACGCCAGCTCACGAGTAGGTGAACTTTTGAAACGGTACAGTAGATCTGATTCTGCTGAATAGCCTAGTCTTGCGCGGGTAGGTGCAGCCACGCCCCTCCTCCACTCCATTAGCGTTGTTTGCCGAGCGAGCGAGCGCTTCGAATGATGAGCGCGCATGCCGCGTCTTCTTTATGGTGCGTGCTCGGGCGTACGTCGGCACTTCGATGTCGGTGAGCACGGAACGGCAACTGCATGTGATCACGATGCGTTGTGTGTCGATCAAGTATACTCGCTCCGTCAACTATCCTTCCATGTCTTCTAGTGGTGGGGCCCAGCGCGGGCCGAGTGACCCAGGCCGAGCATCGGCAATGCTTGGCACATGATTCATTCTTAGGGGCTCAGAGCGAGAGAGCCGCCAGGCAAGTCGGCCTCGCTTTGCTTTTTACATTGGGGGCCAGCAAGGCCGCAAGGCCGCCAAGGCCAGTTTCCCCCCGTCGTGCGGGGAGCGCTGCTGCAGGGGAGAGCAGAAACGCACTTCCCGCCGCGCTCAGACGACAACGGCCTCGAGATGCGAGCGACAGACTGCGACAGAGAGAAAGGGAGAGAGAGAGAGAGAGAGAGAGAGAGAGAGAGAGAGAGAGAAAGAAAGAAAGAAAGAAAGAGAGAGAGAGAGAGGGAGAGAGAGAGAGAGAGAGACAGAGAGAGAGAGAGAGAAAGAGAGAAAGAGAGAAAGACAGAGAGAGAGAGAGAGAGAGAGCGCGAGAGAGAGACAGAGAGAGAGAGAGAGAGACAGACAGAGAGATAACCAAACAATACCATCAGCGCACCCTAATGTTAGCAGCAATAGAGGGAACCCAACAGAGGATGTGAACAGAGGGGTGGCCTAGGAATCGGGATCGAGACGGCAACTTGGGCGCATTGCAATGTGCAGTATGGTGTAATGACAGCATGGCGCAGTGTGGATGATTAGGACGTGGAGTAAGATGAGGGGGGGGAGAAGCGGGAGGATGCGGAGGGGGATGGATAAGAGGAATGAGGAGAGGGGGGAGAACGAGAACGAGGAAGGAGAAGAGTGAGAAGAAGAGTGAGGATACGTGAACACGTGCAGGAATATGTGGGAGAGGAGAAAAATAAGGAGAACGAGAAGGACGCGGGGGAAGAGAAGAGGGAGGAGCGGATGAGGTGTTGCTCACCTGTGCGGTCAGCCTTTCTGCAACTGCACTTGCCCTTCCCCCCGGTGCGTGCCTGCGTTGCTGCGTCGCGCGAGGTGAGCTCCAGCGCCCCCGCCTTCGTCGGCGAGCTCGGCAAGAACTCGCGCAGTTCTTCAAGGACCCCTGCCGCCTCCGCGGGCTCCCAGGGGGGGGGGGGGCGTCGGCAAAATGGAAAATGTCGTGATAAACGTCTGGCTGCGCCAATCCAAGACCCGCCGTCGCATGAGCTCGCTTTTGCAGCCTGATGGCCATGCTTGGTAACCCTACGTTGGGATTGGCAGCGTGATGTTGCCTACGACTCTGAACGGCTCAAGTTTGGTAAAATGCTTACTGGGGATGGGGTGGGCGCGGTGGGCGTTCGAAGGATTAAAGGAAACACTTGTTTCCACGCGCGACCAATCTTTCAGAAGACCCCACCGCCTTGGAATCGAACGCCCCGGGCTTCAATGTCCTGATGTCCCCGCCCGCTGGCCGACAGAAGGCACAGTGAGGGCCTCATGGCCCCATCGCCCTAACGATCGCACAATGCGAATGCTGCATTTGTCGGCGCTGTCTTTCGTGGGGGGTAGCGGGCGAAACTGCGTTATGAAACCATCTTCTCAATTGTTGGGCCACGAATCGCCGAGCCATGCGTGCATGGCTATGTGCCGTGACGCTTGTGCGATGCACGTGCGATGTTCGGCGCCCCTTCAGGGCGTTCTTGCGTCAGAAATCACGCGATCAAAGCTAGGTCGCAGCATCAATTGAGCAGTCTGTCATGTGTGCCTACACGCACGCACGCCCGCGCTGTGAATGAGCGGGCGTGTGTCGGGGCCGTGCACAACAGCAACGCCCGCCCCGATGTCCCGATGCCCGCGGGCAGGGTCATTTGATTGAAAATGGGAATTCCCGAGGCGCTCTTGCTCTGTGGCCGCCGAGAAACCACGATTTCAGGTCAAAGGTGGCCGCGGTCCCGTTTCCAAGCACGGGGCCTTTTCGGTGCGAAAGATGGCGGCGCAAGCCGCGCGCAAAAAGAGACAGTGGCGCGCGGGGGATTGAAAAGTATAGAATGGAAGTCGCATATATCATAAGGGAGCGAGGAATATGCATGCCCCCGCGCCCCTGCCCCCGAGGAGCCATGCCGCCGCAGAAGGACGCTTTCGTGGAGGACATTACGCAGGTTGCCCGCGACAGAAACATGGGCCGGGACTTGGCAGCGGGTTCGGTGCGCTACATAGACGCAGCAGCCATGGTCTTGTTCGGCCTTGGCATGGACAGCGGCGCCGCCCCCCACATGACCATCGGGAAGACTTCCAATCGGATCAAGAAGTTTGTTGCTGAACTGCCTGCCACAGATGGCGCGCCCCACTTCAACGGCGACGGCAAGTTTGCATTGGCGTTGCTCCCCCGCGTGTTCGGGGAGTTCTGCAACGTTGATGTCAATTCTGGCGACATCGCCGCCGTGTGCGCTGCCGCGCCGCCGCCGCGGAAGTACGTGCGGCGACTTGGGGCGCAGTTGCCTTGTGACCGTCAGCAGCGGGGCGCGGGGGGGCTGTTTGGCCCGATGCCAGCTGATGTTGCGGCCGCCCGCGGGGCGAGCGGCGCGCTGCCCGCAGCTGGAGGACGTGGCGCGCTGGAGGACAGGCACGGTGGCGATGATGACTCCGCAGGTGGCGCTGAGTTGGGGCCCGCCCAGGCCATTGGACAGCAACGCGGGGTTGCCTTGGCCGCGGTGCCCCATGATGGCGCCGCGGCGCCAAGCCAATCGCCTTTGGCACTGGCACCGCGCGACTACAGCAGCCTGGATAGGTCAGAGATGGTCGCTGCCTTGCACGCAAAGGACGTGACCATCGAACAGTCGGCCGCCCAGCTACGCCAGTCCGCCATTGACCTGAGAAACATGCAAAGATCGCGTGACACTTGGAAGGACAAGGCGCTGGCCTTGAGGGCGGAGAAAGAGATGCTTCAGATGGAGCAGAGCGCCCTCGTCGCGGCGGTCCGCTACCGATCGGGCGCGCGGGCTCACGTCTCCATTCAAGGCGGCTACGTGCTAGCCCTCCGCAGGAACATGGGGCACGCTGGTGGGAAGCTGACGGCCGCCATGGTTGCAGGCGACGACCTCCACGGGGAGGTCCGCGATCCTCGCACGGTCTGGCGCTACGAGCACCGAGCCGCAGCAATCGTGAGGATGTTGGCGAAGGAGGTCGCCCGCGGGGGCGCCTTGCCCGCCGCTGAAATCTTCACGATTCGCTGCGACGCCACGAATCAGGACACGATTGAAAAGGCGAAGGTGCACATGTCCCTGCTCGAGGTCGTGCGCGCAGACTCGCTTCCAGCGTCTCCCGAGGAAGTCAGGGGCTTCAGCTCGCGCGTGGCCAGGAAGAGCGTGCCAGGCGACATTCAGAAAGTGTACCTTGGAACGGCGCAGGAGACCTACAGCATGGTGGTCGCCGAAATGACGTCGGTGGGCTTCCCCACGTGGGAAGAGAGGGCGCGCGCGAGGCAGGGCGCGGACGCCACGCCTGGACTATCGACATGCATTTTCGGCGTGGACGCGGGGCCAGACAACGTGGGAATGGCCCCGCTCCTCAGGGCTAGTCTGTCGGCGGCGCCCACTGTGAGCTTCCTGATAACCTTCTGTTTTGCACACCAGTTCCACCTGATCGTGCAGAATGCCACGTGCTTTTTTGAAGAGTTCGTTTGGGAAGACCCAGGGTTGCAGGTCGTGCTAGCGCCTGCCAGTGAGGCCGGCGCGCCAGTTCAAGCTGGCGGCGCAGTGCCGAGCGGCCCGAAGTACTGGTCCAGATGCGCGACAGTCGCCAACGTCTGGCGTTCACCAGGCGTAGCACAGAAGCTGCGGAACGCTGCCGATGGATTGTTCGACGCAGCGGCGTCGGCCGCGCACTTCAGCAAAATACCAGGCCGCCCTCTCCGCGGGAGGTGGGGGCGCATTGATTCAATAGAATCAGTGTTGGTTCGCGGCCGCGCAGTCTTGGGGCCAGTCTTCAGCGCCGTCTTCCAGAACGTTGTCGAGAAGAAGCGCAAGGCGCCGCGCGTCGGCACAGAGGAGGATGAGCGGTTCAAGACTGACCAGAAAAACTACCGCTACACCGCTGTGACGAGCGTTAATGACCAGGCGTTCTTGGCCACTGTAGTTATTGCCAACGTAGCCAAGCGCCCGCTCATGGGTTTCTATCATTGGCTCCAGAAGCGGGTGAAGGACCCGATGGCAATCCAACCGCAGTCTTCTATCATCGCCCCCTGGTCATGCCTTGCTTCCCCCACCGCCACCCCCAGATCTCCGCCGCTCCCTGCTGCGGTCACGCGAGCGCCGTCTGATGGGGCAACATCGCCCGACAATCGTCCCCAACGGTCGCGATGGCGGCTTGCAGTAGGGGGGCGGGTCTGCGCGTGTGGTGGGGGGGGGGGGGCGCGACCTGTCAGGAACACAACAAGACCGTGGCGGCCAACGCGTCCAATGGCATTACGTATGTCGGCCCGACGCCAATGAGTCTGATGGTTGCTGGCCGCGCCGAAGGAGTTATGAACGAGATTGGTGAGCTGCTTGCCCCGACTGCGCCAGACGACGAAGGAGTCTGGGGGCCTCTGTGGCCCATGCTTGGGGGCAGGTCCGTCAGAGTGGAAAAGGCAGCGGAGGCCATCGTAGCGTCGGTCTTGATTGTGGGATGCGGATGGGCGTTCCGATTTATTCGGCGACTGGCTGACTTCCCATATCTGTGGCTCATGTTTGCCGAAGAGCCAGCCGATCAAGATTGCCCGATGCGCCGCAGGCTTGCGACCGAGCTGGTGGACAGACTTGACCATCGGGCGTGTTGCTTGCAGTGGCACTTCGGGGACATGAGTGCCAAGTGGGCGGCGCACTTCCGACCGCAGTTGGAAACGGCCAAGGCGACGGGCACGTGCCCAGCAGACTTGTGCGCCGCGACGTTGATGCTGAGACGCGCGTGGCCCATCGACACACAAGAGATAGAGGGCATGAATTCCATATTGCAGACGATGGTCGCCCGAGCCCCGTTTCTGCACACTCCGCTCGCAAGTGACAGGATGCAGCTCAAGAAAGGCGATGGAGTGACGGCGACTGAGTGCATCACCAACCACAAGCGGGGACTGCAGTCAATGGTGGCCGAGCAGGCGCTCTGCCGTTTCAGCGGGCCTGTGGTCGACGTGAGCCCACCTCCAGCTCGCCCCGTCCAGTGCGCTCACAAGCGCTGCCCGTCTATGATAATGCCGATACGGTACGCTTTGGCCTTGTACAGGCGGCAAGAACAAGGCGTGCAGTACGTCTGGGACGGCCCTGAAGGTTTGCCGCCGTTCGTGGCCCCGTGGGCGATCGGCACGGAGCTTTGGGCGTGCAAGGGTGAGTTTGTGGATTTGGACGGCCACGTCATCTTCAAGCTGACAGCGCCAATTCACCCAATGCCTTTGTTCGAAGCGTTCCACGAGCACGCAGGGGGTGCCTACGCAGGAGGCGACCGCAAGAAGCGGGACACCGCAGTTCTCCGATTGCGGCGCCAGCGGCTGCTTTGGGGCAGGGCGCTGCACGCGCGTGTCTTGGGCGAGTCCGCGACCGCCATTGGCCTTGACCCTGCGCCGCCGCCGAGGCCGAAGAGACCCAGGCCAGATGCGTCGGGCGGGGGTGGCAGCGCTGGCAGCGACGGCGGCGCTGGCGGCGGCGCCCCCGCGGCGCCAGCGCCCATGGGCGATGCCAGCCCCGATGGCGACGACAACCTCAGCGATGGCGACGACGGGGACTTGGAACGCCATCTAGAGCGGCTGATGGAGGAGGCCGAGGCGGCGGAGATGGAAAAGGCATCCGCGGACGAGGAAGAGTTGGCCATGCGCTTGTCGGCCGCTGACGCAGAGCTTGCTGAAGCGCGGCTCCTGGACCCAGACGGACAGGACGACGTTGAAGAAGACGATGGCCTCTTTGAGGGCGGCGCCGCAGTTGCGCCTGAAGACGGCGCTGACGCTTTGCTTCCAGAAGACAGGGATGCTGATGGCTTGTTGCGCCCGCCCGCCGCCATGATGCGGGGCGAGCTGATTGACGGCGGCGTAGAGGGGGCAGTTCCATTCGCCGATAGGAACCGAATGGCCAAGGAGCGGCGAGACGCCATCGCGGAGGCGCTAAGAGTGGCCGCCGCCCAGTCGATTGCAACGCACCCCACGACCCATGGAGTGATCTCGCTCGTGAAGACCACGGACAACGCTTTCTTTATCAGGTGGGACGCAGTGGTTGGCCAGGGTCGCGAGATTGCGTTGGACCACCTCAACAGGGTCAAAACAATTGTCTTCTTCCAGGCGGAAAAGATCAGCATGGCCGACACCCCGATGGAGATCATCATTCGGGACACTTGCGTTCGCATGATCAAAACCACTGGGGGCAAAGCGGAACGCCCCCTGATGCCTGAGTGGTGCTTGCGTTTGAAGGACCACGCCGAAGTAACCATGTTCTGCGGCCCCCGTCCTGCAGAGCTTAGCTTCGGAGGATGCGTCATGTGCAAGGGTGCGCTGAAGGATGCGTACAACAAGCCCCCCTGGAACGACCACTTCGTTTGCACAGTGTGCCACAGCGCATACCACTACGCATGCGCAGCGGTAGACCTGGACGGAGCAGACTTTGGCGCGTTCGTTTGCATCGCGTGCTCCCGCAGGTAGAGGCGCCCGACGCGCTGCATGCAGAATTAGCAGTGGCCTTAGCATCGCGGTTCTGATCGGCTGGCGCCATCGGCGTAGTACATGCGATCGCCGCGAGATCGGGGCTGACCCTCGCTGCTCACCGTAGATCGGGGGGCGATCGGATCAACAAGTCTACGATTGCAAGCAAAGGCCACCCATTGTTAATGTACAACGGCGTGGTTCGCGGGCAACCCGTGCGTGATGCGGGGCAACGTGTTCATCGCTGCTGCAAGCCAACGTGCATGCGGCCGCGCGCAGGCCGCTGTATTCCTGAGGAATGGCGGCGGCGTTAATGCAGGACCCGCATCGATTGATAACGCGCGTGGCACGGGCATCGTGAGTGCACGCGCAGCGCTCGTCGACTCGGGTCAGCCGAACGACGCAGACGCCCCCCCGCGCGCACATTGCACGCACATTGCGCACATCACGCCTGCTGGGCACGCGCAAGGTTGTTGCCGCGAGGGCGCGCCCGCGCAACGCACATTGCGTATCTGCATGCCGAGGGGGTTCCTGCATCATGCGCTCGCAACACGTGCATGGCGCGGTGCGCGCATGTGTGTGCCGCACGTGTGCAGTTGAGCATGGCGTTGCGCGTTGTGCACGCGAGAAAACCATTTGCGCCCTGCGCGCACGGGGTAGCGCTGGGCTTGCAAAGAGCAGGGGGGGTCCAGGGCGAAATGCGATCGCGTGGGGCGAGCGGCGCGTGCGTTGGTTGCAACGCGTGCGTTGGCCCGACCGTTGTATCACGTGGCGGGCGTCGGCCACTTGTTGGCATGCGCATCACTCAAGGGGTGGTGTTCGGCGGGGCAAACGCACTCCACCGTTCTGGTGTTGGGTTGCGCACGTCGTGCGAGCGCGTTGGTTCGGTTGTGCGCGCGCGCCATGCCGCGACCTGAGCGCGCGGTCAGGTGGCCAGCACGAGGTGGGGCCATCGTCGTTTGCGTCGCGCGGGGCGGCGTTGCGCACAGCGAGTGCACATGCCTGGGCGGGCTACCCACGCGACCGCGTGGCTGGCCAAATGTTGCGCGCGCGGCCCATGCGGGATGGCATGCGTTGTAATTGCGCATGCCGTCGGTTCCAAGCGCGTGGCGCCGCGCGGCATCAGGCGACCAACGTTTGCACGCGGGGCGGGCGCGACGCCCCCGCGGTCACGGGTTGATGGCGACGCCCGACAACATCGGTGCGTCGGGTGCCGCACCCGACGCATGAGCATGCCGTGGGCCCCGCGGTTTGCATTCGATGGTGCGGTGGGGGTGTTGGATGACGGCTGGGTGCGTTGGGGCGCGTTGATAAACGTTCGCCGTGTGTCGGCGGGTTGTGGTGGTTCATGTGTCTGGTGGCAGCGTGTTGCACATGCGGCCGCGCGCCCCGGGACAGAGCCGACGCGCGAGGGTGTGTCGGGCTCTGCGGTCAGCACATTGGTGCGCCGTGGGCTCGCATGGTGTGTTGGGGTCGTGGTGCGCGGACGCTGCTACGTATGCGGCACGCGAGGCGTGGCCGACGCACGTCCATGTGTCGGCCGCGTCGTTGGGTCGCGGGCATGGCGCGCCGCGCCCGCCACGCGTTCGCGCGACGGGGCCGTTGGTCAAGCCCAAGGTGCGCGGTGCGTTGTGTGCCCAACGCACGTCGGCGCGTTGGGCGTGGTTGGGGCGCGCACGCATGGGCGCGTCGCCCGACGCACGGTCGTGTGTCGGACAAGATGGCCGACGCACGTCCATGTGTCGGGTGGGCGTGGGGCCCCCGACCGCATGAAACGTTGCCCGACACACGGCCGTGTGTCGGGCAAGTGGGCCGACACACGAACGTGTGTCGGGTGGGTGCGGGGTCCATAACCAGAAGAAGCGTTGCCCGACACGCGGCCGTGTGTCGGGCAGGTGGGCCGACCCACGGACGTGTTTCGGCTCACCCGGCACGCGTCCGTGTGTCGGGCAGGCTGCCCGACACACGGCCGTGCGTCGGGCAGACACGCGGACGGGCAGGTTGCCCGACGCACGGACGTGTGCCGGGCGGCTTGCGCCGACGCATGGACGCGTGCCTGGCTACATGGTGTCGTTGATTTCGGCGACGAATGTTTCAAAAAAAAAACATACACGCGAAAAAAAAAAGAAAAATATTCGCGCATAAAACAAACATATCGGTTTCAATTTCAAATTTGAGTGCGTTTCGCGCGTTGCAGCCGATCGCAAACGCAATGCGACCATCGTGCGCGATATCGCGCGCGGGCGTTCAGCAGCTATGCGAAACCTTTGCCGAAGTGCGCATGTTCACGTGGTCTGTTTGCAGGTCGCCATGCTGTAGCACACGTCGTTTGCAGCGCGCTCGTGTGAACAGCTCGTTCGAGTGTGTGCTGCGTGCGCCTGTGCTGCGCCTTAGTCGTAGTTCATTCGGGTACGCGTGCGTGCGATTCCAGTGCGAAAGGGTGCGGTCCTGCAATGCCATCGTTTCCTGTGATCAGTTAGGGTGCGCGCTGCAATCATTTCCTCGTCGGCGTCTTCACCAGCCCAATCGTCGCCGACATGGAGTCCACGACAGTCCTGTGAAGTCTCCAGGTTTATCGGCAATGGTTCTTCTGGACGGGGCGTGGGACACTCGCTTTTTGGGCTTGTGCGTAGGGCCGCTGAATTATATGCCCGCTGGATGTTCCCTTTGCGATCGGCATGTCCACTTCTTGGGTCTAGCTTTCCAGCCGCCCAGTGAGGATCAATGACCGAGCAGCCAGCGGTGGTGGCCACGCTCGCGGAGTTCCGCGATGGAGTCACCGCGTCCGCCCTGTTCAAGACAGGGGAGGATGATGGCTACGAGCACATCAGCGAGTTGTTCAAGCCCGACTCGCTGCCCATCGAGATCTTGAGGCTATCCCATTTTCACAATGTCCCTCTTGCGCGGGCCAGATAAGGCATGCCCAGGGCCTTTTGGGTGGTAGCATACGTTCGGTTGTCAGCCTTGTGGGTGTCATGGGGGGGCTGAGCTTGGCAGGGGGGCTATTGTCTGGCCAGCGCAGGAGGATCGACGCCACGCCGGGGTGCCTCGTCCATAGGGACTTCAGGCTCGCCCTCGTGAAGGCCAACGGGGGCTGGTCCACGAGGCGCCACCCTGCCAACAAGGAAGGCCGAGGCAGCATTGGGACATCAAGTCGCAACCATTGTGTCCATGTATCTCTACCTCCTTCGTCTTCCTCGATTCCTCATTGTCGTTGCCATTGGGCTGCCATTGAGATTGAGGTCAGCTTGTTTTGGCGTTCCCTTCCTGTCGCCGTCGTTCCCTTAGCTGCCCCCCTCCCACATTCTATCTGTCTGCCCAGGCGACGCGGCCTCGCTCCTCCAGCGCAAGCAGTCCGTCGAGAGCGTCGGCATCTTGGTCGACCTGCGCGGAGGCGCGTGGGTCGCGCAGGACCCAGACGAGGCGATCGGAATGCTAGAAATTGGGATGGAGAGGGGGCAGGGGGTGAGGAGGAGGATGCTGAGGAGGAGGAGTGGAGGGCAGCAGGAGGATCATAGGATGAGATGGGCTGAGGGGTGAGGGGGAGCATGATGGGGAGGCCAAGGGGGGATGATGGCAGGATGATGAGGGTGGATATAGCAGGATATGATGGGGGAGGAGGGACACGTAGGATAGATGCCCCCACGACGGAGTGCAATGCGTGGGCGTTTGCATGCTTTGTCTCGGCACTCATTCATGTATGCGCCGTCGTGTTGCCATTTATCGTTTTTCTCCTTTCTCTCGATTCGGTGCGTGAGCTATCTTGTGATGAGCTCATCCCCCCTCGTGTTCCACCCCTTTCATCATGCCTGTTGCCACGAAAGGCTGCGCACGACAGCTTCGAGACCCTCCACTGGGGAACGCTCCTCCAGGGCGCTGAGATGGCGTGGCGCGACGACAAGAACAAGGCGAACCGCGCCATCCAGCAGTCCATCCAGGCTGGAGTGCCCAACAGCAAGGTGCCATGAGGGGTGATGCAAATCGCATGGGCGTAGCATGGTGTATTTTTTAGGGGGGGGGATGCGTAACTTGGGGCAGGGGGAATGAGGGGGCGCCACTTGGCTTATAACTCGGCTAGATGTTAGGGGCCCTGGGGGGTGCACCGTGATGTGCGTGGGGGCAGGCCCTTCGTGGTTGGTTTCTTCGTTCGCCTGGGTCCTGCGCCCAGGTGTACTCTCGGAGCTTGGCCAAGTACGTGTACAAGTTTCTGGTTGACTTCGGCAACAGCGTGAACAATCAGGTCACGCAAGTGACTGTATTGGAGGCCAGGGGCGCGCGCGAAGCGGGCGGGCAGCCGCAGGAGGGAGGAGGGGGGCGAGGAGGGATGGGGGAAGGACTGAGGAAGGGGGGAGAAGGAAGGGCGAGCAGGAGGGGGAGGAAGGATGCGGGAGGGAAGAAGGGGGTCGCGAGGAAAACGTAGGAAAGTTCGGAAGCAGAGAAAGAACACCGTCCAAAAGCTGCATCGACAGAACCGCATTGTTCACGTGATGTTTGGGGGCAGGGGCGGTGAGTGTGATATCCTGCTGGTCCGCGATTGTTTGGGGCGTGTTTTTGCGTCTCACATGTTACCATCCCCAACCCCATTCCATCTGTAGGTGCTAGTCCCCCCCGCGGTCGCCTCCCTGTGCTACACCTCTCTTCGGGATCGCAACATTGTCTAACTCATCTCCCTCCTTGCTGATCTTGTGATTCCCCTCGCTGCCCAGGTCTACCGTTCTTGCGCCACGATCGAGGCGGCCTGGATGAAGAAGAAGCGCGCGATGGGGTGGACGAACGGGGTCACGACCGCTGCCTTCAGGGACGCGCGCAAGCTCGAAATCGCGAACGCGTTCTTCCCAGGACGGTTCAAGGACTACCACCACTTAGAGCAGACCTCCAGTTTCTTCTCAGAGGTGGCCGTCTCTTTTGCTGCTGCTGCTTCTCTTCCATATCCTCCATCTTATTATTCTTCCTTACGTCGCTCTCTCCTGGTCCTTCTCCTCAAGATCCTCCTTTTCCTCAAGCTTCTCTTCCTCCTTCCCCTTGTCCTCCTTCTTCTACCTGTCCTCCTCCTCCGCGCCCCGCGTTGTCTTTCTCTTCGCCGTCGTCTTCGTCCTGATGGCACCTTTCGGAGGGGGGCAATATGAGGTGAGCCTATGCACAGAGAGGCGCTAAGGCAGAGTGCAGCGATGGCCCACGGAAGGAGGAGGACATGATGAAGAAATCGTTTGTCTCGTTGCACTCGTCGTCGTCGTTCTCTGTCTTCATTGCCTAGGCGGGGAGAACTATCGTGGACGAGACGAACCTGCTGACAAACAAGATGCAAGGTGCCACGGTCTGGAAGGCCTTCACTGCGAGGGTCATGGACGAGGTGGACTTGACAGACCAGGCCGCCATCCAATATGACAGGATCACTTCGGTCGCGTCCGTGATCTTCAAGACCCGCGGGCTGAAATCGTCGTCGTCGTCGTTCTCCTCCTTCTCCCCTCTCTCCTCCGCCCTTCTCCCCCCTCCCCCTCCTCATCCTCCTCCCTCCTCCTTCTCCTGCCTGCTTCGTGGCCCCCTTCCTCTGCCTACTTCTCCTCCTCTTCCCTCTCCTCCTCTCCCTCCTCTTCCCCCTCCTCCTCCTCGTCCTTCTTCTGCCGCTCCTCCTCCTCCTCCCCCCCCCTCCCCCCCCCGATCAATGGCGCCCTATGGCGCCCGAGGAAGTTGAAGGGCACCCGCCACAAACACTTCATCGTAGACGCGATCAGTCTGTGGATGCCCCGCGCTGGCAAGAAAGGATGGGGTGCTTGCGCTCTCCTGCCAGAAGGGCTTCCTCTCCTCACGGCAAGACCGACGCCGACGCAATTGCAGCACCTCTTCGCGACGATGGACGACAGCAAGGCAATCAAGTTGGTCAAGAAGGACCGCCGCATGCGGGAGACTTGGTAGGGTGATGACGAGGGGGGGGGGAGGATGATTATGACGAGGAGGAGGAGGCGGGATGAGGAGCAGGGGGGGAGGGGGAGGGGGAAGGCTGACGACGAGGAGGGGGAGGCGGAACAGGAGGAGGCAGGATGAGGAGGACGGATGAGGAGGACGAGGCAGGAGGAGGAGAAGGAGGAAGGCAGGAGGAGGAGGCAAGGCAAATGATTCTGCGTCGCGCCATCCTCAGGACAACAAGAAGCACGCCGAAAAGGTCAGCAAGACTAAGAGGCAACTCAAGGAGAGCAAAGAAAAGGACAAGGCGAAGGTCCACGCGTTCATCGGGAGCCGTAAGAACAAGGGCAAGGTCCTCGACGAGAAGTGTCGCCTCAAGTTGGTCCGCCAGATGGTCACCAAGCAGCTGAAAAAGGAGAGGAAGCTGAAGGACCAGGCCAAGAGGATCGAGGAGACGCCCACGACGGCTCCTCCAGAGGACGACGACGCGAATGAGAAGAACTTCTTAGACTTCCTCTGCGAGACTGAGTCCTTCTTGATGAAGGTCCCCTGTGGGATCCCCGGGGAAGGAATATGTAAACAAGGAAGCAGGTCAGGAGTGAGGATGGATGGGGGGGGGGGGGGGGGGGGGGGGGGGGGGGGGGGGGGGTGGAGGATGAGGGGAAGAAGGGTGAGCAAGGATAGAGGAGGGAGGAGGGGGTAACAGGAGAGTCAACAGGGGGAGGTAGGCAGGATGAGGAGGAAGGGGGAGGGAGGATGGAAGGGGGGGTGGGCGGGGGAGAGGGGTAAGGTGTGACAGCAGCATGGGCCCCGCATCCCCAAAGGCTGGCGGCTCCGAGACCCAGGAGCTCGTGCAGGGCATGCGCATGGCCGCGCTCTGGGGGATCTTCAATGGCAAGGTCGAGGTCTCGATCGACGGCGAGTCCAGGATCCTTGCGGGGCGATCCCTCCTGTTTGACCTCCCCCTTCTCTGCCGCCCCCTTCCTCCCTTCTCTTCTCGTCCTCCTACTCCTCCTCCTCCTCATCCCCGCCTCTCTCCTTGTCCTCCTCCTTCTCCTCCTCTTCCTCCTCGCCCCTCCTCATCCCTCCCTCTTCCTCTTCCTCTCCCTTTCCTCCGCCTTCTCCTCTCCCTTCTTCGCCCCCTCCTCCCCCCCCTCTTCTCTCTGCGCTGACGCTTCTCATCTCTCCTATTCCTCCTAGGCCTCGCCTGCCTCGCCTCATGCGCCCTCGAGTCGGCCCCTGTCTGCTGTCCTCTGCCCTCTTCATCCTTCCCTCATCGTGCCCCCCTGCCATTCATCTTCTCCGCGCCCCCCCCCCTTCCTTCCCCTCCGTTGAACCTTCTCCTTGGTGCGCCCCTATGCTTGCAGCCTGCCTCGGATTTTCTTGCGCCCGCATCCTGGGCGCCCTCGCCTGGCCTTCAGTCCGCCCCTCCCTGCCCCCCCCCCTTCGCCCAGCTGCCCAGACGCGTGGTGGCGGACCCGTGACGAGATTGGCTTGGGGGGTAGGGCGTAGCGCGCCGCAGGACTGTCGCTGGGTGGGCGCAGCTTCGGATGCTATTCAAGCGCCACATCTGCGGCGCCACGCAGCTCAAGCCGAGGCCGTCGGACCCCGACTTCGACGCCTTGCACGCGCAGGTGCTCGCTGAGAAGGACATCGGCAAGGTGGCCTCCCCCCCCTCCTTCAACGCTGCGGGCATGGGCAACTTAATATTGCAACTGAGCTCGGCTCAATTGAATGGGGGGGTGGCCTGGGGCACGAAAACTCCCAGCGTTCCCTTTCGGCGACGGGAGTTGGGAAGTGCCGCGCGAGAGCGTGGAGAGGATGCACCGATGATGAGCGAGGCCAGCTATTTGGAGGGCATGAGGAGGAGCGCGGGGGGAGGAAGCGGAGGGCGAGACGGAGAAACGAGGGGGAGAAGAACGGGGGGGAGGTGGAGGAGGAGAAGGATGAGATGGAGGATGTGGATGAGGATAGGGGGGGGGGGGGGGATTGCTTTCCTTTCAGCGCAGGCGTTGGAGGACGCCTCGATGGATGCCAGCTTCGCCGAGGCGGATGGCGGGACTGCCGTTCCAGCTGCAGATCTGCTCCAGCAGGTTCAGGAGGAGGACGCGGTGCTGCTGGCCTTGTGGGACTTCGTGCGAAGCCAGGAGGCGCTGCCCGGGGGTTCAAGGGGTCGAGGAGGGTTGGGTGGGTGAAGTTATTGTTGCTACCGCGCCCTGGCAGGCTTTCACCAAAATGCCCATGCTGCTGGCGTGCTCTGCCGAGATGCTTAACGGGGCCATGATGGGGATCTTCGGCACGTTGGCTTCAAGCGGTGGGAGCTTTCCGAACGAGGGCGCCGCCTTCGACTGCTTGGTTGAGAAGGCAGATCGGCCAATGTTTCCTTTTTCATGTGCCGTTGACCTCCTCTTCCCGTGCTGCGCTTGTGCTGCCGTGCTTGTGCGACCCCTCTCTATCCCGATGTGACCTCCTCCGCACGGCGCGGGGGCCCAATATGTGCTCGCCATGCGCATGTCCTTCTTTAGCGTGGCCTCCATTGAGTTGTCTCTCTGGACATGTGCGCCCATATGAACTCCCGTGTCTAGTCGCTGTAAACCCCATGCGCCATGCTTCGCGCGTTGTTGAGGTGGCGCTCATCTGATGAAACTGCCCCCCGCTCTACGCCAGTCTGGTTCTAAGTTTCCTCTCTGTCATCCCACGGCGTTGCTTTCCTGGCTTTCTTGCCAGGCGATGGGCCAGGTCATGGCCAGGATCCCTGCGGAATGGGACAGCGCCGCGCGCCTCGTTGATCTTGTGAAGAAGCACGGCCACGTGGGCGCCCTCTCGCACAACCTTGCGGTGGTTGGTTTGGTTGAGGCCAGCTGCGACATGCTCAGGTTGGGGTCCTTGAGGGCAAGCCTCATTCTGTGCATTGTCACGTCGCTGGGTCTTCAGCAGTGTCAGGCGTGCGCGTGGGTGTTGCTCCTCTTGGAAGTCTCAGTTGGGCAATTGCCTGTGCTGCTGCTGCAGCTGCTTCTCCTCCTTCTTCTCCTCCCCCCTCCTCCTCTTCATGCTACTCCTCATCGGCCTGCTCCTCTCCCCTATCATCGGCCGCATCCTATAGCTCACCCTATTCCGCCCCCCTCATTCCCCTACACTTCCTTCTCTTCACCTTCCTCCTCCTCCTCGTCACCCTCCGTCTCCGCTTCGTCCTCCTCTCCCTCCTCCTCCTCGTCGGCTCCTCCTCTCTTCCCTCCTCCTCCTCATCGTCCGTATTATCCCCTCCCCCTTCTCTCCTCCTTCTCCTCCGCATCCTCGCCCTCATCTTCCTGCTCGTCCTCGCTGTCCTTCTCTGGCTTCCCGCAGGTGAGACAGGGCCCGCTGCTGGAGATGATGACGTACCTGGGCCCAGTGATGCACCGCTTCTTGACGGAGCTGACTGCTCGCCTGAGCCCAGCATCCCCCACTTGCGTCCAGGCCGAGCAGCTGGTCACCGACAGCCCGAAGAGACCGACGCAGTGGCCCGAGGCTCGCGCCAGGGAGGGCTGAAACGAGCACGCAGGGAATATGGGAGGAAAGGGGATGGGGCGCTGATGGGGGAAACGGAGGGAAGGGGGCGACAGCAATGGAAGACGAGCAGAAGGGTAGGGGTGGGGGGGCGTAGGATGAGGAGCCCCATGCGCCTTCTCCTCCGCGCTTCGGTTTGCCCACCTCTCTACCCCTTCTTCTCGTCCAAGGGCGCGATCGTACGGGGGGGGGAGGGGCGAGTGGAATTTCTCGTGGCGACCTCTGCTAGGTTTTCACGCACATGATGTCGGAAGTGACATCGTTCTGCAACTGGCTGGTCTCTGCTGACCCCCGGGGCGTGGCCCAGCGCAAGGACGTCTTGCTCAAGACGATCTCTGCGCTGAGCGACCCCGCGAAGATTCGGGCCTTCACCCTGGAGAACAAATACATCCAGAGCCAGGGCTTCAAGTGGCCCGAGTCCCAGGGCGAGGGCGCCCTGCCCGCGGAGAAACAGAAGATGGTGGCCGCCATCATGGCGCAGTTCGACCAGGAGCGCCACATGGGGCACCACTGAGAGAACTTGAGATTCATTGGCTTTTGAAGGGGGTATGCGGGCCTTGGAAACATATTCGAGGCGGCGCCTAGACCCCCCACCCCCCCCCCCCACACACACACACACACACACACACACACACACAAACAAAACTTTGACACCCTTTCTCGCTTGACAAGAAGCTCGGAAATACATTGTCACTCGTCCTGGGCTCCGTTCCCCAACCCCAGCAGGAGAATGCAGGCGCGATGGAGGCGAGCCTGGCCATGAACGACATGTGGATGGCGTTCAGCAGCAAGTGGAAGCGCTCGCTGGTGCCTCCTGAGGCCGAGAGGGCCAAGGCCAAAGCCAGGACAGACGCCATGTTTCTGCTCGGCCTTGTCCATCGCCCACCCTGCCTTACTCGCTGTTTTGCTATCTCCCCCATCCGCCCTCCCATGCATGCTGAACTTGTCCAGCGGCCTTTGTCTGTTCGCTCTCTCTCGTTCTCTCTTTCCGCATTCGCATATCTCCCTTCCCTTGCCGCCTCTCGATCATGAGCCAGGGGTTGGGGCAATGGGCCTCGGGGCAAGGGCCATGGCAAATGGAGGGGCAGAGGCAGCGGAAAGTAGCGCGACGCGTCCAGGCGCTCAGGAAGTCCAGACAGCCACGCAACCACGACAGCACGGTGGACGGAAAGAGGGAATGAGGAGGCGAACGAGGAGGATGAGTTGGAAGGAGGAGGAGAATAAGGAAGAGGGCAAGGAGGATACGCACGGTAGGAGAAGGAGGGAGATGGAGAGAAGGAAGGCAATAATGATGGGGGGGTGTGCGAGGAGGAGAGCGAGGAAGAAGAGCAGATGAGGGGTGCACGAAATATGCAATTTTGAATGCCGCCTCCAGCGCCAGTGTGCGCGCGAGCACAGCTGCTGACGTCGGCGGCACAGCGGGCGACGACGAGGGCAAGCAGGACGGCGCGTTCATCAAGGCCGCGCCCGACCACTCCTTGCTGGGCCACTGGAACGGCACCATGGCTAAGGATCGCGTCAGTCCCTCTCGTAACGCGGGCGTGGTCCCCCCCCTCCTCAGCCGCCTTGCTGCTTCCCTCTCGATCAAGTTTGGTTTGGCGGGCTTCAGCAGCACCTTGACTTAGATGTCGCATGGCCGTGGCAGTTGTGCCACTTCAGTCGCACGCACCCTTCCCTTTAGTTCTCCCATCGTATTGCTTATGTCTGGCAGGAGCAGATGAGTGGGGCAGAGATTGCTTTGTGGCAGAAGGCGGTGATCAATGCTGTGCAGAGCAAGATCACGGAGTTCGGCATCCAGTTTTACGGCATGCACGAAATCCCCGTTTCCCTAGACGAGCAATTGGAGAAAGAATTGGGGGAATTGTTGCCAGATGACGCATGCGGGTGTTCAGCCGACTCGATCGTGCCAGCGGAGCCGCGGTCGCCATTATCGGTCGCGTCGTCACGTTCGGCTTCGCGGCAGACGACCACTGAGACTGGTGAGATGAAGAAGAAGAAGAAGACACCCGAGGAGGAACCGTACACATACGGACACAAGGGCTCGAACATCTTCCTGACCACGGAGAAAAAGAAGAGCAAGCAAGAGGACGAGCAGGATTGTTTACTCATCTCGAAAGTGAAAAGGGTGCATTGCTTGCATGCGTACTCCCACCGCATGCATTTTACTCGCGCGGCCCAGACATCGTGCGACCCACATCCCTCATACTTGTCCATGCCATCCCCGCCCGAATCCTGCGCCCCCCAGGATGCCGTCGCCGACGATGGCCCGAAGAAGGCGAAGTGGATCCTGGAGCGGCACGGCACAGACATCGGAGAATTGACGATCCCAATGTTCGGGAAGGTGATTGACGTCGACACGGCGAATTACATGAGCAGAGGAGCTAGGTTTGTTGTAGCGATGTGGGGCTATGAGGGGGGATCAGCATGATGAGGGGGCGATGTGCAAGGGAAATCTTTCATTGGGGCCGTGAGAGACAGGATTCAGTTTTTTTTTTTGTGTGAGCCGATGCTAAGTGTGAACATACGGTAGTTTGAGGAAGGACAACATGCTAGTTGAGATAATGCATTACAGGGGACATCTAAGGAAAATAGGAACGACCTACTATCGAGAAAATGGTTTTGCTATTCGGTGATTCTCACGGGGGGAGTTTTTGGCCACATAGGTGCAATTCGATGGGGCATGTTTCTTTGTTGTGAGCTGATTCCGTCGTGCACATGCCCGCAGGATCTTGCCTGAGCTTGAACGGCCCGAAGGACGAGGGCCCAGAGGCAGGGTACACGGTGAGCAATGGGTGGGAGCCGCCCAAGCTGTACGTCGAGGGGAGTCACTGGATGAACCCATTCAGGACGGACTTCAGCCCGGGCTGGCTGGTGGCCCCTGTCCCGAAGCCGAAGGCAGTGGCCAAGCCCAAGGGCAAGGGCAAGGCCAAGCGGCTGGCCAGGCCGAAGAAGGCCTGGCGATTCTCTCTCCCTTGCTGCTTGCCTCGCTTCTCGTCGTCGTTCCTTTCCTCCTCATCTCCCCCTCCTCATCCTCCTCTTCCTCCCCCCCTCCCCCTCGCCCTCCTCTTCCTCCTCCGCCTCCTCCTGGTCCTCCTCAGTGTCAGTCAATGTCATCCTGCTATTCCTTATTCCTCTCCTCCTTCTCCTCCTCCTCTTTTACTCCCTGCCCCCCCTCTCACCTCCCCTCCTCCTCCCCTGTCCTCCTGGAGGGGGGTGGCAAACGGGGGCGGGTCAATTTCTGCCGCATGCAATTGCTTTCGGCCTTGCCGAGTTTCTCGCTTCTCGACGTGTGATCCCCTGAGGTGTCTGAAGGTGCCAGGAGGGGGATGATGACCATCCCATTGTTCATTGTTCAGACCCCAGATCACGCCACCTTGTTCCAAGGGAGGGGGTGGGCCTCGCCTGAGGTGCACGCGGCAAGGCCACCCCCCACGTAGGTTCCAGCCCCTGTAGAGATCACAGCGAACATCGATCTTCATTCCCCAAGCCCTGTGCTGTTTGTCTGTAGCTTGGTTTGCTCGAGGTTGGTTTGCTTATTTTCTTTACGGGGCCAAGCGCTTGGCTCGATAGTCTGAGCTCGTTCCTGCGATGGGCCCGTTCAAGGACCCCCTCTTCGACGACACGCAGGGTTCTCTACCTCCAGACTCGCTGGAGCCCGATCCTCATGCGCATGGGCTGAGGGAGGACCTCAAGGACTCTGCCTTCGACTCGTCGTCCGAGCCCGAGCCCCCTGGCGGCGCAGAACAAGATGCTGGCCCCGCTGGCTCGGCGGCTGCTCAGGAGGAGATCGCGCGCGACACCGCTGGCGACGACGAGCAGGCGGGGGCAGGGGGGGGGGGCGCTGCTTGGGCCGTGCCTGGGTGGTTGTCTCGGAGTCTCGTCAGCTCCTCCTGTTTACCCATGCCCGCCCGGGGCAAGTCCAGTCCTCAAGTTCAGCTCGGCGCGCCCGACGCCCTCGTCGATGCTGTCCTGGCGCGTGGAGGGAGAGGGGGTGAACTCAGATTGGCCTTCACCGAATTCGCTTGCCTAGTCGAGTCGTCGCCCCCCCCCTAGTCGAGCGAAGTCCGCCTATCACCTCTGACTCTTTTCGGTTGTCTCTGGGTCTCAACCTCTCTCGCTCTCTCTCAGACGCTCTACGCCCTAAGCCTATCTGCGTTTATATGCCTTGCCTTCCCTCCATATCAGTTCAGTTTGCCTTTCCAGCGTTGCCTTCCCAGCTCCTGTTTTCCCATGGCCGCTCTTTCTCGCTTACCCTGCTACGCGTGCCCGCCTGCCTCAGTAGTTTCTTCTGCTGGGGCGGTGTCAGATCACGAACGGCGACGACGTGCACCGCGACGTCGTGAAGCGGAGCGTTGATGCTGGCGGTATGCAGGCGCGGCACTTTTCTTGTCTTTGAGACATGCAGCGAACGTCACGGGCGATCCATGCTGCAGGAATACACCATTAGCAAGCGCCTTACAATCGCAAGCATCATGCCATATTCGGCAGTGGCGTAAAGTCAAGCGCAGTAGCAGGGGCATCAGCAAGAGCAGGGATCATAGCATGGAAAGGAGGGGTGTCGTATCGTTGCCACTGCCAGGCGCCTCAGAAGAAGATGCGCCTCCCCGAGTCCGAAGATGCGCCTCCCCCAGCAAGGCTGCTGGGAATTCCTAAATCCTTTCATGCTGTCGGGCTATCTGCCTTGTCCTGGTTCTCGCGGCGTTCCTTCTCATACCGAGGACAGTCGTGATCGTCGTCGTTCGTCTAGGAGTCCTCTATCGCCGACATGCTGCCCGACATGCGTGGCTGGCTCGTCTGGGCTCGTGGTTGTCGTCGTCGTTGCACCGTCGTCGGCGTAGGTCTTATCGTTGGGCATCGTCCGTTGTCTGCTGCCCAAGGCCGAGTTCCACGGCGGGTGGCTCCTCCTTCTGGTCCATGGAGTCGATGGGGCCGTTCGTCTTCACGGTCCTCGGCGACCCGCCTAGCGAGCGGGCCATTGAGGTGGAGCCGAAGGAGCCAGGGGCGAACGGCAGATGACGAGGTAACGGCGAGGGGAAGAATATGCAACCACGAGGGGGACGTGGGGGGACCAGGGGTGATCTCAGAGACGATGGCGAGGCGAAGGAAAAGGAAGAGAACGAAGAGGAATATATCGGATGCGGATACGATGCGGGGGAAGAGGCATGAGGACGCGGAGGGGGAGGGGGAGAAAGAAGAGGAGGGTGAGTAGGAGGAGGATGAGAAGGAGGAGGAGGCGAAAGATGAGGAGGAGGAGGAGATGGGGGAGAGAAGGAAGGCGAGAACAAGGATGACGGTTGAACGCGCGGGGGGCGGGGGGGGCAATGATGGCGGTGTTGGAGATGTTGGTTCGGCACCCATTTTCAGGAGGACAAGACGTGGTGGGTGGAGTGGAAGATCGACGGCGTGTTCATGCACCGCTTGACGGAGGAGCACCTGGACCGCATGAAGGCAGGCGAGAGGTTCGACACTCGCATCATCGTCGGCAACACGGACACCATGCGGCGCGTAGCCGCCCAGTTTCCAGTTGTCGCGTCGAAGTTCGTACAGGGCAAGTGGGCGAAGGAGGGTGCGTGGGACGGGGGGTGGCGTGGTGAGGCGGGGGGTTGCACCAAGGTGGGGCTAAGCCGAAGGGGTTGAGAATTTCCGTTTGTGTCCCCAAAGGACTTCGGCCTTCGAGCTACTGATCTTCGCGTGCCTCGTGGGGGCTCTAGTGGATCGAGCTCGTCGGGTGGGCCTGCGCCGCGCTGGCTGACGCATGAGCCGCCTTCGAGCTCAAGCACTCCGCAGCCGACGGTGGACCAGACCAATTGATGGCAATGCGTTGGGCGCGGTGCGCCCAGGTCGTGCGCGCGCCGTGTTGCGCAGCGGCGGCTGTGACCCTGTCCTCGGGGCCTCGGGTCGATAAAACATATTTGCGTCGACGCTTCGATGGGTCGAGCCGAGGCGGGGTCGACGTCGAGGGGGAGAGGAGAGCGAGAGGAGAGATACTCAGAGAGAGAGAGAGGGAGGGAGAGGGAGAGAGAGAGAGAGAGAGAGAGAGAGAGAGAGAGAGAGAACACAAAGAGAGGAAGCGGAGGCATAAATCCGCGAGGTGCAAGTGAAAGTAGACGGGGGGTATGGAGGGGGGCGAGGAGGAGGAGGATGAGGAGGAGGAGGAGGGGACGGAGGAGAGGAGGAGGCTGAGGAGGAGGATACGTCATATGGAGAGGAGGAATAGCGGCAAGAAAATACAAGGCAGCTGCCATGAGAGTCGTAGGACAGGGGTTAGAGGGCCATCCGTGAACAGCATGGCGATCGTCAGAGATGGCACCCTTGGGCCTCTCAACCAATCCCTCCTTGGGCCTCTCAACCAATCCCCGAATCCCCCGCTCCCCAATCCCCCAACCAACCCCCCCCACTCCCCAAGCGACGTCCGAGGGCCACCCTTGCGCCCGTCCCATCCTCGGCCCCCCTCCCCCGATAGGCGCCTCCCCGTCGCCGCAAGTGGAGGCCGCCCATGTCCCTGGCGCGGCGGCAGGGGCGACGGCGACGGCGGCGTCTTTGCAGGGCGGGGGGCGGCGAAGCAGAGGAGGACGAAAAAGGGGCAAAGTGAGGTCGTGGAGGAGGAGGATAGCAGAACGAGGGGGAGGAGGAGGAATCCACAGAGGAGGAGGGGGAAGAGGAGGAGGAGTGGGCGGGGGAATGGATACGGAGAAGGAGGAGGAGGGTGAGACGGAGGAGAACGAGGAAGAGGATCGGGCGAGGCAGGAACATGATGAGGCCAAGAGAACTCGAGAGATGAGAGTAGCAACGGTGCGACGGGGAGGGCAGAGCGATCAGGCCCTGAAGCCCACGCACGGCTTGTGGTACAAACCTTTCGAGGTCGAGGTATTAGGGCGCAAGGTCACGTGCGTGATGCCGCACCTCGCCCCCTTGGAGGTCGAGCTGGACTCGGAGGACGGTCAGGGAACATACAGAGAAGAGTCGGTGGCGGTTGGGGTGGGGGAGGGGGCGAACGAGGAAGGTAGGGCGCAGGAGGTTTGGTGACGAGCCCGGGAAAGGTGTGCTAGCACATCGGGTTCAGGAAAGTAGATTACGCCTCCCCCTGGCCCAGGACGAGGACGAGAAATTCGAGGACAGCCTCTGCGAGGAGGGCGCGGAGGCGGAGAAAGGCCCGCTGTCGCTGCCGTCGTCGCCAGGAGGACAAGGGGCACATAAGGGGAATAATCCAAGGTGAGCAGGATGCGGCGAGGGGGAAATGGAAATGGAGAGCATGGGGATGAGGAGAGGCGGAGAAGAGGATGGGCCATATGGGGGGGGGGGGCGGGGGCAGGAGCAGAGGCGAAGAAGAGGAGGAGTAGGCGGAAGATAACGAGGAACAAACTTATGAGCGTTTCTCTCCTCCGTGGAGGCGAGCAGGTCATCAAGAAGCGCTGCTGGAGGGCGACTGGGCACTGGGACTCGATGCCCGCCCTCAAGCGCGCGAAGATGCAGAAAAAGGACGACAATTTCGCGGTTCGCTGAGGAGGGGCCCTCAGCCTGAGGGTGGCCTCGGATAAAAACCAAGGAGGGTCGGTCGGAGTCGTCGGCTCGGCGAATGAGAGGAAAGGCGGATGGGAAGAAGGGGGGGGGATGAGGGAGGGATGAGGATGAGGACAGGAACGCGATGGGCCTGGGGATGAGGATGCGGATGAGGAGGCGGATGGAGGACGGGGGTGGAGCGAGTGGACGAGGTGGGGAAGCATGAGAAGGATGGCGAGGATGATAAGGAGGAGGTGGAGGAGGGGGGACGAGTGAAGGAGGAGAAGGAGGAGGTGGATAAGGAGGATGACGATTTAGAGGTGGATAAGGGATGGGATGGGAGGAGTCGGAGGAGGCGGAGGAAGAGGAGCAGCAGCAGTTGCAGCAGCAGCAGAAGCAAGAACATGACGGATGAGGAGGTCGCGGAGGGAGGGGGGGTGGAGGGGTGGAGTGGGTGACGGCTCCGCTGCCAGGTGGGTGAAGGGCCGTCGCCGCCGTGACGGCCCGTGACGGCCCGCTCCGCCGCCGCGCGGGGTGGGGGAGCGGGGGGCGAGGCAGCGAAGAGAGAGGAGAAGGAGGGAGAGGCAGTACCAGGAGTGCACAGAGGGGAGAGGGAGGGCGTGCGGATTGACATGAGAAGCTGGAGACGGAGGACATGAGGACGAGGATCAGGAGGAAGTGAGGAGGGGCAGAGAGAGGAGGATGATGATGAGGAGACGGCGGAAGATGGGGTTCAGCCCGCGCGGGGATACAGGATACGGGGATGACCATGACCGCGGTAGGGAGGATGAGAAGCACGAGCAAGGATGAGAAGGGGAACGGTGAGGAGAAAAATGACGGGAGGGCGATGAGGAAGAGCGAAGGACAATGATGAGGTTGGAAATTCGCTAGGATCAATCAGCCCCCTTTGCAGTCCTCCCGCTTCAGATGCGCAGGATCTGCCACTCCCCTCCCCCCTTGTCACCCCTCCCCCCTCCTACATTATTTCTTTCCCTTTTCTCCTCCTCCCCCTCCTCATAATCTTCTCTCTCCTCCTCCCTTCCCCCCCCCCCCTCCCTCCTCATCCGTCTCCCTTCTCCTCCCCCCTCCGTCGGTCCCGCGAGTCGACGCCCTCCGACCTTCCCAGCCCCCTCGCTCGCGGCCTGGGCGCGCGCCGCGGCGGCCGCGGCGGCCAGCGCTCGCGGCGGCAGCGCGCGCCGCGACGGAGCGCGGCGCGGCGTCGCGGCGTGACGCCGCGTCTCGAGAGGGAAACCGCCGCGGCGCACGAAGGGTCAGGGAGGAGAGAAGGGGGAGAGGGCCAAGGAGGGAAGGAGAGAAGGAGAGAGGGGGAGGGTCAGGGGGGGAGGGCGGGATGGCCGGGGAAAAGGAGGGGCCAAGGAAGCAGCACCGAGAGAGAAGGGAGGAGAGGAACGAAGGCGAGAAGAGGAGAGGAAAGGAGCTGACGATATATATATATATATGTATATATATATATATGTATATGTAAATATATTTATGTATATATACATATATATACATGAATACATATGTATGTGTGTATGTGTGTATGTATGTATGTATGTATGTATGTATGTATACATGCATGTATGTATGTATGTATGTATGTATGTACGTATGTATGCATGCATGCATGCATGCATGCATGCATGCATGTATGTATGTATGTATGTATGTATGTATGTATGTATAGTATACATATACATATAATCAGAAAAGGGACCGAGGAGAGAAACGCAAGCCAGAGGAGAGGCGGAGTAGAAAGGACGGTCACACGGAAGGGCGCAGGGATCAATCTGTAGGTCTGAGCACTTCAAAACTGGGCTTCTCGTGAGGACTTGCTTGTTGCCGATTTCCTACTGCACTCATGCTCTTCTGGTGCCGCCCATATGCCATGCTAACCTGTCCGCGCGCAGCGAGACACCAGAGGGGTGTCGCGTGTGTCGGCCCAACGGCTCCGTGGCACGGTGAATTGGGATGACATCTTGTGAGAAGTGCACCTCCCCAACCCTCCCCCCTCCCTCCACCCCCTTGTGCGTGCCGCCAAAAGGTGGCATCCTAGTAAGTATGCAATTCTCCATGGCCCACCGTCGTCCCCCAGAGGTTGAGCAGAGTTCGTTGTCGCGAAAAATGCGCAATGTTCCATAATACCATCTTAGCTGGCTGCCGATATTCAATGGTAGTGGCTCTCGGACTGTGACCGATTACCCCTTTCCAGAATCAGTCGTGAGTACTTCGCGGTGGGGGGTCCCCATTCTACCAACAGGTAGCGCTCTACGTCTCGCAAGGGTGCCTCTTCCACTTGTGCTCCAGGCTCTCCTTTGCCAGTATATGACCAGCCCAGACTTGGATGGTGTCGGCCTGAGTGAGATCGCCTAGTTGTGCCTTGACGACAGTCTTCATGCTGAGCGTGATGATGTGGTATGTTGTGTTGTAGCACTTTCGTTCGATCCAAGCCTGGGCACCTCCTTCTCGACACTTGCCTGAGAAGAGGTTGAGCCCAGAGATTTCGACTTTGTAGATGCGGTTTGGAACGAGAGGCCCTGCTGCACCTCCGAAATCCTGTGGTCGGTATCTCCAGTGGCGGTCGTCAGACTGACCGGGTTTCGAATAGTTCTTAATCGAATATCTATTTGGTTGTCAGTGTCATTTCGTGGGCAGACTCCCTCAGGATGTGTCCGGCCTTTTCGTCCGTGAAACACGAAGTGACAAGCCTGGAGGCTGGGCAGAGTCCGTCCTCTGGAGCCTCTCGGTGTGCGGAGAAGGCCGCTCGCAACCTCCCTGAGCCTGCTCTGTGCTGGCTCGCGTGCTCGTCCGCCTCTTGTTGTCGCATGGCCTCGGCGCAGTCATACTGCAGACAGGTACCATGCATGTGGTGTGCCAGTCGACACCTTGTTGCATCAATTGCGAGGTGGTCGCGTAAAAGCAGGCGTGTTGAGAACGCTATAGAACATAACATGCCTGTGGATTTTTCCCCAATGTAACGTGCAGCATGCACGGCACTGCAGCGTGTACACATGGTGTGTTGTCGTAGTCCCTTCTATGTCCCTGAGGCTCTCTGCATAGTCACACCACATGCACACAAAGGCTGTCGTTGGAGGCGGCTTGGGGCGGAGTTGGCGGGAAGGGTCAGTGATAGGCAGTGGGATACATGTGGGTTGCCACACCCTGAAAAACATGTCCCTAGCGGCCTCGGCGAGCGCGGCCCTGCCCTTGGCTGCCGCTTCAGCCTGCAGAGCTGCATTGACTGTGGCCCGCCACTTGGAAAGAGGTTGCGTATGCGTGATTCCAGGCTGCAGAACCCTCCCGGTTCGGACATGGTGCGCAAGCCAGACTGTGTTTGCCAGGCCCATCTCAGATCATCGAGAACCTTAAGGAGCCATGGGTCCTTGGTGGTGGGGGCCGAGCTTCACACGTAGGCAACGAGGCCTCTGAGGGTACGTGTCCCATGTTGTAGCAGACTTCTGAGGAGTCGGAAACGGTCAGGCCGCAGAACTGCTGTGAGGTTAGCCCCGCGGTCCGTTGCCAGTTCAGACGCATCGGAGAAAGCCTCATCGTCACATGATCTGAGCTGGCAGATCTGGCGGTTATATGTCGTCATCGCATGCTGTAGATGTGCATGTGGTCGGTTCGTGAGCTCGGGCCATGCGCCCGCGTTAAACAGCACGTCCGAGCAGAGAAGGGTGCCCGTGCAATTCAAGCTGGCGGAACAGCGCATGCGACTGGTTGCGGCAAATCTGCGTCTGCGTATGAGCTGACCTGACTGCTGTACCCAGTCTTCCGTATGTCGTAGTTCGGGTCCTATTGAGTCCAATTCGTCCAATATGGTTCTCAAATGAGGGTGTCGTCGTACCGTACGAACCCGGAACTCATTTAGGTTGGGGGAGGAGAACTTGAAGAGCTCTTTGTTTGTGTCCTACAGGTGCCTCTGAGCCATCTTGGAGCCCTTGCCTCGCAATAGGAGTGGCGTCTATTTTTTGCGGCGGAGAGTTTCAGGCGCACGCCTCGTCGTAGGAAGCTGCTGGTCGCTACTTCTGCTACTTTCGGAGCTGCCTCGATGCTAAGAACACTTGGCCTAATACCACGAAGGTACCGCCGTCGGAAAACACTGACATCTACTCGTCCTCTCACAATGTCGGGCGCTTCCTGCATAAGTTGTGAGAGCGACGCGTGCACACACATGGGGAGACGGATGTTCAGCTCCATGTCCTGCAACATCAGCTGAGCTTCTTCGACGCACACTGACACGACATGTATTGGAAAAGTGACATCTCGAAGCTGCTGTCCTGGGTCTGATCCGGAGTGTTTGAGCAATGGCTGAGGCTCCAGGGTACACCGACTACGAATTGTGATAGCTGCCTGCACGGAGGGCCTGAAGATTTTGGGAGAGACCTGCTTGCCGCATCAACTTAGGCTGGCTCACAATGTGGTCCTTCGGTCGTTCATTGCCGCAGGTAGGAGACCTGCAGGCGCCTAGCCTGAGCACGAGCTCGCCGATGACGACGACGATGAGACGAGACGCGCAGAACGTCCCTCCAGGTGGTGACGGGCCGATTTCGGCCCGCGCGAGGCGGCCGTGGCCGCAGCCTCAGATGCAGTAGTACCTGTCGTTATCTTCGCGCGATGCACACTTTGGGGCACGATCATGCCACCCGCTCCTCTGTAAAAAAATCAGCGGTTGCCTTGCGCCGACATCTGCAAAGAAACAAAGACAGCATAACATATACGCAGGAATGTGTCAGATTTCGCCTTTGGCTCGTAAGTCCCCCGATCCAATTTCTCGCACACCTCCCTCCATTCAAAAGTCCGGTGTACATGCCCATACTGAACTTGGAAATTCTGTCTCGATAATTTGTCTTGGGGTTTTGCGGACACGCCGCCAAGATTCTGCCATACTTTTGTAGCGCGCTGGCCAGGATTGGCATTCCTCCGTACTTCGCGCAGCTCGGCCGAGAAATTGAACATATGATGTCCTTGCAGCTGGTGGTCGCACACCGCTCCATGCGGCTCGCGGCGGGTCGACAGATTCTTCCACACGCCAGTGCAGCATTAAGTCGGGCCTGTCCCTTTACAGGAGGAATATTCGAAAATTGTGAAGAAATAGTTTAGGGGACGATTTTTTATATATATATATATATGTTTGGGGTATTTGTTATTTGCCGTCCAAAATCCACCTGTGGAGGGACATGCCCGACCTAAGTGTAGCATGGTGCAGCGTATTCCCCGGGGGTTTGCTTGCCGTGGTCCTCCTCTCCGCTGCTCTCTCCGGACATCTCGGCCGGGGGACTCCAACAACATGTCCAAGCGATGCTTAGCCAGTACCGCATGATTGAAGCTCAACTGCTACATACGAGTGACCTCGTGTATCATCCAGCATGCATCCATTGCATCCCTCCCATCGTTTGCTGTAGATTGTCGCAAGTGCTCGTCGACGCGCCCGTCGTCGCATCGATTTTCTTGATCTTGCTGTCGAGCGTGTCAGTCTGCCGGGATACGGTTCCATTTAGATTGTACATCTGCTCCAAGGTACTGCCTGCCATTATGCGCCTTTCACGGCGACACTGCGACGCGTATTCGGACCTGGCAGCGGCTTCCCATTCCTTCCAGGGTGCCATGGTGCTTCGAGGCCTCACTGAGTGCTGGGGCCTCATTTCATGGTTACTTGAGCCAGGGGGCCTTGAGCCAAGAGGCTTGAGCCACTAGCTCGCTGACAGACCTACAGAAGGCAAGCGTCCAGCATGAAGAAAAGAATGGACATCTTCGACGCCTGTGCTAATTCCTACTGCAGGGGGGGGAGGAGGGAAGGAGGAGGAGGAGGAGGAGGAAGTGAGGAGGGGTGCGGGGCCATACCCTGCATAAAGGTCCTGTCGTAAGAGTCGGGACCTTAGCTTACGAGGTGAGAGTTGCCAGGTGGCTTGAAGCTATCTCTCGGAACCCTGGCCCTTCCTTCTTGATTGCCCGTGCCCCGCAGGAGCCGCCTCTCTTCCTCGGCCCCCTCCCTCGTGCGCCTGACGGATGAGCTGGCGCGCCCTGAGTTGGGAGGTTTTCTGTGCAGGCACGGCGCGGATGTTTCACCTCTGCATGTTGACATGGAGGAGGAGGAGGAGGAGGAGGAGGAGGAGGAGGAGGAGGAGGAGGAGGAGCTCCACGAAGCGCAGGCCCAGCTGTGAAGCCAGAGTTTCTTTCTGGCCACGGCCTCCCCGAGCGTGCACTGGCAGACTGGCGCAGACCGCCCGCCAGGCCCGTTCCGTCCGCCGCCGGGTTCTCTCGCCACGGCCTCCCCGTCTGGCACCGATAGTGCACACGGGCGGTTTGGTGGTGGAGTTCCGGGAGAACCTGAGTTTGTCGGCGGGGCTGCAGCATGCTACGGGCGAGGGCCAGCCGAGAACGGTGGCTCTCCCGTCCGGCCCAGGTCCGCTCAAGATCGGTTCCAGGACTCTTGCCAGGGTTTATCCTGGCCTGTTTTCCGAGGCGGGTGTAGCTGTGGCGATCAGAAGACTCCAGGAGGCCCAGAAAGGGCGAGCAGCGCCAGGGATGGCCGCCGTTGTCTCGACTGGCCCTGTTCCTAACTAAGACCGTCGGCTGTGCTGTGGCCATCCGAGCCGGCGGTCTTTGCCGCGGTCGCTTTTGCAGCTCATGACGCGTGGCGCCGTGCCGATCCGAGACAAAACAAATCATCGTGGTTGCCGAATATTGTAAATGCTGCTGTTCGGAGCTCGTGTTGAACAGTGTGATTGCACCGCGGGAGTGATGTTGTGTTTGTCCTCTTATCGTATATTGGGCCGCAGCCATGCGGCTTAGTTTGGCCTTCTAGGGCCTCCGAGGAGGCATCTTGGGCCATATTGGCGGCCGTCTTGCAAGCTGGAAAGCGCAGACCCATAGTTTTTCACGAAGAAGCGTGGCCTCGGGAGCGAGGATACATATTCCCCAAACTGCGTGTTCTTACTGGTTCTTACTTGTCTCTCAAAGGAATTTGGTTGTGTCCACCTAGGTTTCGTACGTTGCCGCCCGTTGCCGCCTCGTTGCTGCCTCGTGCGCTCGGTGGGTCCAGCGAGGTTTCGTCACGCTGCCGCCCGATGCCAACTCGTTGCGGCCTCGCGCGCTGGGTGGATCCAGCGAGGTTTTGCAACGTTGCCGCCCGTTGCCGGCTTGTTGCCTCCTCGTTGCCGCCTCGTGCGCTGGGTGGGTGCGGCGAGGTTTCGCCTCGTTCCCGCCTCGTCGCTGCCTCGATGCCGCACCATGCGCTGGGTGGGTCTGGCGAGTTTTTTCCACGTTGCCGCCTCATTGTCGTCTTGTGCGACCGACGACGACGACGACGGACGATTGCTGACGACGACGACGACGGAAGACGACGACGACGATGGACGATGGACGACGACGACGACGACGGAAGACGGATGATGGATGACGGATGACGGACCACGGACGACGACGACGATGACGACGACCACGATTTCCGACCCCGCATGGCTCCCACAGGGCCCCGGGAGGCCCTCGACGCGAGCGAAAAGGTGCTGTCCCGCGGCGATTCTGGCCGCAGCGGGGTCGCCCGCCGGAGGCGGGGGCGACTGGGCCGAGATGAGCGGCGCCGCGCCAGCTGGAGGCGCCGCCGCGCTCCGGGCCGCTTGGGTCGCCGACTGCTATGGTCGGGGCGAACGAAAGGGGGGGATTGGGAAAGGGGGGGTTACGAAATCTGCTGCACGCAGCTGGTTTCGGCCCACCGAGGGGCCCCATTCCTCGATACATGGCCGCCTCCAGCGCCGGGAGGCGTCGGGAAAATCAGCTGCGTGAGCTGATTCTCAAACCCCCCCTTTGCTGTCCCCCCCTTTCGCCCGGCCCGATATGGGGGACGGGGGAGGAGGGAGAGGAGCCTGCGATCTCGGCGTCGCAGTGTTTTTTCACCACGGGCGACTTCGCCTTGCTCGGGGGCCCCCCGGGACGAGCACAGATCGATGCGCCTTGAAGAGCGCAGCAGGAAAATTGGTTCTTGGGGGCTCCGGTTGTTATTTTCTCGCGTCGTTGTATTTTTTCCGCCACGGCGGATCTCAGAGGAGCTTGGGAGCAGGAGGAGGAGGAAGAGGAGTGGGTATGTCAGAGAAGCCAAGGATACCGATACCACTATCTTTCCCTCTTCGCCACGGCTGGAGTCGCATCGAAAACCTTGGTCACAACGCACCCTGATAGAGGTCTGGGGACTAGCGGCATCGGTGCATGTTCATTCCCCCAGAGGGCGCTGGAGGGGGAGGAGGGTGGGGAGGGGGGAGGGAGGGGGGAGGGAGGGGGGGGCGCATGGGAGGAGGGGGAGCTTGCTCGCTCGCTCACGATGGGTCCACCACAGGAAGGACCAATGCCGCTCTCGATGTGCCGCTCCTGCTCTTGCAGGGGGGACAAGGGCAGGGGGAGGCGGCGGGCGGCTTAGCCCAGCACTGCCGCGTCCCCCCCCCTGACCCGAAGAGTTCTAGCTCGCTTGGGCATAGGTGCTGTGAGTCTTGGGGGGGGGCTTCAAAAGCATCGTCTGGATGTGGGCTGCTTGTGGGTCGCCTGGGTCGCCTGGACACGAGTTCCCTATCGTCTCGGGCCTGTGCGGCCTCCCGAGCCCCCCGCGCCCCCGTGGCGGGCTCGCCAGAGCAAGGGCCCGCCCGCGCCCCAGCGGTGGGCCGCCCGCGTCCCAGTGGTGGGCCGGCCACGCCCCAGTGGCGGGCTCGCCAGAGCAGGGGTCCAAGGCGGGAATTTGTCCATGTCCACCGCCTGGAGGGTCAGTTTTCGGAGCCTCGGCAGGCGGTGGATATGGACATATTCGGGCCCCCCATGTCCACCGCCCGCTGGGGCACCAGGACGTCGGTTGCCAGGCGGTGGATATGGATACATCCCCGCCTCGCCAGGGGGGTGGGCGGGGGAGCGGGGCGGGGCGGTCCCGCCTCGCCCCGCCGGGCGCCACCGGCGGGCGTCGTCGCGCTTCGCGGCCTCGCGGCGGAGGCGCTGCGCGGCGTCGCGGCCTCGCCGCAGCCCTGGCCTGGGGAGCGGAGGCGAGGGGGAGGTCAGGGGCGACGATCTGGGGGGGTAGGCATAGGGGGGGACGCATCGACCCCCAAACGCCCACTGATCGCCGTAGGGGTCTGATAGCCCACCCCCGCCCAGGAACGTGCGAACTCGCTAGCGTGGGCCTATTGCCGATCTATCGGCGATGCATCGCTGATTCCAGGTCGATGTGTTTCGCCCTGATGGGTTGCCCGCCAGCGCCTGCACCGCTTCGGCTCGCTTGCGCCGTGCCGAGTTGGCGTCTTTCGAAGCGACTGCCGATCCTTGACCCAAGGAGTGGCACGGTGCACAGCTTCTCGGCATTCGGAGCAAGGACACCGTGCGCCTTACGGTGTTGGGGCGGGGCCTGAAGGGAGTCCAGACATGGTTCGGTGCAACAAGAGCTGGAGAGGAAGAAATCAGCGGCCAGGACGCGGTTCCCGCCTTACAAGATCCGAGTAGTTGGTCGAATAAGCCGACCAGTTGGTCGGCTACCTCCTGCTCCGCCTCAGCCTCTTCGGACCTGTCACTCGGAGGCTGAGACAAGTCGGGCGGGAGAGGATCGGCCTGAAACGGCCCGCCTCGTCCTCTCTAAGAGAGCCCCGATGGCGCCACGACCATGGGAGCACCACCTTTCCCTGGGTCGTCCTGGCGAAAGCGGGGCAGCGCAGGCATGAAGGGGAAGACAGAGAGAGAGAGAGAGAAAGACAAAGAGAGAGAGGGATATATGTGTATATATAGAGCGAGAGAGAGATTTCGTCCGCCCTTGTGACGCTGGGGGCCGCCATCGACAAGTCCTGTCAGGCCAGCGTCAAGGACTAGGCGCCGCTTGGCCGAGGAGGAGTGAGGTTTTCCCTCCCCCTGGTTTCCCCCACTTCTCCAGGTCGATTGGCAAACACTGCTACGTACCGTGATGTTCACACTGGTCGGAAAGAGTGCCGGCTGCGCAAGGTGCTGCAGCCAGGCCTGCTAAGGGCGCCAACTGAAAGAACTGGAGCCTTGGGGGTCGATGTGGGAGGAGAGGGATGCTCGAGCCAGTCTCCACTGCCAGCTTTTATACGGTCCGCCAGGAGCCAAACCAAGGAGAAAAGAAACTGATAAGTGATTCTATGAGCTGTTCCGACTGCTTCCAAGACAACCAAGGTATACCCCAGACGTGCTCACACGATCCCCAGGGTGGGCCGCCCTCGTGCCCCCCCCCACGTACCAATGACACGGTAACATCCATTGTTCTCGGTCCACTCAAGGGGCTTCGCCTCTCTTGTACGATGCCTGCGAAAGCAGTCGATCGCATTGTCCGTAGGTTGAGCGACGGGGGGCTTCGCCTGCTATAGATCGAAATTCGAGGGGCGCTGGCCGCAATTCAGGTTGAGAGCTCAAGAAGTGGGCTTGCGCATGCAGACGGGAGCATGGGCAGCATCGAGTCCAGGATCGTTTCCAGGGTTAAAGACGAATTGTGGCCCCTCCCGCGGGGGTATGGGTCGTCATGGAAGACGTGGAGATATTCATTCATCAATTCTTTCCGTAGGTTTCTGTAGTCGGTCTCCGAGAACATTTGTTGAGTTTCGCGTCAGGTACAATGCCACATCAGCGAACCGAGGATAACTTGTCCGACCTGCCCTGTAGCACAATGAGCTGGAATCTCCGTCCTGCATCTTTCTTGGCAACGACTGCGCTAGGCCTTCAAGCGATACGCTCCCTGAGCGTTCAGGGTGGTGGCCTCCTCAACTGAGCATTGCTCGTCAGTTGGGCCCCAGTGCACAATTGACCGAGTCGAAAGCCTTGTGGACAGACAGGGCAGATTGGTGCGCGAATTGTTTGAAGCTGGTGATGCACTGCAAACCTGGCCCTTGTATGCGACGTATGACATGCACGCGAATGTGATGAGCACGGAAGATGCGCGACCTGCGGCCACGAACCTTACCCATTGATTGAAGACGCCACGTGCATGTACGTAACTTACCGTTTTCATCTTCCAGGCTCGAATAGGATGCCTAAACCCATCTGATCTGCGATGCCCAATGTCGTCCTCGGCAGTGTCAGCCAGGAGCGTTGTGCGAGGAGGGAAAAAAGGAGGAGGGGAGACAGGGGGGGAGGAGCCTGCTCCTTCCTCCTCAGTCTTCTCCTTCCTCGCCCCGCTCCCTCTCAAGCTTCCTCTCCCCGTCCTTCGTCCTCCTCCGTCTCCTCCGCATCTTCTTTCTGCTCCTCCTCCCTCCTCTTCCCCCTTCTCCGTAACCATTTTGGTTCAAGCAGCTTGCTCGCCCAGCTCCCGGTTCGAGCTGGTTACGGTCATGGTCGGCGAATGGCGGAGGCTCTCCTCGGTGCTGTTGTGCGCGCTGGCTGTTCTCGCCAAGTGGTGGCGGCCACAGCGGTGGCCCTCTGGCGAGCGGCCCAGGCTGGCGGCGGCAACCTGCAGGTCGAGGACAAGGAGGTGGATCGCGATATCCAGGCGCGGATGGAGCTCATCGAGTCCGTCCTGCGAGCGAAGGTCGAGGCGGCGGTCCGTGACGGGCCGATCGAGATCGGCGGACGTGCGACGGCGCTCCGGAACGTCGGGGAGCATGGTCTTTTCGGAGAGGGCGCGAAGGCGCTGCCCCAGTGCGGGGCGGAGGCCAAGTGGCAGCAGAAGGGGGCGGCGGCGTCGCGCGCTCGGCGCGCAGGACATCGCCATCGTCGGCGCCAAAGGCCACTTCGATAATCAGATCGAGATGCGCCAGTTCGAGTCCGTCGACAAGGACGTAGCGATCCTGGAGAGCACTCGTCTCCGCGCGGGGGCCGCCGAGAACGGCTTCCAGTCCAAGCAGGTGGAGGAGGTGATGAAGAATTGCCATAAGACGGAGTTCGAGCCATCTTCGAAGTTCATGAAGGAGGTGCAGGTCGACAGGGCTAATAAGGTCGTGGTCTCTGCGTGCGCGGCGGACTCCTCCTGCGTGCGCGCGTCTACCGTGTGCGACTGGTCCGTCAACTTGGCGCGCCTCGCGAAGGCGCAAGCCCCGACGGGGGCCAAGACTAACCGAACCGTGTCGAAAATCAAGGGCGCGGACAAGCGCGACGCCTACGACGCCCACGAAGATTGCGACTCGTTCGTCGTCGGCGAGGGCAAGGGAGTCCGCAGCTCCAGAGGCCGAGGGCATCGCGTCCGCGGGTTTCAGAAACGAGCCCTTTCCTTGGCGAGTGCCAGCCCAGTGCCTCCAGCTCCAGAGGCTGAAGGCATTTGGTTGGGTCGCCGACGTGGTGCGGCGCTCTGTCTTCCCATGTGTGTTGCGGGAGGTGTCGACTACCTCTTCCCTCGCTCTGTCGGCCGTGCCGGGCTTGGCCCCAGCCCCGCCTGCTTTTCCGTCTCGTTTGTTTCGGCTGACCTGACGACCCCGCTCGCGATTTGCATTCAGTTGCGCGGCGTTTGCGGGCGCCCAGCTGCGCGCCGCGCCGACGCAGCAGCGCGGCAGCTTTGCGCTCTTTTTTTCTTGCCTCGCACCCGCGTGGGCGAAGGCAAGTGGCAAGTGCCAGGGTGCCCTTCGGGAGGCTGAAAGGGCGCTGGCGCCGCTCAGCGGGCGCGCGAAGGCCTGCGCAGATGGCAGAAGGCTTTTCGAGAACAGAAAAAACTGCCCCCCCCTCCCCCTCCCCCCTCTTTTCTTCTGAGCATCCCCCTGCCCCTCCACATTTCCTCTCCACCCTTCTGCGCGCGCCGCGATGCGGTGCGCCAGGCGACTGGAACGCGACGTCGGGCGGCGACGACTGGAGCGCCCCGCAGGCGTTTTTTGCGGGCGAGGTGGGGGATTGAGGATCCGGGCTTCCGAGGGGCGTCCTCTTCGGGGTGGGGCGCCGCGGAGACCTCTGGGGACCTCGACCGCCCAGTGGGGCGCGCTGCGTTGCGATGCTGCTCGCGTTCTCTTCTCGATGGGTTTTCCTCTTGGGGCTGCAGGGCGGCTGGCGAGCAGCCCCCGCAGTGCGGGAAACTATGGAGGCATGACGCGTGTGATCGGGCTTCGTGAGTTTCATATCTTCAGTTCAGCTGGCCGATGTCCTGAATGTTTGGCGTTTCGCGAACCCCCGCCAGCCCATTCAGAAACGTCTTAAGCGAATTGCCCGAACACGGGACGAACAAGAGGAACATAACATGCAACCCGACATTCGAAATCAGCCTGCGCGGATCCAGGATATGATCATTCTTTCCTTCTTGGGTTATTCAACCTGGGGGCCTCCTTGCGGTCAGCCTGAGCATCTTGAGGCCCTCGTGGGGCCATGTTGGAGGCCTTGAGTTTTTAGGGGGGCTCTCTTCGGGCCCTCTCAGGGACCTCGGGGGCACTCTTTGGATAATCTTCGAGGCCTTTGATCAAAAAAAGGGCGGCGGGCTCAACATCTCGTTTTCTTTTGGGACATTTCGAGCCATCCTGGACCACTTTGCGGCATCTTCGAGGTCGTTTTTTTGTTTGCTGTTGTTTCTTATTCCTCTCGTTTTTGAGTCATTTTGGAGTGATGCTGGCCCAACCACCTTGCAATGATGCGCCCGGATTTTTTTTTGGAACCGACCGTTTTCGATGAGTTTGGCTTCGGGAGAGGGGGTGCGAAATTAGCCCCGCCCGTGTGGAACACCAGCAGACGCCTTTTCATTGGCGTCTTGGAACACTTAGGTTTTCTTGGGCCAGCTTGGAGTCATCTTGGGGCCTTCTATGCCCATGAGACGCGAAAGGGCGAAAAGGCCACACAATTAATTCCGTTGGGCTTTGGCAGGATTTGAGCCTCTGGGAGGCGTCCTTGGGAGACTCCGTGGCCATTAAGGGTCGTGTTTGAGCGGTCTTGGAGCCATTTGGAGGCATGTTGCAAGCTATCTTGAAGCATCTTGGACAGCCTCGAGAAATCTTGGATGTCATCTTGGTGTCTCGGGGGCCATCTTAGAGCCATTTCGGACTCTCTAATCCCTCGGGCCCCCCCCCGTCCAGAACCAGGGGTGGGGGCATAGGGGATGCGGAGGGGTCTAACTACCCCGAAGGACGGCCGCCGTCTTCCTCGCTCCCACATTCCCTCCCGCCAAATGTAGCACCCGAGTCTCAGCATACAGTGGAGACCCACGCCAAGAAACACCCTGCTTGCCTCCAGGGTGCCCTGGGCATCTTGGGTTTGAATCGTTTTGCTGTGGAAAGCGCGGCGCTCCCACACCAAAAATCACTGGACGTCCTGGGGTCTCAGGGTTGGATTCCTTGTGGAAGGTCTCTTGTGGACTGGCCTCCACCGTAGCCAGGGATCGGCACTTGATGGACAACCGCAAGGAGCTGACGCGGGCCAGGTGCGCGACGCTCGCGAGAGGCGCTGCGCGCTTACCAGTTGCGCCGTGCGCGCCAGGTGCGCCCGGCACCCCAGGGGTCTGAGCCGCGACGAGCGCGCCTGGTGCGCCAGAGGAGAAGAAAGAGGAGGAGAAGGGAGAGGAGGAGGAGGAAGAGGAGGAGGAGGAAGAGGAGGAGGAGGAGGAGTATAAGGAGGAGGAGGAGGAGATGGAGGAGGAGGAGGAGGAGTAGGAGGAGGAGGAGGAGGAGTAGACGCGCAAACAAACAGATGCGCCACATGTGCCACGTGCGCCAAGTGTGCCACGTGCTCCGGCCGTGCCAGGTGCGCCACGTGCGCGACGCGCGCAGAGTGTGCCAGGAGTGCCAGTGCACGTGACGGCGCAGACAAACACAGACGCACACTCGGACACAAACGCACCGCACACACACACACCACACACAACACAAAACACACAACGTACAACACACAGCACTCACAACGTAGCACCCCCTTCTCACAACACCCACACACTTACACTCACAGTCACACTCATATTAACATTCGCACTCACACTTACACTCACACACACTCACGTTCACATTCACATTCACATTCACATTTGCATTCACATTCACATTCACATTCACAATCTCATTCTCGTTCCCGTTCACATTCTCATCCATGTTCACGATCACGATCACGTTCACTTTCACACCCACGGTTACACTCACACTCCCATTCACTTTCACATCCGCATCCATCGCATACACATTAACATTTACATGTGCACGCATTCGCACACATTCACAGCACTTTCTTCTCCGTGACCGCGTGTGCGGCTCGAGGTTGAGCCCAGAGGAGCCCGCGCTTCCCGCACTGACGCTTCGGAGAAGTGCTGGCGGTCCCACGTGTTGATCGCGCCTCGGGAGTTTCAGTGGTGTGAGGAAATCAGCTAGGGGAGACGGGGACGAGGCCATGGCCACTCTGCCCGACTCCCTTGCAGGATATTCCAACCATCGATTTGCATGAAACAAGTGCCATCGTGCAGCTGGCCTTCGGCGACGGTGATGCGTGAGTCAACCCCTACATATTCCATACTCTCTACATGTTCACGCCTCGGGTTGCTGGAGGACCTACGCGTTCTGGTCACCATACTACGTCATCTTCGTTTAGATCTGACTATGTTGTTCAGTAGCCGAGCCCAGCCAAGCATCTGGCATGGGCAACAGAAGCCGTGCAACCCGTGGTACCACTAATGCCCGTGGCATCGTGGACAGACGCTCAGCAGTGGATCTGGTCCATGGCAGCCCCCGGGAGGATTGCCTGTGTTCCAGCTGCTGTTGCACCATTTGATCCAGGCAGTTCTTCTCTCCCAGCAGAAGGCACGGCATCAAGGATCCCTTACTAGCGATTGTTATCACATATATTTGGATGGCTCATGGTGCCATTCGTTTTCATCGGGCTCTTCAGTTGGCCAAGTTCCCGCGGTGGGCAGTTCGTGTCTTTCGGATACTACCACTGCGCGCGAAGCTTGCCAGCAGAACCTTGGACGCCCAGCGGTTTCAATGGTGCCGCAGCTTTCTTTCACCTTTCCCATCGGCGACGTCATCAGTGTATTGGTTTGCGCAGCAAGCTGTCTGTTGGGATGGCCAACTTGACCATATCGAGCACGACCCGAGGTTGGCCGCCCGCCTGCGAGAGCATCTTCGCTGTATTCACATTTCAAAGCGTGGCGGCGGGGGCTGACCCTGATATTGGTTATTACGAACTCCCCCGGGTACCTTGTGCATGCTACCGGTGTCGGCGTTGGACACAGAGGCTCAGGCTTTCGCGTTCGGGTCACTTCTTAGCCGTCTCGCTAGCTCAGGATGTCACAACGCAGTCAGGGCCAGCTGCTACGATCACGGAGGGGGCGCGGCCGACGACGACCACCTTCCATAATCCGACGGCCGAAGCAGTCCCGCTCCATCTGGTATTCAAAGCTCTTCCAGGCCGCGAAGGCCAAGTCTGAGTGAGAGCGGGCACGGCGGAAACATCACTTGCAAGACCCTGGGCAATTTCGGGGTGCGTTCGCCGACGTCCGCCGGGCAATCGTGCGTGTCCGCATTGCCGAGAAGGGCGTGCTAGGACCGACCAGCACCTCCGAAAACGGCCTGTTAAACCTCTTCTTGGCGCATTCTGCATCGCGCAAGCCGTGCATCAATTTTGCGCCATCGTAGAGCCGTGACGCGACTGAGGTCTGGGAAATCGTACACCCTTGTATCCACAGTTGAGCGCGACGAATGGCGGTTGTGATGGTTCTTGGGTATCTTCTCCGGCAGCATAGGCTTGCACTTTTCGGTCTCCTGCAACTTGTCCTGCCTGCTCATATTGATGTGCGTCTGCCTCGCCTGCGCAGGCGAAATTATACGATCATGTCTCTGCGGACTGCGACTGTTCGTGAATGGCTACTGAGACGGCGTGGGGCGCGGAGAGGTCTTTTTGATCGCTGGATAGATAAGGTGAGTCGCAGGGAGGGCATTGGAGAGCTCAAGCGCGAATTATGGCGCTCCGATCCAATGCGCATCGGGCGAGCACGCGCGCTTTGATTTCTGGTATTCGCCGGCAACTTTTTGGCGGCAGTGTAATGCATGGCGGTCGGAGTGGAGCCGTCGCGTTCGGTTTCCCATTCGGGCCCTTCGGAAAGGCCGAAGCGCATTGTCCTAATGTCGTGCTGATTCCCCCCCGGCAGCCCCCCCCTCCGCTCGAGTGGGCCCCGGCCCCCAGGCGCGCTCGAGTGGGCCCCGCCCCCCCCCCCCCAGGCGTGGATCACGGGCGAGACTGACTTAAGTTTGGCGTTGTTGAGAGGCGTGCGGGAATGCTCTCTCTGCAGTGTCAGGGGGGGGGGGGGGGGGGCTCGCGCGCCCGCTGGTGGAAGCCCGCGCGTCAGGAAGCGGGGCTTTCACGCTGGCGCGGGCCCCTGGGCGCGTCGGGGGCGCCGCGTGCATCTGGGTGGAGGCGGCGGCAGGGGGCGTGCGTTCGGTTGTTCAGGGGTCGGGGGCGCCGCGCGAGATTTGCGCCGCGTGGCCAGGAGGCATGTCGCCGAATCCTCGGCGTCGCTGGGCGCGCCGGCGGGCCCATCTGCGCGCGCGCGCTGCCGGGCGGCAGCGGTGCCAGGCTTGCGCGCGGTTGCTGCGGACGTCGGCCGTGCCCTTGAGAGCTGCGGAACCAGCTCGACCATGCCCGCGCGGGTTTGCATTGCCCGACAGCACAGAGCGAGCGTGGACCAGGATCGCTTCCTGACTTGCCGGGGTGGAGGTTGCATCGCCGAGCGCGGGGCAGCCGCGAGGCAGCGCGATCGCGGATGGTGGGCCCTGTCGTTGTCGATGTGCAGGGGGGCTGCAACTATGGTTGCATGCCGGGCCTTAGTGCCGGTGCAGCTCGAGTTGTGCTCGGCCCGCTCCGAGGAAGGACGCTCTCGGGAGTCCGCGGCGCATCCCGGACTTTCCAGGCCCCGGTTCCCTGGGGGTCCTGGGCAAATTATCAGCTGGAGTTCGTGTATGGCTGATCTTTCGGCCTGGAGTTTGAGCGCGCCGTTCCCGTGCGTCTCGCTATCTCCGAGGGGTGTTCGAGGGGCCCTTGCGCTTAGTGTGTGCTTATGACGGCCATCCTGGCGTTCCGTTGGACTGGCGCGATTCGTCGCGCCACGTGGTCGGGCTTGCGTTGCGTGTCATTCCTCGGGGTGTGAATTGCCCGCGGCTGCGCGACTGGCCCGCGGAGAAAGTCCGCGCTCGCGCCGGCGCGCTTCCCAGGGTCAGGGCCCTGCCTGCGCCGTTTGAAGTTTTCAATTTTGCGAGGGTTCTGATCGGACGTCGGCGTTGGTCTCCTGCGGTTCTTCGCGACGCGGTGCGTTTGTTGGAGCTGCTGGGCGCCCAGAACGCGAATCCAGAGGGGCTCGATTCTCACCCAGTTATCCTGTTGCCCGCCTGGCTCTCGAAAGTTTCAGGGCGCGGCTTCGGGCCGCGAGGCTGCTGGGCTTCAGCGCCTGCCATCTCGCGGAGAGAGGAAATGTGGGCCGAGGCTGCGATGGGCAAAATAGGTGGCGGTCGCAACTTCGAGTCGATCAGGGGATTTAGACCGCGACCGCGATCGCCAGGGCCGCCGGCGCCGCTCGAGATCCCGTCTGAGTCCAGAGTTTGTGAGGGGGCCAGGCGCGTGGAGCGCCGCGTGCGGCGCGTGTGCGCGCGCGACCTCGCGCGCCGGGCTCATGTGGACCAGTGCGAGAATGGGGCGCGGGGCGCGGAGATGCGACGCCGGGGGGGGGGGGGGGCTGGCGAGGGCGACGCAGATTCCGCTGGGCCGCGCGCTCCAGGAGAACAGCGCCCCATCCAGGTGATCACTCCGACGCGCATGCCAAGTCCGGGGGGGGCGCAGTTCGAACGTATCTTCGACCTCGCGGGCGGACGTCTAAGCAACCACCTTTCAAGGGAACAGTGGCGAATGCGCGGGGCACTTGCAATGCCTCGCAGAGATGCGCCGATACCTTCAGGAATAACATCATCGGTGAGCCGCTTTCGTAAGGACGATCAGATATCGGAGCTCTGAAAGTCTTACCTTAACTTGGGCTGTGGGGAACCTGGCGCGTTCTCGGGCGCGGCAGATGGTTTCGCAGTCCCATCATTCGAGGTCCGTGTCGGGGAAAGTTGCGTGCATGCTGTAGATGAGGCTTTGTGTTTGTGCGGGGTGCCCGAACGGAATTGAATCGCTACGTATGCGCAAGATCTGTAGGTATTGTTTGGCTTTGCGTGCCCTGGGTCTCTTCTGGGCCAGAGGGTGGGACGATGTTGAAGATCAGCATCTGCGCTCCGAGTGCTTCTTTCGGCATCGGACGGTGAGAGTTGGTTCGGATGGAGGTGCACCGAATCGAAATTCTTCGCAGGATGGATGTGCACTGTATAGTTGTTTGCGTCGGATGGTGAGGGTTGGGTCGTATGGATGTGCGCTGCGCGAAGGCGAAAACCACGTTTTGAAAAAGAGCAGGCCTCCATCTTTGAAGTTGTCGCACGTTTTTAAGCCGAGTGTGCGCGGCGTCGCGGCCAAAACCACATTAAACAGCGAACTGCCATCATCCTGGAAGAAATTGCTGCACATTTCAAAGCTTCAGGATCAGACTTGGCAGAGAAATCTCAACTGAAAAGCCCGGTCCCGCCTACGGGCACGTCCGGTGATGCGACAGGGACGAGGTATCTAGAAGGAAAAGGAATGGACGGACGAGGACGAGGACGATGATGATGATGATGAGGAAGAAGAAGAGGAAGAGGAAGAGGAAGAGGAGGAAGAGGAGGCTGAGGAGGAGGAAGAGGGGGGCGGAGTGAAGGAGGAGGAGGAGGAGGAAAAGGAAAAGGAAGAGGGAGAGGATGAGTCGGAGGAGGAGGGAGAGGAGGAGTCGGAGGAGGAGGACAAGGAGGGGGAGAAGGATGAATTACGAGGAGGAGGTGGAGGAGGACGGGGAGGAGTCGGTAGAGGAGGGGGGAGCCAGAGGAATTGGAAAACGGGGAGGACGAATAGGACCAGGATGATTGGAAGGGTTGGCCCAGTGACTTGGGCCACCGCGCGAGTTATGATATGTGCGTGATGTTCATGGGCTATGTGTTCTTACGTGCAGGCCGTACCAGGCGTCCGGAGACCATACGAGGCCAACCGCCTACGGTCGACCCCTTCTCTGGAAAACGTTTCCACTGGGTGAGGCCACAGGAGGTCGCAGGACGCTATGGGAGGCAAAACGGTCCTGGCCGACCTTGGGAGACAGGTCAGGCCTGGGCATTGCTGGGCTAGGGCTGGGCGGGCTAGGACAGGATCGATCCGTTGCAGAACATTCCATAACGCTTTCAGAGCGGTCCAGAGCTCTCTGAGAAAGCCGCGGCGCCCGATACATCATTCAGAACGGCCTGATCTCAGAGATTGTCATCTATCGGGCGTTGAGTCATGGTGGGGCGGTAACTATGGGGGGATAACAGGTACACCTTTTGGACCCGCAAGGCGCCCTCTGGGGTCAAAGGAGGCACGACAAGTGCACGTTTCTCCTCCCCCTTCTTTGTCGCCCCCGCATTCAACAGCGCCCGGATTGATCCGTGTTCGATTTTGTTCCCTGCCCTTGCTTCGTGTTGCAAAGGAAGCCAGGGTAGTCCAAGCCGCAGCGGACGACCCCAGGAGACAAGGCCAATGCGGGGGCAGGTGGCTGTGTGGGGCCGGCGGAGGCCAGAAGAGCCCAAGCAGCAGCAGGCAACCCTGGTGGATGTTCTGCTCGTGCAGTCAAGACGCTGAAACAAGGACCTCCTTGGGCTGAGGCGAGACGCTCTGATGTTCGGGCTCTTCCATCGGTTTATGTTGTGAGATGTGTTTGTGGCCTAGGCCCATCGTGGCCAGAAACACCCTTTAGTTCCTTCCTATGCTTTCCTTATGGTATCACGATTATCACATGCCCCCCCCACACAGGTAGAGTAATCTTCATTCATCGACGACGTCGGATCGCTCGTTCTCGTGTTCGTTCTCTTCAGGGGAAGGACAGGGCCTTGCCCCGCGTCCTCCAGCTTCGATCACAGTCAAGCCGCCGAAAGGAAAGGCCGTCTGATGCTCAGGAGGGCTCTGGTTTTCGGGCCGTTCCTTACATCCGGGTTTGGGAACCTATTCGTTGCTGGTGCTCGGCCGTAGTCAGAAGAGCCCCTTCGCCTTGTTGAAACATGGGGTCCCAAGAAGTCCCGACACTTCCTCGACGCTGCTGCCAAGGACAGGCAGGGGCACTCCGCTTCCCCCCGATGGAGGAACAGGCCAGGCCATTCCGGTTTTCGGTATGAGCCCCTTCCGCATAAGATTCAAGTAGACTTATCCTTGGGGAGTGCGGTCACGAGGGCAGCCCTCGGTGAACTTGGAACTAACGTAAGGAAGAGCATGAGCAGTAGGAGGACTTGCCGGGGAAGGACGAAAAAACAGAGCAGGGGCGATGGGGCTTTCCATCCTCCCACCTCATCCTTCCTACCTTCTTCCTCCCTCCTCCCCTCCTTCTAGACAATGCGGCAGTCTAACTGCTCCTCCACGAGCAGGAAGACGATGAAAGGTTCGACGAGGTCGTCTTGATCGTCTTCGTCATCGTCGTCGACTTCGTCTTCGTCGTCGTCGTCGGCCTCGTCGTCGTCGTCGTCGTCCTCGTCGTCGTCGTCCTCGTCGTCTTCGTCGTCGTCGTCGTCGTCGTTGTTAGTGTCGTGAGCTTCACTGTCGTTGGCGTCGTTGTCGGCGGCGGCGGCGCCGTCTGGGGGGGGGGGGCTGGGCGGCCGACGGCTGGCGGCCATGTTCAGGCAGCGACGGGCACGCAGAACTGGTGAAGCGCTGCCTCCGGAGCGCGGCGGGCTGGCCCTTGGGAGGAGGGCGGGGGCCAGGGATCGTCGGGCGGGGCGGGGCTCCTCTCTCATCCTCGTCCGCTCCTTCGTCTCCCCCCACCTCCTCCACGTCCTCACTCCTCCTCCATCCCTGTTCCTGAAAAAAAGATCCCAGTGCGACCCTACCTAGGAGTTGGAGCCTCTAGGAAAGCAACAATATGCTATGCTATGCTATGCTATGCTGCGCTGTGTCATGCTAAGCAATGCTATGCTATGCTATGCTATGCCATGCCATGCCATGCTATGCTGTGCTACTGCTGCGCTGTGCTTTGCTGCGTTGCGCTAAGCTAAGCTAAGGTAAGCTAAGCTATGCTAAGCTAAGCTAAGCTAAGCTAGGCTAGGCTAGGCTAAGCTGAGCTAAGCTAAGCTAAGCCAAGTCAAACCAAGCCAAGCCAAGCCAAGCTAAGCTAAGCTAGGCTAAGCTAAGCTAAGATGAGATAAGCTAAGCTAAACTAAGCTAAGCTAAGCCTCCGCTAAACCAAGCTAGGCTAGGCAGAGCTAAGCTAAGCTAAGCAAAGCTAAGATGAGATAAGCTAAGCTAAGCTAAGCTAGGCTGAGCTAAGCTTGGCTAAGCTAAGCTGGGTGAACCCAGGGGGCGCAACCGGGGGAACCGCGGGGCGGGAACTGGGGGAACCGCCCGGGGCGTTTTACACTGCCCAGCCCCTGTAAGCAAACGGAGTAAGAACCCTCTAGGCAGAGCCTAGGTAGGGAATAAACCTGAGCTAAGATGAAGCTAAGCTAAGTTAAGATGAAACAAGCTAAGCTAAGATGATATAAGCAACGCTAAGCTAAGCTAAGATGAACTAAGCATGATATCGGTTAAGATGATATAAGCAAGCTAAGATGTGATACGCTACGCTAAGAAAAAGGTAATGTAAGATAAGCAACGCTAAGCTATGCTAATATAAGCTAAGTCACTATGAGATAAGCAACGCTAAGCTAAGCTAAGCTGGGCTAAGATGAATAAGCTAAGCCAAGATGAGATAAGCTAAGCTAAGATGAGCTAAGCGAAGCTGGGGGAAACGCGAGGCGGATGCTGGGGGAACCGCCCGGGGATGGGTTACACTGCCCGGCCCTTTACGCTTGCATAGTAAGAACACTTCTAGGCAGAGCCTAGGTAGGGAGCTTCTCCGTGTCGCACCCCGAGGCGTGTTGGTAGGGCGGGCCAGGCGCCTCGCCGGAGACCTCAGCATTTCCGATCTTGACGCTTTCAGTTTCACGGATGGAAGGTGGGTCGTTCTCAGAATGTGGTTCTCGCCGTAGCGCCACGCACATTCGTCTTACAGTTTGCAAGAGTTTCATGGCTGGAGGGCGGGCGTTTTTTCCAAATGTGGCTCTCGCCTTAGCGACGCGCACATTCGTAGCAAAAGTTTGCAATAGCTTCATGACTGGAGGGCGGGCCGTTTTCAACATGTGGTTCTCGCAAAGTCGTGTCCAAAGTTTGCAAGAGTATCACGGATATAGGTAGGTTTCGTTTCAAATGGTGGTGTTCGCTTTAGCGCTGCGCGTATTCGTATCAAGATTTACCACATATAGTAATGGCCTCCGGCCAGTGCCGCCGATCCAGGGGGATCCAGATTCGGTGATCTTCGCGGCTCTGTGACTTCGTCCTTCCTCTACATGCGGAAATTATTAAGAAAGCGCCAGATGGGGGACCGCCCCTCCCCTCCTTCCCTTCCCCGGGGAGGGTCCGGGGAGGGCTCCTAGGGGAGAGTCCTGGGTGCGGTAGCAGCTAGATCTGAGGGGGGTCCCTGTGATCCCCCGAAACATTCTGGGGATGCGCAAATCATTAAGAAAACGCCAGGCTTACCACATATTCAAGGATTCTTACGGCACACGTCCCAATAATAGAGTTTTGGCATGATGTAGGACATTCAGGGCGCAAGAGTCACGTTGATTCGCGGTGTTATATTCTCAAGAATGATGTTCTGTCGCGATGCAGGATCGTGGACGCAACAGTAACGTGAAGCAGCGGCGTTTAACTCCCAGGAGTGGTGTATTAGCACGAGTCAGTTTATTCATACGGTCGTCTTCCAACGGGGCATTTCCACCAGTGAACATTTTTTAAAGGTCTTGTGAAAAAAAAGGGGATTCGGAGGGCGGGTTTATTGCAACATCGTTGATGGATCTTGGGTTTGCACTGGTTAATTTCGCCATTGCCCCTCACGGTCCCCTCATACGTCGGACATCGTTGGGACTAGTCCTGGAATCAGTATGGCTCCGAACAGTATCGTCCTGGCGCCTCGAGGCCCAGTCTCTTGGTACGTTCCTGGCTCGATCATGCTCGCCGCTCCAGACTCACTCGACATTTCATTCGTTGTTTCGCCTAGTAATGATTTTGATGCGAGGTGCAGTGCAGAACACACTTCAGCTATTCCCAGAGACACAGGTTGGAGCTTACGGTGATTGTCTGTCTGTCTGTCTGTCTGTCTGTCTGTTTGTCTGTCTGTCTGTTTGTCTGTCCTCCTCCTCCTCCTCCTCCCGAGCGAAGCTAGGACAGTGACAAGTCGTTTCAGAGCGTTCCAAAGTGCACTTGGAGCGTTCTGGAGCGCTCCAGCATGGCCGCGGCGCCCCATATGGACTCCAGAACTTCCGGACCTCAGAGATCCCCGATATATCCTGGTCTGGTTTTGTCTCTGTCCTGGCCTCGTTCCTTAGAAAATCGAACTTCGAGGAGTCGAAGAAAAAGAATTGCACAAACTTGAACTTTCGGAGTTTCGCGCGGATTTGTTGGATCGGCGCTGGACCCCCTGGCGGCGCCTCCGGCGCTGCCCTTAGCGCGCTCCGCGCGCCAGGGAAGAGGGTCCAGCGCCGGCCCAGGAAACCCTCGCGGACCTCCGAAAGTTCTGCTTCTGCAGTTTCTTCTCTCTGAGGATCAAGCTTTTGGTTTGTTTTCCGACATTTCTGGGCCTCCGGGATGTTTCTTGTCGCCGTTGCTGGCTCCCCCCCGAAATTCTGATGCCGACACACCACAGGATGGGCCTTGGTGGCCGACTCGGGATCCTGGGGCCCAGACCCTGTCGCGTCGTGACACAATTATGCTGTGTGGCTTTGTTTGTTGTTTGTGCTGCCTGTTTTTAGTTTCAAACCATACTGTGATTTTGGCTCCTCGTCTTGAAGTGACACTGCCCCGCGTTCCTATCCTCTCCTCTCCTTCTCCTTCCCCTTCTTCTTCTTCTTCTTCATCTTCATCTCCATCATCATCACTATCATCATGACCATACTCATAAGCATCACCACCACCATCATCGCAATCATCATCATCGTCATCATCATCACCATTCTTATCATCAGCATCGTCATCGGCTGTGGTGTGAGTTCCCCTGCCCCTCCTCCCTTCGTCATCATCATCATCGACGTCGTCGTCGTCGTCATCACTATCATCGCCGTCACCATCGTCATCATTACCAGCGTTGCCACCATCATCACCATCATCATCATCATCATCATCAACATCATCATCATTACCGTCGTCATCATCATCATCACATCATCATAATCACTATCAGCATTGGCATCATCATCAGCATCGTCGCCATCATCATCCACATCATCACCAGCATCATCTTCAACACCATCGCCATGACCATCATCATTACCATCCTCACCATCATCATCAATCTTGTCAGCATCATCATCACCATCACCACCATCATCATCAGCATCATTAGCGTCATGATCATCATTGCTACCACCATCCTTCTCCTCCTCCTCCTCCTCCTCTTCTTCCTCCTCCTCCTCCTCATCATCATCACCGCCATCAGCTTTGGCATATCCCTCACACGGTTCGTGGCCTCATAAGGAGCTCCACGAAGGCCCCGCTGCCAGGGTTCGCATGGCGTCCCCGCCGCAGTTCGGCACACCCCTCACACGTCTCGTGGCCCCATAGCGAGCTCCACCAAAGGCCCCAGTGGCAGGGTTCGCATGGCTTTCCCACCCCATTTCGGCACACCCCACACACGCTTCATGGCTGTATAGGGGGCTCCACCAAAGGCCCCAGTGGCAGGGTTCGCATGGCGGCCCCGTCCTATTTCGGCCCACCTCACACGCTTCGTGGCCCCATCAGAGCTCCACCGACGGCCCCAGTGGCTGGGTTCGCAAGGTGGCCCCGCACCATTTCGGACAACCTCTGACACATTTCGTGCCCCCACAGAAGGCTCCACCGAAGGCCCCAGTGGCAGGTTCCGCATGGCGCCACCGCACCAATTTCGGCACCCCCCTTACACGCTTTCGTAGCCGCATTGCGGACCCACACCCGATCCGGCACACCCCTCATACGCTACGTGGCCGACAGGGAGCTGCCCCTCTTTCGTCCCACCTGCCTTGCGGTACTCGCATCCGCATATGCTTGGGTTCTTCGCCCGGATTTGTTTTAGGTTTCTGCCTCCAGGGGCCCTCACCATGCCCCAGGGGTTTAAAAAGACTCAGGACGAGTCACGTGCGGACCTCTGTGAGTCAGTATCGTTTAACCGACCCCCATTCCCATCTCCATCCCCTTCGAGACCCCCACCAAATGACCCCCTAGTTGGGCATACAGCCCTCGAAACCCGAAGGGAATGGCCTATATCCCCATCTAGGGGGGTAAACCGGCCAGTAGGGCTCAGGCCACGCCGCTGGGGATAGGGGTCGGATAAACGATTCTCAGCGAGACCACGTTGCAAGCAAATCATCTGTTCGAAGGTCTGACGTCCTTCAAAATGGTTTTGGCTGTGCGCGAAGGGGCGGGCGGCTCTGATGAGGCCCCCCGTCCCGTCGGGGCCACAACAGGTCGCCCCCCCGAGCAGTGTTTTCGGCGCGTGCTTGGGCGCCCGAGGGCTGGCTCCAGGGGCCCGAAGGCGGCGATTTTCCTCCAGGACTGCAATCCTTCATGAGGGCTCGAACAGTTCTACAGGTCCACCTTCTTCCTCGTTCCTCCCCCCTCCTCTGATTCCCCCCTTGCTGGGCGAGGGGTGGGGGAGGAACGGGGTGGATTTGTATAGCTTGGGGGCAGCGCCTACCTGCTAGAGTGCACATGTATCGGGCCTCTGCCACATGTTTTTCTCACTCTCCTAGCCACACGCGTCCATAGACACACTGGCTGCCGTTATGTACATAGACACATTCTGGGCGGATGCGTCTATAGACAACGCGGCCCTTGCGTTCGGCGCAGAACAAGGTCGGAGAAAGGGTAGATCCATCTAAGGTACGCTCCTGTTCTAGAGCAGGTCCCACCTGAGCGACGCAGAAAACGGGGTCGTCTGCGCCGACATTCACGCGTAAGCTGCCAGCGTAAGGTCGCGCGTAAGCGCCCTTGTTTCCAATGCAGCGTGCCGCGTTTGCGGCCTGCGCAAGCCACGGCGTAAGGTCGTTGCGTCATCTCGCGTAAGACTCGTTTTTGATCGTCGCTCACTTGGTGCGTATAGCTGCCCTTCCCCGATTCCTGCTCAGCGAGGCCCCTTCGCGCCCCCTGGTGGAGCCCCGCCAGGGCAGGCGGTCGGATGGCAGCCCCCTCGCCTTGCTCGCGCGCGCGCGGGTGTCGCAGGAGGCGGCCCGAGCGGGCCAGCGGTTTGGACAGAGGGCGTCGTCGCCGCCGCTCCCGTCGTCGCCCCCCTCGGCGGCGAGCGAGGGGGGCAAGTGCGAAGGCGAAGGCCTTCTCGGAAGGCGGCGGGACTTCGCAGAAGCCCTCGCGCCTTCTGCGGATGTTTTCGGTGTCTTCGGGGGACGCTCAGGAAACTTCTCAGGAGGCCAGGGGGGCTTCCGAACCTTCTGATAAAGGTTTTCTCCTCACCACTTCTACCCCTCGCTCGCCGCCGAGCTCCAGCCGTCGCCCCTCGCCCCTCGTCGTGGCCCTCGCCGCGGGCCCACCCTGGCCAGTCTTCCAATTTGCGTCCAGCCCGAGTGACGAGCACCGCCAGAAGAGCGCCCCGGAGCCCTGGCAATCACGACGTCGACGTCGTCGCCGTTGCCTTTGACGCCGCCGCCGTCACAGTCGATGTCGCCGTTGCCGTCGCAGTCGTCGTCGACGACGACGTCGACGTCCCTGCCTACCCTCCCTCCCTCCCTCCCTACCTGTCGTGTCGACTGGGAAGGGATACCAGTATCCCCCGTGGGAGTGCCTCCGTGGATCTCCTGGGGGTAGGGAGGGAGGTCGAGGGAGGGGGGGAGAGAGGAGGCGAGGGAGGCAGGGAGGGAGGGGAGGGGTCTGGATTGACCCGGGTCAAAAGGTCGGGACGATCGAAATGGGCACGTAAACAAGGGGTACAAAGTCCAAGAGCAGCGCCTGGTCATTCTGAGCTGCAGAGGCCTGACCGGCGCGCGCGCACGCACGCACGCACGCAAGAAGCCGCACCTAGACGGCGCATCGGCAAAACAGATTGCAGTATAGAAGGCCAAGGAAAATTCATGCAGAATACATGTCTGGCTGAGTGCACGCGCGCCGGAACGCAACCACTGCATATTGCAGTAGTGGGCGGCGGTGGCAATTGCACCAGCATTGTGTCACGCAGTAGGGAAGGAGGAGGGAAGGAGGGGAGGGAGGAAGGGGGGGAGGGGAGGCGAGGGAAACATTACACTGATTTGCAGAATTGCGCGACTGCAGCGTTCCATTCCGCAGCCGGCGACTGCAGCAGCAAATCCAAATCTCCCGGGCTATCTTGTGCTACGCTCAGTGCGCGTGCGCGCATGTAACTTCCCCACTGTAATCCGGGGCGTCCTCTTCTGCGAGAAATGTTCCACCTCCGAGGTAAAAGACCATGCAGGTGCCCCGATTCAAAAACCATCTTTCTCGGGAGCGTGTCCGGAGGAGCCCTAGCAAGTTTACCATAGTATGTAAGCTGCCGCTGTAACAACATGGCGGACAGGCGTTGCGCGCCAGCTACAGTCATCACTTCGGCGTTGCTCACGCGCGATATAAAAGCTGAAGGTATGTTGAACATTCTCCTGAGGCACCTGGCTTGGAAACTGTTCAGCCGGTCCAGGTCTCGTGATAGAAGAACGCACGACTCCAGTCCATACAAGAGCTTGGAGAAAATACAGCACTCCAATATTCGTACTTTTCGTTTCCGGCATACGTTCGCATAACTCCATACACTGCAGAGCTTCTGAAAAGCACCTTTTGCTTCGCCAAGTCGCCTTGTCAGTTCCGTCCGTGGCTTCCCGTCGGTGCTGATGAGGCCGCCCAAGTAAACAGCACTATCTTTAGCTTGAATCGCGTCTCCGCCAGGCCCAAATATTTCCGCATCCGAATTGATATTTAGCAGAACCGTCTTTCCTTCGTTGACCTCCAATCCAAATGCTTTGCCGATCGCCACCACCACGTTCAGATGTCTCTGGAGAGCGCCGGGGTCTTCGGCTAGCAGCATCGTGTCGTCGGCGTACAGGACGTCGTCTGTGATGAGGTAGTCTTTCTTTGCCGTTGTATCCACATGTTGCCGTACTTCGTTGTCTACTGCTTCCAAAAGGACCGACATAACGATAACGAACAAGTAGGGTGAAAGAGGGCAGCCCTGTGCGATGCCGGCTCTCTGGTTACGTTGCGTAGATGTGTTGGGCCCGTCCTTTACCACGAACGTACGTGCTGTGTAGATTGCTTTCACCATGTCCAACATTTCCTGCGGTACTCCAAATTCTCGTAAAGCGTGAAGCAGGCCGTCTGGTTTGATACGGTCGAATGCTTTGCTCCAGTCCAATAACAAGATAGACAACTTCCCGTTCTTGTCTTCCAGCGTGGCGTCAATTAGACGGCGTACCAAAAATAATGCATCTGTTGTACCACGGCCAGGTCGAAATCCGTATTGCGATTCCCGCAACTGGCTCTCCCTTCCTCCATGTTTGAACCAATGTAGAATTATGCTTGCCACTATTTTATACCAACTGCCAGCAGAGATATTGGTCTGTAGTTCCCAGGCTGCGACGTGTCACCTTTTGTGAATCTTGTAACAATAGATGCTTCCCGCCACTTTTCTGGCATCTGCTTTTGCTTCCAACAATCGTCACACAGATCCCGGAGCACATCTAAAGCGTCTTCGTTTGACCAAAGGACTTGCCAGAAGTCGGGGGGCACGCCGTCGTTGCCTGCTGCTTTGTTGGCCCGTAGGCGTTGTAGTGCTCGGCGCACTTCCCCAAGAGTAACGCTTCCCGTGTTGATATCCAACGTGCCGCCGTTCTGCTGTATCAGTGGTAATGGTTCAGGTCCATCATATAATTTCCATTGCACTGTCTCCAGATAGTCCGCCATTGTTTCGGCCTTTTCCTCAGAATCCACCAGATCACCTGCAAGATTGCGTAGACGCCCTTGCTGTGGAGCAGGGCTTTTCCGCAAGGACCGAATCGCTTGCCAACCGCCGTTTTCGATCGCATTGTCCAGCCATCGTTGTTTATCGGCGCGTGCAGAAGATCGAACTTGCTTGTTAAGATGCGCGGTATTGCCACCATGAGCTCTTGTAGTATTTCTCTGGTCTATCAAAGACAGCGTTCTTGAAGATATCCACGTTTTGCGCGGCCTGGCTGATAGTAGCGGGACGTGTTCTGCAGCGGCTTCCAACATGCATTCGGCGATGTTCAACGTTTTCTCTTGTACTGTCTTGCTAACTTGGTTTGCCCCCACTTTGGTAATGAAGCTGGTAGTGTATTTTTCTGCTATTGCCGCATCTCGTAAAGATTTCGAGTCATATCGAGGTGGCCGCGGGGGTCGCTTTTCCATGGGGATGTGGATCTCCAGGTCAACAATGCATACAAAATGATGCGACTGTAGAGCCCTGGCCCGGTCGGCCCAAACGCACCGTATGTTTGACAACCACTTCTGGTCGACCACGACGTGGTCGAGCTGCTCGAAACTCCCGGGCCGAATGAAATCCATTGGGCGCGTGCCGATATCAAAGTAGGTTACTTTTGACTCCACTGGTACGTCGAAAAACGTGTTCGCGATGCAAGCGTCCACCGCAGTGCACAATTCTACCAACAATTCCCGGTTTGACGTAGGATCCCAATGACTGGCACTGTTTCGAAAGACGTGCTCCCCCATGACATCCTCCTCCCCGGCGAATCGTTCCAGGAGACGTGCGTTAAGATCGCCGAGAAGTATTGTTGGACCGTGAGAGCGGCACTTCGTGTAGATCTTAAGCAAATCGGCGAAAAAGTCGCGCCGCAGGTCGTAGTGGTACAAATTCGTCCAAGCGTAAACTGTGACCAATGTTAATATACCTCCTGTAACCCGCAACCGTAAACTAGCGACTCGACTGTTGTATTGCACGTAGCCTTTGAGTGCTGGTCGGGCCCATGGCGAGACAATGAATCCCACTCCAGCGTACTCTCGATGATCACCTTCAGCCCCAGATAGAATAATTAAATGGCCTTCGAATTCGTAGACTTCAGATCCGGAGCAATGTGTCTCTTGGAGACACAATACTGCGATGTCTAAGTCGCGCATCTGCTTAATAATCTCGTACGCCTTCTGCGGGCTGCTCCGGGAAATGCCTTCGACACTCCAGGATGCGATCCTTCCGCAGGTTATGGGCCAGCATGGGAAGGTTACCCATTCTCCCAATTTGGGCGCACTTGGGTCGCCGATGCGCCGCCGTGTTTCCTAGTGGCCAGCCGTGCCACTTCCTTTCTTCCCTTTTCCGCTCCCCTTCGTCGAAACCCGTGTTAAAGCCTCGTTCGCCCGATCCGTAAGATGTTTGACTTCTGAGCTGTTGGTGAGGTCCTCCCACGCAGCCCAAGCTCCGTACCAGTGAATTTGAAGATGGTGTCCCACCACTTGAGCACGTACTACTGGTTCTTGGGCAATCGAGAGCTTGAATTTGTTTGTATCCACTCTGACTTCCCCTTTAGAGTAGCCCCAGTCCATACAGCATTTCCGTAAACCGGATAAGAACAGTGTTTTTTTGTATCAGTTGGAGCTGTCACTGCTAGCTACTGAGGGCCCCGGTCAGCGCGTGCGAGAAGCGCGCGCAGCGGCGACCCACCCTGTCGCTGCCGCAGGGCAATGTGGGCAGTGAAGCTGGAGCCGTCCGCCCTCATGACCTTCAGCGCCCTGCTCAGCGCGCTCGAGAAGAGCGATCTGGGTCGGCCGGTCTTGTCGCTGCTCAACGATATGTGGTCTCTGACTTTGGAGCCCGCCCTCGTTGTGAGCTCAGCGTCCCGGTCAGCGTCGGCGCGCGCGAGAAATGCAGGCAGCGGCAGCCACTCCCGCCGCTGTCCAGCGAGACGTGGGCGGTGAAGCTGGGGCCTGCTGTCGTCAGGCGCTGCAGCGTCCAGGCCAGCGCGCACGGGAAGTTCGAGCCGCGGCGCCTGGCCCTGGCGCTGCGGGCGGGCGGCAGCTCTGAGGCGGGGTGTCGGGAGACGTGGGGAGGGGCCCGCGAAGCGGATGCCCCGCGAGGCGCGGGCGGGGCAGCCGGAATCCGCCATCGTGGATTGCAGGGCCCAGTTCTGCGCGTCAGAGGAGGGCGAGCAGCGGCGGCCGGCCCCGCCGCCGCGCAGCGTGGGCGGCGAAACTGGAGCCCGCCGGGATCGAGCAGCGCGCGCAAAAGGGTGGGCAGTGGCAGCGATGGCGAGAAGGGCGGGCCGCGGCAGCCTGCACTGCCGCTGCTCAGCGAAACGTGGGCGGCGAAGCTGGAGACCGCCATCATCGTGAGCTACGGCGCCCCGATCTTCGCGCGCGAGAAGTGCGAGCAGCTGCGGCTGGAGCGGTCGCTGCTCATGGAGATGTGGGCGGCGAAGCTGGAGGTCGCCATTGCGAGCTGCAGCGCTCCGGTCATCGCTCGCGGGAAGCGCGCAAGGGCAGCCAGCCATGTCGCCGCCCATCGAGGCGTGGGCGGCGAAGCTGAATTCCGCCAACTTCGCGAGCCGCAGCGCCCTGATCGGCGCGTGCAATAACGCGCGGCGGCGACCTGCCCTGTCGCTGCTCAGTGGAATGCGGGCCGTGAAGCTGGAGCCGACCATCAGGAATTACAGCGCCAAGATTAAGTCGGGCGTGTCCCTCTACAGGAGGAATTTTCAAAGATACAAAAAGAATTGTCGGGGGACGATGTTTTGCATCTTTTGACTACTCGGGGGTATTGTTTTGAGTCTATTCTTCATCCAAAATCCCCCTGGAGGGGGACACGCCCGACTTGAGGCCAAGACCATGAACTTCGAGGCGCGAGCACGGGCAGTCGGCCGCGTCGCTGCTCAGCACGACGAGCGGTGAGCTGGGGCCGACCATCATGAGCTGCAGCGCCCGGGCGAGCGAGAAGCACGCGCGCGCGAGAGACGCGAGCCTTGGCGTAAGTCGGGCCTGTCCCTCTACAGGAGGAGTTTTCAAACATTCAAGAAATAGTCTGGGGATTTTTTTTAGTACTTGTTGACCATTTTGGAGCAGTTGTTTATTCATTATTTATTTTTCGTCGACAATCCCCCTGAAGGGGGACACGCCCGACTTAAGCCTTGGCGTCTGGCCCTGCCGCTGCTCAGCGAGATGTGGGCAGTGAAGCCAGGGCTCGCCGTCGCGGGGTGCGACGCCCCGATCGGAGCGCGCGAGAAGCGCGAGCAAAGGGCGGCGAAGCTAGGCCCGACCTCCACCAGCCACGACGCTGCGACGATCGCGTGCGAGCAAGGCAGGGAATTGCAACAAGCTTCGGCGCTGCTCAGGGAGACGTGCGTGGCGAGGTTGTCCCCGACCTCAATCAGCTATAGGGCCGGGATCCGCGCGGATGAGAAGGTCGAGCAGTGGCAGCAGAGGCAGTTGGCTCCTGCGCTGCTTCGGGATTTGCGGGTGGCGAAGGCGAATCGGATTTCCATCGGCTACAGCGCCGCGATCACCACGTGTCAGGTGCGCGGACTGGCAGGGCGGGCAGCGTAAGCGGGGATGGACGGCAGTGGCAGCAAATTGGAACGATCGGGGAGGAACGGCAGTGGCGGTGCGGGGGGGGTGGGCGAGGACAGGTTGGTCGAAAGAGCCATGCACTTCTGGCGAAGTATCAAAAACAGTACGTACATATCTTCCCGCCCTCTTTCCCCTCTCCCCACCCCCCCTCCCTCCGCCGCGCCGCCATGGTGCTTTTGCCGGTCCTTGCCTGGCCGCGGTCTCTGGGCTGCCACGCCGCGCTGCGCGGCCATGCCCAGCGCCAATTTTCCTGGTGGTGCTCTTCGGCAATGCCGTCGGTCCCCGCCCGCACGGTCCCCCCACGTTCTTGAGGCCACCGTTCTCGCGCTCATTTCGTGTCGCGTTCCCCACAGGATTTTCTCATGTCGTCGCGCCAGGTTCTGCCGTCCCTTGTCGTCGTTGGCTGTGCCGTGGGTGGTTTTGTCCTTGCCTTTGGCATCGGACTTTCTCTGGTCGTCCCATGGACGGTTCCGTTGCCTGGTATCGCCCCCGCCTTGCCTCGGTCACTTCCGGGGGCGGCATGCGTGGCTCCGCGCCCATGTTCGCCCCAGGATTTCGACCCTTGCTGCTGCACGTCGGCACGCAAGTGTAGGCCTACTTTTGAGTCGGGCATGTCCCTCTCCTCCGTTCGCGCCAAAATGGCGGGGACGTCTCGAGCGGTTCGCCTGTTTTGTTTCCCAACATCTTCCGCTGTCGGAGCAGATTTTGAGGATGTCTCGAGCGAGGCGCTAGTTTCCGCCTCCAAGGGAGGGCCGCCAGGGGGTATCTCACTCCTCCGTTCGCGCCCAGATTGCGGGGATGTCTCGAGCGGCTTGCCTGTTTTGGTTCCCAACATCTTCCGCTTTCGGAGCAGATTCTGAGGATGCCTCGGGTGAGGCGCTGACTTTCGCACCCCAAGGGGCCCAGATTGGAGGACGTCTCGAGCGTTTGTTTTGCTGGCCAGACTCGTTTGTGTTCAGAGCAGAGCCTGAAGATGTCTCTGGTGAAGCTTTGGTTTCGGCGGCCCAAGTGTCACATACTGCGAAGCTGTCTCAGACCCACTTATGCTCAAACTCACGTGCCCATTCTCACTGATACTCAGACTCGTACTCATCATACTCAGACTCAGACTCACTCACACCCAGACTTGCGCACACTCAGACTCACTCACGCTTAGGCCCACCCACCCTCAGACTCGCTCGTAGTCAGACCCACTCGTACTCACACCCACTTAGACTCAGGCCCATACTCACCATACTCATACTCAGACCCGCTCATAGTCAGACTTATCCACAATCAACAAAACGCACTCAGGCCCACCTACCCTCAGATTCACTCGTAGTCAGACTCAGCTGTACTCTGACCCATTCAGTTCCAGACTCGTGTTCATTATACTCATGCTCAGATCCACTTACACCCAGACTTACCCACACTCAGACGCACCCTCACTCAGACTCACTCATCTCCTGACTTAACATTCTCAGATCCACTCGTTCCCAGACTCTCCCATGCCTAGATCAACTAGCACTAGCACTCAACAGTGCGAAGACCCGCGTGCACCCCCAAACCAGTTTATCTTCGGAAGCCCTCGCGTCTAGACGCGCACGGCGGAAAGGTCCATGCACACAGATGCACATACGGGGAGCTCCACGCAGTGAATACCTTACTTTTAGGAGGAGGAGGAGGAGGAGGAGGAGGAGGAGGAGGAGGAGGAGGAGGAGGAGGAGGAGGAGGAGGAGGAGGAGGAGGAGGAGGAGGAGGAGGAGGAGGAGGAGAGGAAGAAGAGGAAGAAGAGAATAAGAATAAGAAGAAGAAGAAGAAGAAGAATAATAATAATAAGAAAGAAGAAGAAGAAGAAGAAGAAGAAGAAGAAGAAGAAGAAGAAAGAAGAAGAAGAAGAAGAAGAAGATAATAAGAAAAAGAAGAAGAAGAAGAAGAAGAAGAAGAAGAGAGAGAGAGAGGAGGAGGAGGAGGAGGAGGAGGCTCCTCTGTAGGAGGACATGCCCGATCTAAGCCTGCCTGCTCCGAGCGCGGATCCCTCTCCCGCCGGGCCTCCCTCCGGCCCCCCCTCTGCGCCGCCCCGTGCGGGCACCTCCCCGCACCGGTGCCCGACCTTGCCATCCGCCGTGCCCAGCCGTGGCCCGACCTCCGCTGCGAGTCGCTGCGGCCGCCGGCCAGAAGAGAAACGGCCGCTCGAAGGAGCTTCGGTTCTGCTCGTTCTCCTCGATCCTCCCTCCTCCCTCCTCCTCCTCCCACCTCCCTCCTCCCTTCTCCTTCCTCCCTCCTCCTTCCTCCCGCCTCCGTCTCCCTCCTGCCTCCCCTCCTCCCTCCCTCCTCCCTCCTCCGTCTCCCGCCTCCCTCCTCCCTCCTCCTGCCTCCCTCCTCCCTCCTCCCTCCTCCCTCCTCCCTCCTCCCTCCTCCCTCCTCCCTTCCTCCTCGATCCTCGTTGATCCTCGCCGGCTGGGGCTGAGAGCACGTGCCCGCCGCGCGCCCCACACAGCGGGGGCAGCGGCCGGCCCGAGGCATGGGGCGGGGGTGCGCCGGGCGCCGCACCGGCCGCACCGCATGCGCCCCCCTTAGCGCTCCGCGCGGGTCCGGGCCCCCCAGGCCCAGACCCCTTCGAGTTGTAAAGAATCATGATTTCTTGTTTGGAGAAATATAAATAATACTAATAATAACAATAATAATAAAATAATCATTATTCGTTATTATTCATTATTATTCATTACTATTCATTATTATTCTCATTATTATTCGTATTCTTATTATTTTTCTTGCTATTATTCGTATTCTATGTAGATTGTTGCGATTTTCAGCCTTTGGGGGCGCTAGTCAGGCCCCAGGGCCGTCAAACAACGACCCAAGATGAAAAACCGGTCCCGGGACATGGGTCCAGATTTTTGGGGGTCGCGTCATGAAAAAACATGCTGTCGGGGGTCTGGGTAGACCGGTCGGATACATCCAAGACCCCAGGCAAGGGGAGCCGGTTAGTGATTGGGCCCCGAAGCCTCACAAGTTGGCGTGAATCACTGAACCAAATGTGCTGTAGCTGGTGTTTCTTCGGGTGACGGTAGTTTTGGATAGTGGGATGCGGCGGGGAGGGGTTTGTCAGGATCGACGCTGGTTCAGCTCTGGTCGAAAACCGGCCCAATTTGGCTATCCTGCTCCATCCAGCTTGTTTCCGCTGAGTTTGGCTTGATCACGCTTGATCCGGCGTAATCCTGGAGCGAATCCGGTCAAGTTTGGTTCAGAGGCCTTTTCATTTGGCCTATACGTAACTCTGAATCGTTCTGACGAAAACCTCCCAGGAGTTGCCCCCTGAGGGTCGAAGGATCGCGCCGCATCGCCGATTCATCGCCTATGCGGTTCGATGTGGTACCCCAATTTCTCGACCCCGGCATCGCCGATGCCGACGTCGCCGATGCATCGCCAATGCGTCGGCGATGTATCGCGGATGCGGCGCGATCCTCCGACCCTACCTATTGTGACCGCATGGGGGATGGCTCCGTCGACTGAGGTTCGAATTTCTTGGTCGTTTTCGTAGGTTCTCGGCTGCTTTCGTTTTCCAGCCTCGAGGTGCTCTCCAGCAGCTGCGCCTCGCCGAGGGCGCTTCGGGGGTGCCCAGATCGTGGCGAGTAGCCGCCGAAGACCCGAGTTGTGACCCGAAGACCGGACGGCGAGGATCATTCGCGTCGGACGGAAAGGGGGGATTTGGGAAGGTCGGTGGCGCCCTGGGTTTCTTGGGTTTCGGTGGCTTTGCTGTGAACAGCGTGACGTTCCCACACCACAAATCAATGGACCTCCAAGAGGGGGTGAGGACTACGAGAGCGTCGGGTCGCCACGGAGGCGCGCTGTGTCCTGGGGGAAACGGGGGTACCTGGAGGCTTTGTTCGCCGCTCTCGAGCTCCCGAGGCCCATCCAGGGCCTCAGGATCACCAGAAAGCGGCTCGGGGTGAAGAGCTGATCCTGGGGAACGCCCCCTCCCGCCGTGGTCCGGTGCCCATTTCCTTCATGACCCGTTCGCTTCACGCCAAGTCGGGTCGGACGAAAGGCGGGGACGAATCGTGGGCGTTTCATCGCCCTTCATACCCGGGATCCTTTCCCAAAAATTTGCCGCTCAGGAAGAAGGGTGCGCTGGAGGATACCATACCCCCCCTGGCGGCTATTCGGGCGCACTCCCATCGATGGTGGAGGCCCCCCTGTCGTCGATCCTGGAGTTTGGCCCCAATGCGCTCGTCCTGTCGGAAGTTCCTCAAAGTAGGGATTGGGGTCGCCATAGCCCCCGCTGCCAAGGCCCAGGGGGGAAGTGAGAGGGGACAGGCCTTGTCAGACGGCGGTGCGGCTTCTCAGAAGTCTTCGCGCCTTCTGAGAGGTTTTCTGCGTCTTCGGGGAAGGCTTACCACGCTCCGAGACGTCCCCGAGAAGCCCCGCCTTCTACAAAGGGGGGGTGGGGTGGGAGTGGGGGTGGGGGGGTGGGGATCCGGAATTTGCTGCGCGCAGCTGGCCTCGACCCCGCCGCCGGGCGCCTTCCTCGACACTTGGTGCCTCGGGTGCCCAGAGGCGCTGGTAAGTCCAGCTGCAAGCAGCGGATTCGCCAACCCCCCTCTTTGCTCTCCCCCCTCTCACAACATTGGGGGGAGAGCAGGGCTCGAGCTGGACGGTGCTTTTTGGCGATTTCGTGGACCGTGTTCGTTTCAGCTTCGTTTTGCAGCAACTGCGGAATGAAGAGAGCCCGAGGGAACGCGAGACGCAAACCGAGCACGGAGAGCACTGTCATGTTCAGGCCGATCCATGAGTGCCTCTGGCGCTGGCCATCTGGAGCAGGTGGCCCTGGAGGGTATCCTGAGGCTAGATGTCTGGGCCTCCTAGATGGGGTCGGAGTAGATGGGGTCGGAGGATCGCGCCGCATCGCCGATGCATCGCCGATGCGGCTCGATGTGGAGCCCGACTTGCTTCACGTCGACGTCGCCGATGCATCGCCGACGTCGACGATGCGTCGCCGATGCATCGCCGATGCATTGCCGATGCATCGCCGATGCATCGGCGATGCGGCGCGATCATCCGACCCCATCTACTCCAGCCCCATCTAGGAGGCCTCTAAGATGGCAGCTTGAGTCTCAGGGTCGGAGCGCCGAGGTTGGCAGGCAGCCCGAGGCTGGAGGGACTGCCGCCGCCCCGCCGCCCGCCGCCGCCGACGGCGGCTTCGGCGGCGGCCCTGCGGCGGCGCCGTCACCCTGGCTGGGCCCCCCCGCCGAGGTCGGGCTGCCGCGCCGGCGAGCCGGGCCCCGCGGGCAGCGAGCCGAGGCCGCACGGCCTCGTTTGTTGTTGTTGTTGTTGTTGTTGTTGTTGTTGTTGTTGTTGTTGTTGTTGTTGTTGCTGTTGAACATTATTTATTCTAAAGAATAATTATTGTTGGGCCCCCTGGTGCGCGCCCCCCCTGCGCCGCCTAGGCCGCAGCTACATTTTCATCATTTTCGTGAGGAAGCCTCAGGTAAAAGAGGGTGTGTACAGGATCCGGTTGTTTTGTTGTAATCCGCTTTCCCTTGCAAAAAACAATAGAAAATGACATTTCTTGTTCTAATATAATCAAATTTCAAGAATCCCTTGCAAAAAATAAGGTAAAGTGGACATTCGCGCGCGCAAGACGAAATCCTTCCAAAAGCTTAGTGTTCGCAGCGATTTTAACATAAAAACATCAAAAAACCAATGGTTTTTCAACAAAAAAATGTCAAAATCTCATCCCGCGCGCTCTTGCGGATTCGTAGGAAACCCAACACTTTTTAAACATTTCTGTCAAACGGGCTTTTGCGAGCAACTTTTTCGAACTTCTGCGACAACGGTTGCGCACCTGCCAGGGCCATCATCCCTGTCAAATAATACCATGCGGGACACATTCGTTTTTTCTTCGCGCGCGCACGCCGTCGTCGTCGGCCGCGGGGCCCTGAATAGTAGCCACGGTCGTCCGCATGCCACGAAGTGAAGTGTCCGAACGTCATAGGGCGGGAAGCTGGGTGTGGGTGGTGGCGAAGAGTCGTATGGAAATTTGGTAGAGCTTGAACCGGCCCCCCCACAAAGTGGGGGTATTGCCCGCCTCCTATGAAAACCCTGGCATTGGTGAGAACGGAGTGTCCCCAGTCTTAAATGACTGTTGTTGTTGTTGTTGTTGTTGTTGTTGTTGTTGTTGTGGTTGTTGTGGTTGTTGTTGCTGTTGTTGTTGTTTGCGTTTCCAGGGCCCTAGTCATGCTCGCGTCGTGAACAGCAAACGACGGAAGGTTTGGGGTCGTGTTCGGCCTTTGGGTGCTTTTGCCGTGCGTTGGGGCCGTCAACGCGCGACGCGGGATACACCGGCCTTGGGGAAGGGGTGAGGACTTCCGGGGACCCCGTATTGTGACATCCCATGTCTTGGGCTTGAGCTCAGGCAAACAGCGGTTGATGTATCCCCATTCCTCACCGGACCATGGCATCTCAGCCCCGCCATCCCACCACCCCTGTTGGGGATGGGCCCCTCGAGCCCGAAGGGAATAGCCTTGATCCCCATTTGGGGGGGGTAGATTGGGCAGTGGGGCCCAGACCTCGCCAGTGGGGACACGGTGTTTTGGCGATTTTGTGGACCCTGTCGTTTTGCAGCAGAAGCGAAAGGAGGGCAGCACGAGATGAAACTAAAGACAACGCGAAAGCGAACAACCCACACACGCCGTGTAGATCTAGCCTTGTCGACCTTCCCCCGCCAAGGTTCGGGCAGAACGTTTTTGTAAATCCCAGCGCTCTTCTTTCATTCCGGCCGTACTCCTCGGTGGCCCCGCCTCTGCTTCCTCATCCTCGCCTCCTCCTCCTCTTCCTCCTCCTCCTCTTTGCGTTGGGCAAGCGGTGGCTTGCGTGAGCCGTCGCGTCGTAATGGCCGCGATCCGAGAATTATCCTGGCGAAGGACCCAATAATGTGCAGTTGTGAATATCGCATTGCGGGTGCCGCTTTCGGTGGAGCTCCTTGTGGGGCCACGAAACGCTGTGCTGGGTGGGGGTGACGCATGCGGGCGGCACCACTGGGGCCTTCGGTGGAGGTCCCTGTGGGGCCACGAAACGCTGTACTGGGCGGGGGTGATGCATGCGGGCGGCACCACTGGGGCCGTCGGTGGAGCTCCCTGTGGGGCCACGAAACGCTGTGCTGGGTGGGGGTGGCGCATGCGGGCGGCAGCACTGGGGCCTTCGATGGAGCTCCCGATGGGGCCATGAAATGCTGTGCTGGGGTGGGGGTGACGCATGCGGGCGGCACCACTGGGGCCTTCGGTGGAGGTCCCTGTGGGGCCACGAAGCGCTGTGTTTGGTGGAGGTGCCGAAATGGGTGTGCGGGACGCATGCGAGCGGTGGCATTGGGGCCTTCGGTGGAGCTCCCTATTGGGCCACGAAGCGTGTGAGGGGTGTGCCGAAATGGGTGTGGCTGACGCATGCGGGCTGGTGCCACGAAACGTGTGAGGGGTGTGCCGAATTGGATGTGGCTGACGCATGCGGGCGGCGGCACTGCGGCCTTCGGTGGAGCTCCCTATGGGGCCACGAAAGCGTGTGAGGGGTGTGCCGAATTGGGTGTGGCTGACGCATGCGGGCGGCAGCACTGGGGCCTTCGGTGGAGCTCCCTATGGGGCCACGAAACGTGTGAGGGGTGTGCCGAATTGGGTGTGGCTGACGCATGCGGGCGGCGGCACTGGGGCCTTCGGTGGAGCTCCCTATGGGGCCACGAAACGTGTGAGGGGTGTGCCGAATTGGGTGTGGCTGACGCATGCGGGCGGCGGCACTGGGGCCTTCGGTGGAGCTCCCTATGGGGCCACGAAACGTGTGAGGGGTGTGCCGAACTGGGTGTGGCTGACGCATGCGGGCGGCAGCACTGGGGCCTTCGGTGGAGCTCCCTATGGGGCCACGAAAGCGTGTGAGGGGTGTGCCGAATTGGGTGTGGCTGACGCATGCGGGCGGCACTGGGGCCTTTGGTGGAGCTGGGGCCACGAAACGTGTGAGGGGTGTGCCGGGGTGTGAGCGGGCCAGCACTGGGGCCTTCGGTGGAGCTCCCTATGGGGCCACGAAACGTGTGAGGGGTGTGCCGAATGGGTGTGGGGACGCATGCGGGTGGCAGCACTGGGGCCTTCGGTGGAGCTCCCTATGGGGCCACGAAACGTGTGAGGGGTGTGTCGAATGGGTGTGGCTGACGCATGCGGGCGGCAGCACTGGGGCCTTCGGTGGAGCTCCCTATGGGGCCACGAAACGTGTGAGGGGTGTGCCGAATTGGGTGTGGCTGACGCATGCGGGCGGCAGGCACTGGGGCCTTCGGTGGAGCTCCCTATGGGGCCACGAAACGTGTGAGGGGTGTGCCGAACTGGGTGTGGCTGACGCATGCGGGCGGCAGCACTGGGGCCTTCGGTGGAGCTCCCTATGGGGCCACGAAACGTGTGAGGGGTGTGCCGAATTGGGTGTGGTGGACGCATGCGGGCGGCAGGCACTGGGGCCTTCGGTGGAGCTCCCTATGGGGCCACGAAACGTGTGAGGGGTGTGACGAATGGGGGTGAACCCGCATGCGGGCGCAGCACTGGGGCCTTCGGTGGAGCTCCCTATGGGGCCACGAAGCGTGTGAGAGGTGTGACGATGATGTGATGATGACGATGATGGTGGTGATGACGATGATGATGATGATGATGATGATGATGATGATGATGATGATGATGATGATGAATGATGATGATGATATGATGATGATGATGCTGATGATGATGATGATGATGATGATGATGATGATGATGATGATGATGATGATGATGATGATGATGATGATGCTGATGATGATGATGATGATGATGATGATGATGATGATGATGATGATGATGACGATGATGATGATGAAGATGCTGATGGGAGGAGGGAGGAGGGGGAAGAGGAGGAGAGGAGAGGAGAACGCGGGGACCGTTTCTTCAAAACGAGGACCCAACACCACAGGATGGTTGGGAAAAAAGAACAGGAATCGGAACGCAGCGCTCGATCAACCTTAACGTGATATATGCAGTGCGTGCACGATGGGAAATAGAAGGGCGAAGATTGAAAAGCATGAGGATGTCCGCATCTTCTTCCTCCTCTTCTCCTTCTCCTCACCCTCTGATACTAGATTCAGAGCCCGAGCGGCACGACTCAGGGACGCACTCCAATGTACCTGCCAAACCTTTTTCCGGAGGATCATCTTGGAATTGTGCGATCGTTTCCCCCACTCAGGCCCCTCCTCTTCCCGAACACAACCGCTGGAGGCGTACCCTTGGTTTCCCCAGTAGCCATTTTCGAGCTCCAGGAACATCAGACACTGCTCCAGGGCGGCAAGCTGCTCCGCCTGGGACAGGGGCGAGGACCTCCTCCTCCTCGTCCTCCTCCTCCTCCTCCTCCTCCCTCCTCCTCCTCCCTCCTCCTCCCTCCCTCCCTCCCTCCCTCCTCCTCCCTCCTCCTCCCTCCTCCTCCTCCTCCTCCTCCTCCTCCTCCTCCTCCTCCTCCTCCTCCTCCTCCTCCTCCTCCTCCTCCCTCCTCCTCCTCCTCCTCCTCCTCCTGCTCCTGCTGCGCCAGAGGGGTCCGGGCCGCGCGCGCACCGGAGGGCCGAGGGTCTCGTCGGCGGGAGCCTCTACGCGGCGGCGCTGCCGGCGAGCCCGACGCACGCCTGGAGGGGCGGCTACAGGACGCGCCCACGCGCCCAGGGGAGGTGTCGTGGGAACGTAAGGCTCGGAGGCTGACAGACCTCCTACCCCGACACGTCGATTAAGGAATTGGCCGTTTTCGGTTCGCGAGAGGGCGTCGCGGCCGTCATTTCGCGGGTCCAGGTCCGTCGGTTTCGGTGCCAGGGTTTTCGCTAAGGGTAGGTTTACTAAAGGGAGGTTTGTCCACCGCCGAAAGACTCGAGTAAGCCGGAACTTGGGTTTGCGGACGTTTTTTGACGTGCGCGTCCCGGGTTTTGACGGTCCAGTTTTCGTGGGATGTTTGCAGCGGGAGCCCGCGTCAAATTGCGGACTGGGTCGCGTCGGGCCAACCCGAGTCCCCCTAACCCGAGTCTTATGTCTCCCCGAAGGTGGGGAGGGGTAGGGGGGAGGGAGGTCAGGGGAGGGACAATTAGCGACGGCCTAATTCCCAACCATCCTGTGGTGTTGGGTCCTCGTTTTGAAGAAACGGTCCCCGCGTTCTCCTCTCCTCTCCTCCTCCCCCTCCCCCTCCTCCCTCCTCCCTCCTCCCACCATCATCATCGTCATCATCATCATCGTTGTCGTCGTCGTCGTCATCATCACCGTCATCATCGTCTTCGTCATAATCCTCGCGACCGTCCTCATCACCATCATCGTCATCATCATCGCAGTCATCACCACTATCTCCTCTCACACGTTTCGTGGCCCCATAGGGAGCTCCACCGAAGGCCCCAGTGCTGCCGCCCGCATGCGTCAGCCACACCCAGTTCGGCACACCCCTCACACGTTTCGTGGCCCCATAGGGAGCTCCACCGAAGGCCCCAGTGCCGCCGCCCGCATGCGTCAGCCACACCCAATTCGGCACACCCCTCACACGTTTCGTGGCCCCATAGGGAGCTCCACCGAAGGCCCCAGTGCTGCCGCCCGCATGCGTCAGCCACACCCAATTCGGCACACCCCTCACACGTTTCGTGGCCCCATAGGGAGCTCCACCGAAGGCCCCAGTGCCGCCGCCCGCATGCGTCAGCACACCCAATTCGGCACACCCCTCACACGTTTCGTGGCCCCATAGGGAGCTCCACCGAAGCCCCAGTGCCGCCGCCCGCATGCTCAGTTCGGCACACCCCTCACACGCTATAGGGAGTCTGCGTCACCACACCCATTCGGCACACCCTCACCGTGGCCCCATAGGGAGCTCCACCGAAGGCCCCAGTGCCGCCCGCATGCGTCAGCCACACCCAATTCGACACACCCCTCACACGTTTCGTGGCCCCATAGGGAGCTCCACCGAAGGCCCCAGTGCCGCCGCCCGCATGCGCCAGCCACACCCAATTCGGCACACCCCTCACACGCTTCGTGGCCCCATAGGGAGCTCCACCGAAGGCCCCAGTGCCGCCGCCCGCATGCGTCAGCCACACCCAATTCGGCACACCCCTCACACGTTTCGTGGCCCCATAGGGAGCTCCACCGAAGGCCCCAGTGCTGCCGCCCGCATGCGTCAGCCACACCCAATTCGGCACACCCCTCACACGTTTCGTGGCCCCATAGGGAGCTCCACCGAAGGCCCCAGTGCTGCCGCCCGCATGCGTCAGCCACACCCAATTCGGCACACCCCTCACACGCTTTCGTGGCCCCATAGGGAGCTCCACCGAAGGCCGCAGTGCCGCCGCCCGCATGCGTCAGCCACATCCAATTCGGCACACCCCTCACACGTTTCGTGGCCCCAGCCCGCATGCGTCAGCCACACCCATTCGGCACACCCCTCACACGTTTCGTGGCCCCATAGGGAGCTCCACCGAAGGCCCCAGTGCCACCGCTCGCATGCGTCCCGCACACCCATTTCGGCACCTCCACCAAACACAGCGTTTCGTGGCCCCACAGGGACCTCCACCGAAGGCCCCAGTGGTGCCGCCCGCATGCGTCACCCCCACCCCAGCACAGCATTTCGTGGCCCCACAGGGAGCTCCACCGAAGGCCCCAGTGGTGCCGCCCGCATGCGCCACCCCCACCCAGCACAGCGTTTCGTGGCCCCACAGGGAGCTCCACCGACGGCCCCAGTGGTGCCGCCCGCATGCGTCACCCCCGCCCAGTACAGCGTTTCGTGGCCCCACAGGGACCTCCACCGAAGGCCCCAGTGGTGCCGCCCGCATGCGTCACCCCCACCCAGCACAGCGTTTCGTGGCCCCACAGGGAGCTCCACCGAAAGCGGCACCCGCAATGCGATATTCACAACTGCACATGGTTGGGTCCTTCGCCAGGATAATTTGTTGGGGCCTCCTCGGAGGCCCTGGTCGCTGCGGCTGGATTCGCTTCGAAGCTGAGGGACGACACAAGGGAGCCATGCTATCACGATACACGAGGAACGCACAAGAGGAACGCACGATATGCTGTAGGGAATCCACAGCTGCGGCCGCGGTTTGTCGCTGAGTGTTGGCTCTGTTTGTGCAGTCTTGGGTTCATTTGTTGTTTAGCCTCCGCTACAGACAGCAGATCAGGGTATTCTAATCTGAATACCCAGTGGGCCTTTCTTTGCTGAGAAAACCCGGTCTTAAGTAACATTTGGCAGTTGGAAGAGAAGAACAAGGAGCAACGCACTTGAGGAAACTGAGGCGAAAGTGCGCAGACGGATCGGAAAACTATGGCAAGCTTGCACGAGACAGGAGAACATTTGTACAGTGTGCAAGATTGGAGAATGCCCGCCCCCACACAGCGGCATCCGGGCGCTGCCCTGTGGAGGTATAGACCCCGCGCGAATACGACAAGGTAGTCTGACTTCAAAACGCAATCATGGAAGAGCTGGGAAACATTGCATGGCTTCTTGGTATGACGAGTGCGCTCCTGCGCAGTCGGTTTGACGCTTCTCATTCTGGGGTTGAGAAGCACCCCGGTGGCATAAGTCCAGAGGGCTCCGGGGACATGCTCTTCGGAGATCGAAAGGCCTCTTTGCAAGCGCTCCGTGCGTCTTCCCCTCGTTTAGCCAACAGGAGCCCTGCGAACCATTAGCACGCGGAGGAGGAGGAGGAGGAGGAGGGGGAGGATGAGGAGGAGGAGGAGGAGGAGGAGGAGGAGGAGGAGGAGGAAGAGAGGAAGGGGAACATGTGCGGATGAGGAGTGGGAGCAGTTGGAGGAGGAGGAGGAGGAGGAGGGAGGAGGGAGGAGGAGTTGGAGGGGGAAGAGGGGGGGGAGGAGGAAGAGGAGGAGGAGGAGGAGGAGGAGGAGGAGGAGGAGGAGGAGGAGGAGGAGGAGGAGGAAGAGGAGGACGTATTCGAGGTGGACCCCGCAGCAAACGGGACGGTGCCCATGCGCGGGAGGCTACCATTCCATCCTTGCCCTTTCGGTCCATCCTTGGCGGCTTTCGCTGGCCAGCCCCTCTCGGAAGCGCCAACATGGCCCCCCGGGGCCCTTGCGTCCCTTGCCGCGCATCGTCACCATGCGGCGTGACTGTAGGAGGGCGCCAGCTGTACATGCGGTACGATCGAAGTGGGTGGGGAAAGAATGGGTGCGGAGACCGAGTGCAGTCCCTGTCCACTTTGGATCAGAACATCGTTGCTGGTGTCGCCGCGGATGTTGTCCGCCTTTAAGCAGTAAGTCACCTGCCCGACGGCAGCAGCTGTCAGTTTTGGACGACACTTGTTGTTGGGCATCTTACCCTCAAACATCCAAACACACCCGATCCGCTTCGGCTTCGACCCTGTGCCGGTGCAGCCCGACCTGGTGCATAGCTCGATCCGACCAAGTTTCCCGATTCGATGCCGACTGATCTTGCCTTTAGACGCCCGAATTGGGTACAGAAAGACTTTATACAATGCCCAACAACAAATGTTGTCCCAAACCAACAGCGGCCGCTGTTGGGCAAGCGGCCTTGTGTCTCAAATGGACAGGCCGCGGCGGCGCGGACAGCGAGTCCTGCTCAAAATGAACAGGGACTGCTGTTGGGCATCGTACCCATTCTTTCCGTACCCATTCCATTCGTGCCGATTGCCGCCCAACCGCTGCCCCCGCAGTACCAGCATCCGCTTCGCGCACGAGACGGGGGACCCTCGTCGGCTGAGGCGGGGCGGCCCGACTCTCTGGGGGACGGGCGGGGCCCGTCCACGGCTTGGATAGTCTCGAGGGTGCATGCCGCGGAGTCTGCGCGTGCGCGGCACCAGAGGAGGAGGAGGAGGAGCAGGAGGAGGAGGAGGACGATGATGAGGGTGAGGATGAGGATGAGGAGGAGGAGGAGGAGGAGGATGAGGAGGAGAACGTTGAGGAGGAGGAGGAGGAGGAGGAGGAGGAGATCGAGGAGGAGGAGGAGGGGGAGGACGAGGACGAGGAGGAGGAATATGATGATGATAATGATGATGATGCTGCTGCTGATGATGATGCTGAGGATGAGGAGGAGGATGATGATGCTGATGATGATGATGATGATGATGATGATGATGATGATGATGATGTTGAGGATGGTGATGATGATGCTGCTGCTGCTGATGCTGATGCTGATTATGATGCTGATGATGATGCTGATGATGATGATGCTGATGCTGATGCTCATGCTGATGCTGCTGCTACTGATGATGATGATGATCATGATGATGGTGATGATGATGATGATGATGATGATGATGATGATGATGATGATGATGCGGACGAGTATCAGGATTAGGACCAGGATCAGGATGAGGACGAGGATGAGGATGAGGACGAAGAGGAGGAGGAGGAGGAGGAGGAGCAAGAGAAGGAGGGGGAGGAGGATACTGATGAGGATGACGGTGAGGATGAGGAGGAGGTGCAGAAGGATGTGGAGGAGGTTGAGGAGGACCAGTGTAATCCCAGCAGTCATCAGCGATGTTGGAATTAACCTCTCCGAGCCCCCTCTCCATAGGCAACTATAACGATTCATTTCCATTGAGGGAACTCCCTCGTTGGAAGACAACCGTTTGAAGACCTTGAAGCATGCCACAACATTGTTCTCGGGATCTTGACTGCCACCTGACTGCTGCGTCCTGACGATCCGGAATCGTGCCAGAAAGCAATTCATGGGACGTCCGCGCCGCGAATCAACATAATTGCTGTTGCACCCGCATAATCCTGAATCCTTCCAAAACAAGAAAACACTTCTGGTACGCTTATCATGGGAATCCGTGAAGCCCTTTCAAAGTTTAGAACGAATTTGAGCGGCGCTGAGGCGAGAGCCACATTTTGAAAACCACTCGCCATCAATCCGTAAAGCTCTTGTAAGTTCTTAAAGCGAATGTGCACGGCGCTACGGCGAGAGCCACATTTTGAAAACCACTCGCACTCAACCCGTGAAGCTCTTGTAGATTTGAAACGAATGTGCGCGGCGCTACGGCGAGAGCCACATTTTGAAAACGACCCGCCCTCAATCCGTGACGCTCTTGCAAATTTTGAATCGAATGTGCGCTGCGCTACGGCGAGAGCCACATTTTGAAAACGACCCGCCCTCAATCCGTGATGGTCAGGCAGACCTTAAGAAGAATTTGCGCGGCGCTAAGGCGAGAGCCACATCTTGAAAACCACCCGCCCTCAATACGTGAAGCTCTTGTAAATGTTTAAAATCGAATGTGCGCGGCGACACGGCGAGAGCCACATTTTGAAATCCACTCGCCCTCAACCCGTGAAGCTCGTGTAGATTTTGAAACGAACGTGCGCGGCGCTACGGCGAGAGCCACATTTTGAAAACGACCCGCCCTCAATCCGTGACGCTCTTGCAAATTTTGAATCGAATGTGCGCTGCGCTACGGCGAGAGCCACATTTGAAAACGACCCGCCCTCAATCCGTGATGGTCTGGCAGACCTTAAAACGAATTTGCGCGGCGCTGAGGCGAGAGCCACATCTTGAAAACCACCCGCCCTCAATCCGTGAAGCTCTTGTAAATGTTTAAAATCGAATGTGCGCAGCGCTCAGGCGAGAGCCATATTTTGAAAACCACCCGCCCTCCATGTGTGAAACTTTTGCCATGTTTTAAGTTTCCGGGTCAAAACTGGTGAGGAAGTCTGAGGCGAAACGCCCGTCCCGGCCTAAAATTGGCCTCGGGGTGCGACAGCGAGAAGTTCTTGTAAGGAAGCGACAGGAGGAGGAGGTGGAGGAGGAGGCGGAGGAGGCGGAGGAGGAGGAGGACGACGACGAGGATGATGATGATGAGGAGGAGGAGGAAGAGGAGGAGGAGGAGGAAGAGGTGGAAGGGGTGGAGGAGGAGGTAGAGGAAGAGGAGGAAGGGAGGGGAGGAGGAGGAGGAGGAGGAGGAGGAGGAGGAGGAGGAGGAGGAGGAGGAGGAGGAGGAGAGGACCAGTGTTTGTAAATCCAAGAGTCATCAACGATGTTGGAATTAACCCGCCCGCCCTCCAAGCTCCCTCTTGATCAGCCCCTACAGCGGTTCATATCCATTGAGGGAAGTGCCTCGTTGGAGGACAACCGTTTGAAGCCCTTGAAGCATCCCGCAATATCTTTTTCGGGATTGTCAAGCCATGGATCAACCTGACAGCTGCGTCCTGACGATCCGGAATCGTGCCAGAACGCCATTTTTGGGACTTCACCGCGAATCAATAACTTGTTGCACCCACATAATCCAGAATCTTTCCAAACACCATGTCTGTTACGTTTATCATGGGAATCCGTGAAGCCCTTGTACATGTTAAAACGGTTGTGCGCGGCGCCCAGGCGAGAACCACATTTTCAAAAGGAACAACCCTCAATCCGTGATTCTCTTGCAAATTTTAAGAACGAATGTGCGCGGTGCTAAGGCGAGAACAGCATGTTGAAAACCACCTGCCCTCAATCCGTGAAGCTTTTGTAATTGTTTAAAACGAATGTGCGCGGCGCTACGGCGAGATCCACATTGTGAAAACTACCCGCTCTCAATACATGAAACGCTTGCAATGTTGTAAGCGAATGTGCACGGCGCTCAGGCGAGAGCCACATGTTGATAAGAACCCGCCCCCCATTCGTGAAGTTGTTGCCATGTTTTAAGCATCGGAGTCATTTATGGCGAGCAAGTCTCAAGCGAAACGCCGGGCCCGCCCTAAAACTGGCATCGGGGTGCGACAGGGAACATTAATTTGTAAGGAAGCGGAGTGGAGGAGGACAAGGAGGAGGAAAGGGGATGGGGGGAGGATTAGGAGGAGGATGAGGAGGATGAGGAGGAGGAAGAGGAAGAGGAGGAGGAGGATGAGGCTTATAGTTGTTTGTTTTTGTGCTTCCCCACTTATCACATTCTCCACTGCTCGGTAATGTCAGTTTGTGATCTAGACCCCGCAGTGCGCGACATATTTTGTAATCAAATGCGCCAGGGCTCAGAGATCTCGGGGAGCCACCGCGCCGCGGATGATGGCAAGCGGCATGAACGACAAGGAGGGGGAGAAAGTAGAGTGGAAAAGGAGGAGGAGGAGAAGGAGGCTCCGCCGAGGGGCCCATTCCTTGACGCACGGTCGCCTCTGGCGCCAGGAGAAGTTAGGAAAATAAGCAATTGCGTGAGCTGGCTCGCTCAGCGCGCCGTGCCAGCGGGCCAACGAGCGAGCCCGTGCCTCTTTGGCTTTGGCCAGGCAAAGGTAGGTTTCCGCTGTTCGAAGCGGGCACGGCATGCTTGGTGAACACACACCGACAACAGTTTTGCATCTTGTGGGTGCCGCCGCGGGCGTTGACAGTTCGATGTAACGAATATCCTGCCTAGCAGCGGCCGCTGTGGGTGTGGGACACTTGTGGTGGACATCGTGCCCATTTATCCCACGTTCCTTTCGGGCGCGCCGACGTTTTCCAAACTGTCCTTGCACTTATATGTGTTCTTACTTATCCTCTCTGGTGGTCTGGCGGCTATGTTGCCAGTCGTCGCCTACCCGTCGCCGCCTCGTCGCCGCCCGTCGTCTGGGCCTGTCTGCCAACCTGGCGGCTATGTTGTCGACCTGGCCTACCCGTCGCCGTCTCGACGCCACCCGTCTTCTGGGCCTATCTGCCGGTTATGTTGCCAGGCGTCGCCTCCCCGTCGCCGCCTCGTCGCCACCCGTCGTCTGGGCCTGTCTGCTGTTCTGGCAGCTATGTTGCCAGTCGTCGCCTCCCCGTCGCCGTCTCGACGCCACCCGACGTCTGGGCCTATCTGCCGGTCTGGCGGCGGTGTTGCCGCCGTCGCTTCCCCGTCGCCGTCTCGACACCGCTCGTCGTCTGCTCCTATCTGCCGGTCTTGCGGCTGTGTTGCCGCCGTCGCCGCCCCGTCGCCGTCTCGACGCCGCCCGTCGTCTGGGCCTGTCTGCTGGTCTCGCGGGTGCGTTGCCGCTGTCGCCGCTCCGTTGCCGCCTCGGCGCCGCATGAAACATATATTCTTTGACCTACACAGAGAAAATCGACCCTCCCCCCTCCCCCCCGGGATTCGCGACCCTTTTTCGCATTGCAATTTATTTATTATTCTGCCCCATCGTCCATCCTAAATATGAACTCGTACCATCCGAGCCCACCAGGTATCGCCCCCCAGCCATCCTCCGCAAAATATACTATGCGCGCGCACTCGTTTATCATGAGTCATCAGTCTTCAAGTCCCTTGCAAACAAAAAAACAACTAGACGAAGTGCACGCGCGCGTCGTCGCGCGCGCGCATGCCAAAATCCGAAACAACCTTCGGTTTCGTGTCCAAGAACATTTTGCAACAGGATTTCGCGATACGGACTTCCAAACACAATTTGCGCGCGCGCTCTTGCGAATTCTTAAGAACCGTCGGTTTTTCAACATTTTCATAAAGTGCTACCAAACGGGCTTCGCGCGCGCATGTCGACATCGTTCGAACGCCCTTGCGCGCGTGCTGTGGGGGCACGATCTGTGTCAAAAATACAAGGCGGGCCACTCTCGCGCGTCTGCCGCGCGCCCATGTCGAACTCCTTCCAAAACCTTCATCACCGACGCGAAGACGCCGTCATCGTCGTCGGCGTGAGCAGCATCGTGGCCGTCACTGGCTGCCCTGTCGTCGTTGTAAGCATCGTCGCCAGCATTGCTACGATCATCATCGTGTCTACCATTGTCGACGTTGCCATGATACCGCGCTCTCCCAAGACGCCGACTCGCACTGAAGTGCCCACTGGGATGTGCCGAGCGGTCAGCGCCACCGCTCTCGCGTCGGTCGCGCCAAACTAGCTAGCCGGTGCGCGCGCGAGCATGCGCGGGCTAGCGCGGCCACAGGGATGCACCAGCCATCACCCAGCACTCATCGCACTGGCTTCCGCGTGGGTTCTGCAAACCACATTGCGGGTGGGAGGGTAGGATGATTGCGCGAGCAGCGGAGTTGTCAACTCCAAGTTCGGCAAGTAAATTGCACCACGTACGTTGCACCACGCCGATTGTACCACATCGATTGCACCCCATAAGTTGCACAACGTATAATGCAATACGTAGATTGCACAACATATGTTGCAATATTTGTATACACGCATACATAAGTCTGGAAAGCATTATTAGCATCTATAAATCTCCATGTGTATCCAGATTGTTATCATTTATGTATGTATATGTATAAATGTATGCATCTGTATGTGTATATGTATATGTGTGTATGTTTACATACATGTACATGGACATGCATATGTATATGCAACCGTATATGCAAATGTGCGTAATCGTGTATGTAGGTATGCCTGCCTGCAGCCATGTATTTATGTATGGTTGTACGTGCATGTTTTGCATGTGTATACGTAGTAGTGTCTGTAAATGTGCATGTACATGTACATGTATAAGCACATGCATTAATGTATGTATCCGTATTCACATTATGTATATTTACATGTTTATATCTATGTTTATGCGTTTGTTTCTGTGCATGTGTTTGGGTCTGTCGATGTGTTGGACTACGTATAGGAATACGTGTGTGTATATGCCAATGCATGTGTCGACGTATCTGTATACGCAGTTGAAAAAACATGTATGTGTATATATACAACATGTAAGTGTACAGACATGTGTATATGTATATGTAAGTGTGTGCAGACATGTGCACAGGCAGATGCACATGCATATCCATATGCAAATACATGGTTATGTGTTTATGTATGTATGAGAAGGTGCGTATGTGCTCATGCATTGTATGTGTATGTGTAAGAAGGCGCGTATGTCTGTACATAGTGGCGTACGCGTATGTATGTGTATATGTATGTGTATATGTATATGTCATTGCGCCTGTATTTGTGTATGTTCATGAGTATGTACATGTATATGCACATGTATATGTACATGTTTCTGCAACTGTACATGTATATGTTATGTATATACATGTGTACATGTATATGTATATGTCGATGTATACGTTCATGTATGTGTATACGGTTATGTACATGTACATGTGTATACGTATGTATTTTTATATGTGTACGTTTATGCATATGTATCTTTGTGTGTGTATGTATTCGTATATGTATAGGTGATTGTATACGTCCATGGGCATGTGTACATCCACGTATCGATATATACGTATGTTCATGTGCGTGTATGTGTATGTGTATGTGTGTAAAGGCCCTTTCATATAGAGATACATCTGTGTATCGTACAAACACATATGACTGTACATGTATATGTGTAGGTGGCTGTATATGTACGTGGGTATGTTCATGTATATGTATATGAGAATACTTTTACATACGTATATGTATATGTATATGTTCAGGTATACGTATACCTACTTGTACATGGACATGTGTATGCATATGTGTTCGTGGTTGTATATGTCAATCTAGAGTTATACTTGTGTATATATATAGACAACTATGTATAGGTGTATGCAAAATTATATGCACATGTATATGTTTGTACAGCGGTATGCAAGTCTATGCCTATGTACTTGTAGATGCAGATGCAGATGCATATGCGTATGCCCCTATCGACATATGTATTTGTGTATAAATAAATATGAATATATATATGTGTATCCATTATAGATCGAAGACGCCTACTGCGAATCACCGCCGCCCCCTGCCTTTTAGGAAACGACTATGTGGCCCAACGTTGAGCCAGACCTGCCAATCTATCGGACCATGTGTTCCTCGAATCGGTTTGGAAAGCCTTCGGGGAACACGTGGGCATCTTGAAGGTCATCTTGGCCGCCTGGAGGCCATTTTGACCCTTTCGGGCCTTCTTGGAGGATGTCCTGGAGGGCTCTTGGGCCGTCTTGGAGGCTATCTTGAGCGTCTTAACAGCCTCCTGGGCCGTCTTAAGGGCCTCTTGGGGCCGTCTTGGGCCTCTTGGGCGATCTTTGGGGGCACTTGGGGCTGTCTCGGGCCGTCGGAAGGCCGAACAAAAAGCAAGTGCCAAACTCCTTCAAACACTCATTGGAAATCAATGATTTCGGCCTTGTCGGGCCTTCCTTGAGGCCCTCTTGGAGGCCTCTTGGGCCGTCTTGGGCCATCTTAGTGCCTTCTTCGGCCATCTTGGTGAGCCCCTGGCCCGTTCGACGCCGTCGGAAGCCGTTTTGGGGGCCTCTCTGAGCCGACTTGGGGCCCTCTTGGAATGCTCCAGGGCCGTCTTGGAGGCCATCTTGGGCGTCTTAAAAGCCTCCTGGGCCGTCTTGGGGGCCTCTTGGAGCCGTCTTGGGGGCCTCTTGGGCCGTTCTGGGGCCATCTTGGAGGCCTCTTGGGCGATCTTTGGGCGATCTTTGGGGGCTGTTGGGCCGTATCGGGCCGTCGGAAGGCCGAAACGAAGCAATTGTCAAAAGCCTTCAAACACCTAAGGAACATCCGTGTTTTTGTCCTTGTCTGGCTTTCCTGGAGGTTCTCTTGGAGGCCTCTTGGGCCGTCTTGGGCCAGCGTCGAGCCAACTTCGGCCATCTTGGTGGGCTCCTGGCCCGTCTGTCGCCGTCGGAAGCCGTTTGGGGGGCCTTTCTGGGCCGACTTGGGGCCCTTTTAGGGTGCTCCAGGGCCGTCTTAGAGGCCATCTTGGGCGTCTTGGAGGCCTCTTGGGTCGTCGTTGTGCCCTCTTGGGGCCGTCTAGGGGGCCTCTCGGGCAGTCCGGAGGCCATCTTGGAGGCCTCTTGGGCGCTGTGGGGGAGATTTTGGGGGCCTCTTGGGCCGTCTTGGGTCGTCGGAAAGCCGAGAAGAACCCTCCTGGAGGACCTCTTAGGCGGCCTCTTGGGCCGTCTTGGAGACCTCTGGGGGGCCTCCTGGCCGTCTTGGATTCTCTTGGGCCGTCTTGGAGGCCGTCTTGGACCATCTTGGGCGAACTTGGAGGCCATCTTGGACCATCTTGGAGGCAATCTTGGGCCAACGTGGCCATCTTGGCGCCATCTTGAGCTGTCTTGGAGGACACCTTGTGCAATTGAGGTCCCTCCCGGGACCCCGGCGGGACGGGCCGAAGCCTCAGGGGGAGTTCTTATGGACAACAGAGCCAAAACCATAACCGAGAGGGTCTAGCACGCCAGGCACCCCTGCGATGAATCGACAGGGGGCGGCGGATACATAGTGGCTTTCGGCCCACCCCGCCACCGTGCCTGAGTGGTGTGTTAGAGGCCTCTCGGATGTTCGTTTGGATATCGTGGGAGGCCTCTCGGGTGCCTCTTGGAGGCAGTTTTGAAGCCTCTTGGAGGCCTCTTTGGAGCGTCTTGTGGCCTCTTGGGGGCCTCTAGGGGCCTCTAGGGGGCCTCTTGGGCTCTCGGGGGTCTTTGGGGTGCCTCCTGGGGGTCTCTAAGAGGCCTCTTGAGCTCTCTTGGGGTTCTGTGGAGGCCTCCTGGTGGTCTGGCGGAAGGCTCGAATTGTTGATTTGTGTTTCCCCTCTTGGGGCCGCCCCTCTTGGGGCCGTCTTAGGGCACTCTTTGGCGATCTTGGGCGCCTCTTGGGCCGTTTTGGGGCCCCCTGGGATCGTCGTGGGGCCCTCTGGGGTGCCTCTTGGGCAGCCTTGGGGCGGTCGTGGGGGCCTGTGGGGCCATCTTGGAGCGTCGGAAGCCCGAAAACGCGAGAACGCGAAACTCATGGAGAGAACACAAGGAACATCAGTGATGTTTGCCTCTTTGGGTCCTCTTGGGGGTCCTCCTGGAGCGCTCTTTGGGCTCCTTTGGCGCCTTTTGGGCCGTCTTGTGGCAAAATTGGGCGACTTGGAGCGCTCTTGGGATGTCTTGGAGGTCTCTTGGGCACTCTTGGGCGGTTTCTGGGGCCCTCTTGGCCCGTCTTGGGGCCCTCTGGCTTCTGGAACAGTCATGCGAGGCAGCCCAGGAAAACGCGGGACAGCCCAGGGAATTTGAGAATGTGGCCCCCCAGCCTTTCGAATGCCAGAATCCCAGAGTCCTGAGTGCAGAGAAGAGAGGACACGTGCGAGCCTGGGGGTAATTCCACTGCGTGCCTCGTGGCACAATGGCGGGTATCTTGCACCACCTGGATTTCACAACGCGTATTGCATACACTGCACCACAGAGTTTGTCCCACATATATTGCGCCACGTTTAGTGCACAACGCTGCTATTGCATGAAACATCAATGGCAGAACATCGATCGCACCCCATCGGGTACACCACATGGACTGCACAAATCACGGATTGCACAGAACGCATACTGCACACCACATACGTTGCACAACGTACGTCGCTAGAAGCACACTGTTTCAGGGTCCGCGCTGGATGACATTTGTTGGTTAGCAAAGCGAGGAGGGCGGGGATGACGTCTTCGTCGTCATCTTTGATCGTCGTCGTCGTCGTCGTTGTCGTGGTCGTTGTCGTGGCCGTCGTGGTCGTCGTCGTTGTCGGGGCCAGCGTCGTCGGGTCGTCGTCGTCGTCGTCGTCGTCGTCGTCGTCGTCGTCGCCGATCGATCCACGATCGACGGGTGTCGGCGGCGCGCCCGAGCCCCGAGGCAGCGGCAGCTGCGGCGGCTGGGCGCGCTGCTGCTGGGCGCCTGCGTGCTCGTGTCGGCTGCCGTGCTGGCCCCGCCCCCCCCTCGCGCGCCGGGGAGGATCCAGGCCGCCCAGATTCGGCGACTACAATGGGTGTGGTTACGCTGGGCGTGGTTGCGATCGGCGCTGTTTGGGCGCAGGGGCCGCCGCGTTGCGCCAAAGGCTTGATGAGCCCTCGTCGGGGCGCGGCACGGATCTCTGTCGGCGATGCATCGCCCATTCCAGCTCGGTGCTTCCTCTCCTGAACCGGTCGCTCCTATCGCTGCCCCTCAAAATGGGGCCACAGTGCGGAAGGTTCGTGTTGTGTCGAAGCGGCGGCGATCCAGGCGCGTGCGTTCCAGGTTGAACGCCGCCAGTGTCCCAGCATCGGCCAATATTGAACGATGTGGCAATCGGAAAGTGTCTGGTCGTTCAAGTTTGAATGATCCATGCGGTGTCCGAAACCAACATCGACGTTGTCGCGATACGAACCCGGGTCAGAGGAGCGCGCCGCATCGCCGATGCAGGGGCGATGCGGCTCGGTGCATTTGTGAGGCAGGACCTGCCTCTTTTGTATTCCTGGCGTCTCTAACTGATGGCATCAGGTGAAATATGCAGAATGTGTGTGTGTGTGTGTGTCAAGTACGTGCGATCGCAAAGTGCTTGAATATGTACAGGCATGCGCTCAAAGGAAGGACAGAGCCCCTGGGCGCTGCAGCAATGGTTATGCCACAAGTGGGTTAAACTACACACTGAGCTCATTCATATGCAAACGTCCCCTCGATGTGGAGTGAACTGTCTTCCTCCTCTTCCTCCCTTATAGCCCTCCCCATTATTGTGACGGCCTTACGGCAGGTGCCGCCGACCCTGTATGCGAGGAGGACAGGGAGATGGAACAGGTGGACGAGGAGGGGGGGCCTCTTGGGTATTCCAGAGCCTCTTGGGGATCTCTTGGGAGCCTCCTGAGGGCCCCTTGGGTCTTCCTGGGGGCCTCTTTGAGGCCTCTGAGGGCCTCTTGGGTGGCTTCTTGAAACCGTACCCCTCGATGTGGAGTGACATGTTTTCCTCCTCTTCCTCCCCATCGCCATCCCCATTATTTCCCTCCTCTTTCTCCTCTTCTTCTCTCATTTCCTCTTCCACTCTTAGCCCTCGCTCTCGTCCTGGTCGTCGCCGCCTCCGTCGTTGTCGTCGCCCCCCCCGCCGTCATTCGTCGTCGGCGTCGTTGGCCTCGGCGCCGTCGCCGTCGCCGTCGCCGTCGCCGCCACCGTCGTCGTCATTGTCGTCGTCGTCATCGACGTCTGCTTTAGTGTAGGCGTCGGCGTCGGTGTCGTCGCCATCGCGGTCGCGATCGCCGTCGCCGCCGCCGCCGCCGCCGCCGTCGTCGTCGTCGTCGTCGTCGTCGTCGTCGTCGTCGTCGTCGTCGTCGTCGGCGTCGGCGTCGGCGTTGGTGTTTGTGTCGGCGTCGGCGTCGTCGCTATCGCGTTCGCCGTCGCCGTCGCAGTCGCCGTCGCAGTCGCCGTCGCAGTGGCCGTCGCCGTCGCCGTCGCCGATCGCCTCTTCTGGAGAGGCCGTGTGCGGTCGCTGGTCGGCGAGCGCTCCGCCGAGGCGGGCTCGTCTGGTCGGGTTTGTCTTGAGGGAGGGTCGGAAAGAATGAAGGAAGGACGTAAGGGAGACAGAGCAGGAGGAGGAAGAGGAGGAGGAGGAGGAGGAGGGAACATGAGGAGGAGGAGGGAGGAAGAAGGAGGAGGAGAAGGAGGAGGGAGAGGAGGACGGATGAAGGAGGAAGGAGGAAGGTGGAAGGAGGCAGGAAGGAGGAAGGAGGAAGGATGAAGGAACAAAGAGGAAAGAGGAAGGAGGACGGAGGAAGGAGGACGGAGGAAGGAGGAAGGAGGCAGGAGGATGATGAGGAGGAGGAGGATGGCAGGAGGAGGTGGAGAGGAGAGGATGATAAGCACGGACTCTCTGTTGGGCTCATGTGAGGGTTTCCATTGGCAAAACTCCTGGGCTGGGCCAAGGACATGCGGGGGCCCAAATCATGACCCAATGCTGGGGAGGGTACGGGCCCACGGGCGTGGCAAGGCAAGCAATGGCGCAGGGCCCAGACCCCCCTCCGCCTCTATAGGCAGATGTGCTATTTGTCCGATTGTTGGACGCCCTTACTTTCCCTCCTCACCCCAGAGCCCCTCTCAGCGATCCCTAGATCTGAGCTCCTAGGGGGTGGCGTCCCGTAGGGATGCGAGCCTGCGGGGGCAGAGGTCCACTCTGTCTGATCTGCGGGAGGTATGCAAGCAGACGGGAGGGCAAGACGCGGGGTGCGTTCTCAACGCGTGCGGGGGGCTATTCTGATACACTCGACGTGCCATCACGGAGGCATGTCTGGCTGTTGGGCCTGACTTGGGATGCCTTCTCGGGGTCTCGAGATCCCATCGGGTCCCTCCGGTCTCGCCGCGCTCGCCCCACGTGACGCGCTGGCATTTTGCGATGCAGTGGCGCGTTGTTCCAAAATGACGTCGCGGACCAGGGTTTGAAACGGGCGCTTCCTGCGGCCCCCTGGCGTCCACTGCATGCACTTGGCGTCCTGCCAGGGGCGCTGGCCTGGCTTGTCGGGCCTGACGCGGGTCACTCCACTGCCCGGCCGCATGCCCCCAGGGAGCCCACAGGGCTCGCCGCGCACCCTTCCTGCTCTCCGCAGAAGGCGTCCCCCCGCCTGAGGGGTAGGCGTGGCACGTCGCTTTCTCCCGAGGCTCGGCGCAGGCGTCCAATCCTAGACTGCCGGTCGATCCCTGGCTCAGTCTTGAGAAATGGAGCGCCTGCAGGGCTGTCCAAAGGCGAAGCCGACGACGCCGATCACACCGATAACGAGGATGGCACTCATGCACCGCAGGTGGCCAGGGTTTCCGGCGGGCTGCGATGCATTTTATGTAAGCGGGGTGGAAGTTTGCCAGTATCTCTGTCTTTTTCGTTTGCCCTGGTCCTCCCCCTTGCCTTTGCCGCCCCCTTTCGACAATTTCGTGCCGCCCCCTGAACGGCTCCCGTACTGAATCAGCGGCACCTCGCGTTGGCACGTCCACCTGCCCGTCTCCGGCATCGGCATGAAGGCAGGACCCGGGTATTCTGGGGCCGCCGGGCCGCCGGCTGGCCGCTCAGGCGCGGGGCCGCTGGCGAGAAGCCCGGCGGAACTCACGCATGGCAGTCAGGAAGGAGCCGCGGCCAGTCCCACGGACGGCCCGTGCAGCGGTGGTGGCGGCGGCGGGGCCGCTGCCGCGAGGGCGTGCGACGGCTCGACCCTGGTGCGAGGCTTCACCTCGCGGTGCTGCGCTCCCGGGCCGTCGTTGCCCGCAGGTCGCTCGCGCTTGGGTCTTGGAGGCCTCTTGGGCGATCTTTGGGGGCACTTGGCTCGGGCTGTCGGAAGGCCGAGCAAAAAACAAATGCCACAATCCTTCAAAATCTCATGGGAAATCATCGATTTTGGCCTTTTTCTGCCCTTCCTGGAGGCCCTCTTGGAAGCCTTTTCGGCCGTCTTGGGCCATCTTACGGCCCCCGGCCCCGCAAACGACGGGGCGCACATAGGGTGGGGGCTGCCCTTGGGCAGAGCCGCTTTGGCAAGGAACGCCGTGCTGGGGCTGTTCAGAGCTGGCCGAGTTGCGCGAGTCAGCGGCTCACTTCCTGGAGCCAAGATGCTGGATGCTATTTGGGTGCGGAAAGTGGGAGGGGGTGGCGACAGGCGGGATGCAGAGACCTCATCAGTCATGCCTTGCTCCGGCGGACGGCGGTTGGCAATTGGCATGGCACTGCCAATACTCTCATTGACGTTGCGTCCTCTGCTGGGGTGGGGTACCCACCTCTGAGGAAGCGTGGGTTGAGAGCCCGCCTGCGATCGTCCTAGCTGCCGCGCCCCTGCGCCCCTCCTCCCTTCCTCCCCTTCCCCTCCTCGGCACTCCTCGCACCATCATGGGCGCTTTGAGGCAGCTGCTGCGATGCTTGGGAGTCATCGCCGGCTGCATCTCAGCGGCCCGCGGCCAGCCGTGGGGATTGTCGTGCCCGCTCCAGCCCGCAGGACGGCCTCCGCGCAGGCGCGAAGGCGCACCAGGGGCTCGGCGACTCCCAGTGCCGCCTCGCGGCCGAGGAGAGGCGTGTGTTCTTGCGGCTTGCGCGCGCCGGCTTCCGGCCGGCCGACTGGCCGAGGACGCAGGCGCCGGGCCGGCGACACTTCTACCTCGAGACCTCCATATTCGAGCACCGCGGGTTCCGCTCCGCATCGCCGGGCTTTCGGCACGGGACAGCCAAGATCTCGTGGGACGAGCGCTCCGTACACGAGGCGCTCTACCGCGGCTGGGCAGAGAGGAGCCCGGCGCCCGCCGTTGTCCAGCTGCCTCGGCCCCGTGCGGCTCGGAGCGCGCATCTCAGGGCAGGCTTGCGGCTCGGCGGCTGGATGCTGGTGGCGCTCTTCTGGGGGCATGCGTCGGGCTGGCTGTCCCCGGCGAGACCACGGCCTTCGTCGTCATGAAGCCCGGTTTGCAGCTGGCAGGCTGGCATTTTGGTTCGATTGCGTACTCAACGGATGCACGGGCCACACCTTTCGCTTGCTGATGGCCTGCGACGCCGCACCGGCGGCGCTTGCCGCCACCTGGCGGGGCAAGGGTTTCGATTTTACGCTGGGGTTCCCAGGGGACGGCCCCCCAATGCCAGGCACGCCGCTGGGTGGTGAGCGACGGGCGCGGCAGCGGAGCCGTAGCCGGGAGCGCGGCGCATCCGCCCCCCCCCGTGGGCCGTCGTGGAGCTCACGATGGTCCAGCCGCGGCAGGGCGGCTTCGGTCGCTCCGGGAGGACCTGGCCAGCTGCCAGAGATGGAGGTGGACGAGCTGCGCCAGGGGGTCCGCAGGTTAGACTTCGACGAGGCGATGCTGGCCGTGCCGCCGCCCCCGCCGCTGGCGCGCTGGCGTTGCCCTGTGGCTGGCTGCCCGTGCGCTGACCCGGCCAGGCACCAGGGTTGGGCCAACGCTCAAGGCCTCCATCGCCACTTGGACGCGCACCTCAGCGGGTAGCTCGCCAACCAGGTGGATCCCGAGTGGCTTCATCGGCATGGCCGCGTTCGACTTTCGGTGCCGAGTCTGCGGCTTCAGCGTGGCGGCCAATCGGAGAGTGCACCCCGCGTTCCACCCAGCGGACCGCGCAGCCCTCTGGGCGGCTGCCGCGCCGCAGCCTGTCCACCACGCGGCCGCCGGCAGGGGGGTCTGGGGAGGGCCGCCCGTGCTTGGCGAGCGTCCACGCCGCGAGCGTGCCTACCCTCCGGTAGTGTCAGGTTGTGATTTCGCAAATGGCTATCCCCCCCGGGGCTGATGAATAGACCCCGCGAGGCGCGATACCTTTTTTTTAAATCACGCGCGCTAGGGGGTCGTCGCTGGCGCCGCCGAGGCGATCGTGTACCCCCTTGAATGCCAGCCTCCAGACGCATCCTGGGGGTCGTACGCATCCTAGGCGAATTGTTCCCCCTCAGGCGTCGTCGTCGCCGCCGTCGTCGGTGTCGTGTTTTTCGTCGTCCTTGTCGTCGTCATCGTCGTCGTCGTCGTCGTCGTCGTTGTCGTCGTCGTCAGCGTCGTCAGCTTCGTCGCTGTCGTCTTCGTCGTCGTCGTCGTCGACCAGTGCAGTGCGTCGTCGTCGTCGCCGCCGTCGCCGTCTGCCGGCCGCAGTCCGTCGTCCTCCTCTTCGTCCTCGTCTTCGGTCTTCCTCGTCCTCGTCCTCGTCTTCGTCCTCATTTTCGTCGTCGTCGCCGGCTACAGAGACCACGACAGCGGGGGGAGTTGGACTGCCCGCCTTGTTCTGGTCGTACGACAAGCTGGGGAAGGAAAAGGGGGTTGGCGACACCTGCTGCGAGCAGCTGGTTTGGGTCGCCCCGCCGAAGGGCCACTCCTCGATGCATGGCCGCTTGCGGCGCCAGGGGGCGCTTGGAAAATCAGCGATGTGAACTGGGGAAATTTTCGGTCGGCCACGCCCACCTTTCGTCCAGCCCGCCTTGCTCGCAGGCCCGCGTGGCAGCTGGCGCCCCCCCTGGCTGCGGCCAGGGTAAAAGAAACGCGTCGGTCTGACAGAAAAGAGCACGGAAAGTGCGGGGGTGAGCGCCGGCAGCAATTCTTCTTCATTTCGGACAGGTGTCCCCCTGGCTCACGGTCCGTGCTTTGCCGTTTTTGCTTTCCGCCCCCCTCCAGTCCCCCAGTCAGTGCTGTCTGTCGCCTTCCCGCTGGCGGCTGGGCGTCGGCGCTAATTACCGGCGCCCCCGTTGATTTTCAATCCGGCGGGCGCCATCGCGCTTAGCAGGAGAAATGCGTTTTTAAACGCGTGCCTCCCACGGTTTTTTAATCGCGAGCCGACATTACGTCCCCAGGCGTGCCCGGGCCGCTTGGTCCCGCGCGCTCATTCGGTGCCTTCGGGTGTGGTGGTGCACAAGTCGGTGGCTGCTTGGTCGGACTTGCAGATGCTGGCCACGAATGTCTTCAGCGTGCCCCGATGCAGTGGCCGGGATCACGAGTCCGCCCTCTCTGCGTTCACTCTGGAACGACTCGCTCGTTGGGGAGCGGGCGAGCGACAGACGCTTTGACAGGGGGCGTGCGACGCGTAGGATGGCCGACGTCGTCGGCCAGCCGGCCTGCCCACTGCCGAACTGCGGGCAGCGCGCGCCGCGGCCCACACCGCAGAATGCCTCGTGGCCAAAGGGTGCGCGGCCCGGACGGCCCAAGGTGTGGCCGAACAGGCAAGGGTGACGGTGCGGGCCTTCGAACGACTGCACCCGAGGGCGCCTGCCAAGCCGCTCGGGCACCTGGACTCGCTCCTGGCCGCGCCAGAGCTCGTGCCCAACGCCGCGTTCAAGGCCTTGCGCGCCTTCCCACAAAGCACCGCCCCAGGCCCCTCGGGATTACGAGCTCAACGCATTCTGGGCGCTCTCACACCTCACACCCGCCACTCAAACGACAGTTTGCAGGCAACACGCGGCCGTCGGTCACCTACTGGCGAATGGAGAAGCGCCCCGACAGCTAGCGCCGCTTTTTGCTGGGGCCAGTTTGGTGGCGCTGGAAAGGAGGGCGGCGGTGTCCGTCCAATCGCATTCGGCGAGGTGCTCCGCGCTCCGCCGCCTCACGAACAACGTCCTGTGCGAACATGTGAAGCGCAGGGCCCCGCCTACGCTTTGGCCGCTGCAGACACGCTGCTGCAGCCCGTTGGGTGCAGAGGCAACCGTGCGCACCGTGCGCCAGTGGTGTGAGCGCAACAACGCTCCGGGCAACAAGGTCCTTTTCAAGCTGGATATGGCAAGCGTTTTCATAGCGATGCGGTGCGTCGAGGTGCTGCGAGCCGTCGGCGACCGCTGCCCCGAGCTGGGGCGGTTGGCGCGCTGGACGTAATGGAGGCAGACGATTAAGAACACGTTCCCCCCCATCCCCCGTCCCGGGCCCCCCAAAATTAATGAGCGGGGCAAACTAGTATTATTCAGCCGCCATAGACCTTTTTTTCATCGTCCGCCCTCCTGGCGTTCTATTTCGCCGTTTTGCGGAAACTGATTTTCGATTCGTCCTCCTGCGCAATATCAGCGATGCCGACAACGCCAAAAGCATCGGACATCGCCTGCACACTATGAACACCAACGGTGTCGACAACGCCATAAGAAACGGATCCGTTTAGGAACTTCGTGCAATCGTTTCGGCAGAAAACACGGAAGCGCTTCGGACACCTATTGTGCTCGCTCCTCAGTGCCTCGCTCCTTTCCATCCCTCCATGCCTCTCTTGTTCCCTCCCCTCCCCACCCTCCTTTTTCCCTTCCTCCTCGCCCTTGTATATGGAGTGCATCAAGGGAGCGACGGGTTCAGTATTCATATGGAAAAATTGTGGGGGAGCAATACTTTGCAGGGGGAATGTGAAAAAGGGATGGAAGGGCGAGGGGAAGGAGGCCTCCAAAGAACCTGGGGTTGTCCGCCCTCCGTCTGCCTTTTTTCCGCCCCTCCGCTACTGCGGTGGCGCGAAGGCCCGCGAAACAATATCTTTCATCGGCCGCCCCAAACGTTTTTTTTTGTTGTTCCCCCCCCATCGTGTCCTTCCATTACGCGGAGCACTCGCACTTGCGCTTCGGCCTCGCGCGTTGTTTGCCCAAGCCGGCGTCCAGCAGGGCGACCCATTGGGGGCCTTGTTAATCTTTCTGGCCGTGCACCCAGTGTTGGAAGAATTGGCCGGGGACCAGGGGCTGGATCTGAAAGTTTCCTACCTGCACGGCGGTTTCCTGGCGGGCGCAGTAGAAGCCGTGGCGCGAGCGTTCGCTACCCCACAAATGCGCTGCCCAGCGCTGGGGCTTGCACTCAACCCATGCAAGTGCGAGCTCGTGGTGCCTGGTGGGCAGAAACCAGAGTTGCTGACGGATCCCGTCGCTGGCGCCGACCGAATTGTGCAGCGAGGCGGCTTTCGGTTCCTCGGCGCGCCTATCGGGGAGCAAGCCTTCACCGAGGCCTTCACTGAACGACGGGCTACCAAGGTGGGGCCGACCTTGGCGGCGCTGGAGACCCTGCGCCCGCAGGTTGCCCTCCTGCTGTTCCGGCCCTGCGCGAGTTTGGCAAGCTGGTCTTCCGCGCCGCCGGAACTGCAGGCCGGCGCCTCGGAGCCTCCGACGCCGCGCAGCGGGCTTCCCTCGGGGGACCACTTGCCGCGAACCTGACGCCCAGTGGCACCAGGCCTCCAGGGGCCTGGCGTACGCCGGTCTGGGCTTGCGGCGGCTGGGAGCGCACGCCGCGGGCGCCTGCCTGGCGAGCCTCGGCGCCGCGCGGCGCCTGTGCTCTGAGGTGTGCCCGACGCGCAGCCGGGGTCCGGAGGACGCGGGCGCGTTGGCTGGAGATGTTTTTTTTTTTTTTTTTTTTTTTTTTTCTCTCTCTCTCTCTCTCTCTCTCTCTCTCTTTTTGCGTGCAACGCACAGCTCCCGCAGTCCGCCAGCGTGCGCCAGGGCGCTCTCGAGACGGCCAAGCAAAGCGACCTTCGCCGCGCTCGACGACTCCTGGCACCGACGCTTCCAGGATAACCTCGGGGCAGCCGGCCGCGCGCTGCTCCCCAGCGCGTCTGGCGCCCTGGAAGTGGCGCCCGACGAATAGCTGGGGCTGCTTTTTTCGAGCCGGAGGAATTCCTCGCCGAATTGAGGAGGTGGCTCCTGCTGCAGGTCTACGACGCGGACCGCTTCTGCCCCTGCTGCGACGAGCCGTGCGACCAGCGTGGGCGACGCGCGAGCCTCTGCGCGGGCGCGGGGGACCAGGCTTGCCGGTGCAACTCTGCGCGCAACTTGGTCGGGCGCTTCGCCGTCGCAGCCGGCTGCAACCCGGAGCTGGAGAGGCCGGGGCTCTTGCGGCCGCGCCTGGGCGACGACTGCGCCTATGGGCGCCGACCCGCTGACGTGTGCATCCCGAGCTGGCACCTAGGGGCGCCCTTCAAAACGGCCTGACCGGCGACCGAAATCGCCGAAGAGGATTCCCAAATGGCCCACAAGAGGGGCCCAAGACGGGGAACACGAACCGACAATTTGAGCTTTCCGCCCCCAGAGGGTTTTTGGAGGCCCCAACAGGCTCCCAAGAGAGCCCAACGAGCCCCCTAGAGGCCCCATGAGGCCCGTAAGAGCATCAACCCGATGCCCCCAGAGACCCCCAAGCGGCCCCCAAAATGCTTCCAGCCTTGCCTCCAAGAGACCTCTGAAAGGCCTCCACGATCTCCAAACGAGCCTCCCAGAGGCTTCTAACCCACAACCCAAGAGGCCCCCACGATACCCAAGAGGTCTCTCAAGAGAGCTCGATGAGGCCAAAGAACATTCATGCTGTAAGACGCCCAAACACGTTCAATAGGCTTCAAAAGCGCCCCGAGACGGCACCACGACGGCTCCAAAACGGCTGAAGAAACGTCCAAGACGGCCGGCGGCCCAGGACCGGGAATGTGAACAGAGAGCCCGACATCTCTGCCCCAGGTGACCCCCCGGTGGCCTCAAGAGGCCCCCAACAAGCCACAACGAGGCCCAACATATATCCAAAAGAGGCAAACGAGTGCGTCTGAAAAAAGGAATTCGGTTTTTCCTTTCAAGTTCGCCTGGCATTCTTGCTACGCTTGCAAAAGGGGAAATATCATATTTCCTCCTCCTCCCTCATCCTCTTTCCTCTCCTCCTGTACCTCCTCCTCTGCGGCCTGCTCCATTTTCTCCAACTCCTCCTCATCCTTATCCTTGTCCTTCCTTCCCTTTCGACCCCTTCACCTCCCCTTCTCCTTTTTCTTCCTCTAACTACGTCCAGCCGCGGTGAATGAAAGGGCCCCCATGAACTGCTACCTGGGCTTGTCTCAGGGCCGCCTTGGGTGGACCGTAGGAAGTCTCGGAAGCCAGTGGGGCCGACTTCTTGGTCCTTGGAAGCCCCGGAGAGGAAGTGTCATAACAGAGAGATCCCAAACAGCTCGGCCGTCCAGCCTCGCTAGAACTTGAGCGCGCGCGAAGCACGCGCGATGGTTTTAGTACTTCTCGCTCTTTCCATTGTTTCTTTTTCTTCATTTGTGAGAATTTCCCTTTTTTTCGGGAAGGTCTTGATGGGGGCTCCAGGAGCACTTGGATCCGTCTTGTGGCCCTCGTCGGGCCTCATGGAGAAATGTTGGAAACTATCTTGAATCATTTTCGGCTTTCGTCCACCGCCTTGGAGGCCATTTTGGAACATCGAATTTGCTGGACCGTCTGAGCCCAACGGGCGTGTGGGATTTCACGGATTATTGGTCGAAGTCCTTGGACTTGTGTTCAGGTGATATCTAGGAATGCCCGGACGCAGCAGTCGCGCTGATTCGCCGTGTTGGAACCCCAGAGACGGTGGTTCGGCATGATTCATGGTTGTCAGGACGCAACAACCACGTTGATCCGCTGCGTTGAGGTTTCGCAAAGGGTGTCTTGGCACAGATGAGGATTCTGAGGCGATCGACTTGTGATGAATCCTTATCGCGCTGGACATATTGCGAAGGCCTTACGGCCGTTGCCGCCGACCCTGAAGATGACGAAAGACAACACGAGGGGGGGGGCAGGAGGAGGAGGAGGAGGAGGAGGAGGAGGAGGAGGCGGAAGGGAGTAGGAGGAGGAAGGGTGAAGGGGGAGGAGGAGGAGGCCTTATGGATGTTGGTTGGGATCTCGTGGTTGACCTCTCGGGGGCGTCTGGAAGGCAACTTGAAGCCTCTTGGGGGCCGTTGTGGGGCCTCTTGGGGCCTCTTTTGGGCCTCTTGGGGCTTCCGGAGGCCGTCTTCGGCGCATCTTGGGGGCGTCTTGGCGCCGCTCGGGGGCCTCTTGGGGCCTTTTGGGGGCCTCTTGGGGCTTCCCGGGGGCCTCTTAGGGCGGAAGTCTCGAATTCTCGGTTCCTCGTCCCCCTCTTGGCCGTTTCTTGGTCCCGTCTTGGGGCCCTATTGGGCCGTCTTGGGCGCCTCTTAGGCTGTCCTGGGGCCTTCTTGGGCCGTATTGGGGCCCTCTTGTAGGCCTCTTGGGGCGCTCTTGGGGGCCTCTTGGGGGCCTCTTGGGCCGTCTTGGAGTGTCGGAAAGCCGAAAAGGCGAGAAGGCCAAAATCATTCAAAAAACCGATGTAAAATTGACGATTTTGGCGCCTGGGGCCCTCTTGGGTGTGCTCTTGGGGCTCTCTTGGAGCGTCTTGAGGG
>CAUYUJ010017764.1:0-119867 GCA_963575745.1 Prorocentrum cordatum
TGTGCAGGGTGCGAGGGAATCTGATGCTAGGGGGATGCGATTAGAGGAGGGTGCCGCGACAGAGGGCGGACACAAGATGAGCCTACAGGGCGAAGCGGCCGACGCGGCCACAAATCCAACAGTTGCATGACGATGGCGTGGCGTCAACTCTTGCGCGCCGCTGTCTGAAACGACGGGCGCGAACGGCTGTGCTGCGGCTGGCGGCGCCTGCGAACACAGTTTTGGATGCTGGCGCAACGCCTGCACACAGAGCGCCCAGGCAAGGTTCGCAGCACACACCATGCGCGAATGTGTGGGCAACTACGCCTTCAGGAATACCGAGTAACGCACCATCAGGCACCAGTGGCTGTCCTACGTCCACCACCATCTGCGCTGAGGCCGTCTTGGTTGGTACCCGTTTCGCTCTCACTCGAGATCACTGTCGTGGTGGCAAGCAGAAAGCCCTGCGGTGTCGTAGAGGTCTGGGGAAGGCGGAGTGCTGGCCTTCAGGTGGCCGCTACACAAGAATCATGATCAAGTGCCGTCGTACCTGTTGGCTGAGCCCCGCGCCGACTTGCCACGATTCTGCATGCACGGTCGCGTGATTCCATGGCCACGCTCGCTGTCGGGCTGAGTGCTGCGCTGCAGGGCTGAGTGCTGCTCTCGGCGGTGTCGGCGCTGCATCTCCGTACACATCGGCGGCGCGCCCGGGGGGGAAGTGAGAAAGAGCGGGTCTTCTCAGAAGGCTTGGAAGTCCTCGGCCTTCAGACAAGTTTTTCTAGCCTTCCCAGGCAACACAAAGAATTTCTCAAAGTCCCGAGGGCTTCGGAGGAGCCCCGCCGCCTTCTCAGAAGGCCTTCTCCTTCTCCATTCCCCCCCTAGCGCGCCGCTGAGGGGATCCACTCACTTCAGGGGCGAGGGCCAGTGCAGAGGGCCGTGCGCTCTCGCCCAGCCCGCGCTGCCGCGGGGTATCACGATCCTGGGCTCCCCCACCATTCTCCCCCCCCCATGCCTCGAGGGTTCGTCAAGGGAGGCGGGAGGTCAGGGCCAGAGGGGGGGCATGGCCAGAGGAGGGTTAGGGCACGAGGCCGGTCGCAGCCCATGCACGGACGAAAGCGCACTTGATACCGAGCTCCAGATCGAATCCTCCCCCAAACCACTTTGGGCTGCAACGCCTCCTCTCTGCAAGCCCCATTCCCCCCGCTCCCTGCCCCCTCACGCCTCGCCAGCGTGCGGCGCTGGGTGCACTTTGGACGACCCCCCGAAACCTGGCCCTGCTTATCATCGCCCTCCCGTCCTCTGATCTCCACTGGGAAATACATCAGGGTGAGGAGAAACGGCAGGAAGACGAGTAAGAGGATAGTAAGGATGTGGTGGGGCAACCATTCAACACTTCCAGATCAAACGACAAACGAAAGCAGCCCGAACTGCTGAAGGCGCTGTGATGCATTAGAGGGCTTCGAATAATTCACTAACCAAAACAAAACGATGGCACTCGAAAACTTTCGAGAACACCAAATGCTCCGATTTGGAAACACCAACTGAACACCTGATCCTGGTTCCGGAATCGGCCCAAATCTTGGCTCACGATGGGCCTGGCCAGGATCGCTGCAGGAATGTGGTCGGCGCCTCGGGATCCGAGGCACCCTGAAGACATGATAGCACGCTTCAAAACACACCGGAAACCGCCGAACACTTTCGAGACCAGACGCCGCCGTCCTCCTCGGTGCCCGGCCCCGGCGCCTGGGACGGCCTCGGGGACCAGCGGCGACATCGCCGCCATCGGGCACCCCCAGGGTCTGCGCCGCGCGGGACAGCTGAAGGCGGCGTGGGCGGTGACAGCAGGAGCGCACCGCCCTGGCCGTCGACCTGCATGCACGCTTCGACGCGTGCGCCGAGGGACCTGTGCGGAGGTCCACCTGTGATGACAGCGAGGGCACTGCCAAGGGCACCACGAGTTCCCCCCCCCCCCCGCGCGTCTCCTCCACCGCCCATGTACAGTCGAGGCGTTGACCTAAGGAACCCCAAATAAGGAACGAGGCCCCTTGTTTCCAGAAGTTTAACTTCGATTTCCTGTCGAAAACATAAGGAAAGCCTGAGGCAAGCTGTGAAACAATCAAGGAACACCGAGCCCCTCCCCAATGACAAGGGTTCCTTCTTCAGGGCCCCGACTGTACACTTCATCGCTTCCTGTTGCGTCGCCACGCTTATGGTGCGGTGCGCGATGCGGATGTGCGCACGGGCAACGTTACCTGTAGAACTTCGCGAAGGCAAGACAGGGAGGGCAATCTGAGTAAGCTGGCCAGGGAGACTGCAGCATGGTTCTAAAGCACCACAATAATCGATTAGCGCATCATGGGCAACAGCTAGTGTGACAGAATGGCAGAGCTGGGATTTGCGGGGTGGATCGGAGGATTTGCGTCAGATGGCTCATTGCTCAGGGCGGCGGCACGAGGCATGACAAGGCACAAACACTGGCGCACTGGTTTTCCCACCGGCTGGCATGGTTGCCTGCGCATCTGTACCGAGAGCGGAAGAAATTGACCAAATGGCTTGAGCGAAATCGCTCCAGCGAACAATAGCTTGATGGCGTGCACCTTACGTGCAACACTAGCTAGCTGGCGCATTGCATATATGTACATCGGCGCGAAGACTCCCGAATCACAGTGACCGCCATGGGGCAGCTGTCAGCACTCATGCTTGTGCCACCACTACTGTTTGCGAGGTATTCTCACCCATGGTGTACATGTAAATGATCAGGCGAGTGGACCACGGCCTGGAATAGCAAAGCAACGCGCAGACAGGGAAGGCGATGAGCGCGTCCAAAAGGGCGCGGGGGGGAGCACTGTGGATAGCAGGAGCAAGCCCAACGACTGACGAGGCTGAATCGGGAAGGAACGGAGCATGGCGAGAGGGGAGTCAGGAGAACGAAACCCTCGATGAGGTGTGGCGCGTGCACGGAAGCATCATGGTTCAGGCGCCGTCTTGCACCTGGAGAGCACGCCTCCCCGAGCAGGGCGGCGGGATCAAGCACGGGCCGGGGAGGCTGGGCCGAGAGCAGGCGAGACCACATTGAAGGGGCCCTGGGACACACAAATAAATGCACACAAATATGAATATTCCCAGTAGTTTCCCATATTTTCTGGGTTTCTGTCTTCCCCCCCACTTCCCATCTTTTCCCATATTTTCTGAGGAATCGACGATTAATTGTGCCTGTGTGTTTTTTCCCCTCCTGAAAGACAACATGGGGGATGACGAGACAGGCATCCACCGCACGACGCAACCACCCTCACGTGCACTCTGCACCAGGCGGCACGTTTCCATGTTGGGCACGCCGTTCGCAGACTCGCTCGTCCAGCATCGCCCATCCCGCAAAGGCTCCATTCTCTGACATCCACGCTCCTCCCCCTGATCTATCCTCCTCCTCCTCCTCCTCCTCCTCCTCCTCCTCCTCCTCCTCCTCCCCACGAAAGAATTCTGAAGCGCCGGTCTCTCGGATCGCTCGTCCAGCATCGCCCATACCACAATAGCTCCATTCTCTGATATCCACGCTTCTCCCCCTGAGCTCTCCTCCTCCTCCTCCTCCTCCCCACGAAAGAATTCTGAAGCGCCGGTCTCTCGGATCGCTCGTCCAGCATCGCCCATACCACAATAGCTCCAGTCTCTGATATCCACGCTCCTCCCCCTGATCTATCCTCCTCCCCACGAAAGAATTCTGAAGCGCCGGTCTCTCGAATTCCTTGGACCGGTGGTGGACAAACCTCCCTTTAGTAAACCTCCCCTTAGTGAAAACGGCCTAGGAACGAAACAAACGGACCTGGACCCGCAAAAATACCGGCCGCGACGCCCTCTCGCGAACCGAAAACGGCCAATTCCTTAATCGACGTGTCAGGGTAGGAGGTCTATCAACCATCGATTGGAGCTCCCTCCCCTTGCCGACATGGGATCAAGAAGGAGGGGCCGCGGCGCCTGCAGGTCTGCGGCAGATGACTATTAAAACTTGGTGGACGTGGGGCGGCGGTCACTTCACTGAGAGGCCGCGTCTGTCTTTGCACCTGGGCCAGGGGGGTATGGTGCGGGCGCGGTCGCAAGGAACCATCGCAAGAAACCCAGCCCTGAAAACCCGCGCGCGAGGTACAGCTGAGGGGAAGCCCGGAGCACCCTAAACGCAGCAGCTTCTCAACTGCCGCGGGAATCGAAGAGACCCGGGGTATCCTGGCGAAAATAACTCGGTTTCTTGATGCGCGCTTCCACTGCAGAGGAAGAAACATCTCCATGAACATGCACTGACACAACTCCGCGCGGATGTCTTGGATCTGCGCCAGACCCCTCCGCCTGGCGCGCGGAACATAGAAAGGGCGACGCCATGGGCGACGCCAGGAGGGTCCAACGCAAATTCTTGAGCAGGGACCGACCGTCCTGGCATTCCTATAGTCATACCACGAAACGTTCTTTGAACCCCAAAATGTTCTAATAATCAAACCAATGTTCTTAAAACATAGAACCGGTGCTAAAACAAGACAGTCCCAGCCAGAAATGTTCTAAGAACATTTCGTGGAAACCACAAAAGGTTCTTAGAACATTGTTTGGTGGGGCTATAGGCAAGCCAAGATGCTTCGCCACTGCTTGACTCCTCGGCGTTGACGCTGCACAGACACGGATCAAAGATCCTTGGGTTCTTGGTGTGCAAGAAGTGCGCAGTAAGCAGGCTCAGGCAGAGAGCAAAGCAATGAAGCCTGGCGGGCGCGGCTGAAAAAGCTGAGGCTGAGAGATGCGAGAAGACGACGAGGGCCCTTAAGGCCATAGATTATGCGCCCGCCAGGCCGCAGAGTGGAGTGCGAAAAGAAAGCGAGGCCCTCCTCCTCCTCCTCCTCCTCCTCCCCCTCCCTCCAACAATGTCGATCCAATACTATGAGCGTTTAGCGCTGTCCACGAAGGCGTCCGACCCCTCTGCTCTTCCTGCTGCTCGTCTTCTTCCGTCTCTTCTCATTCCCCTCTGCTTCGCTCGGCCAGCCCTCCTGCCCGCCTGCTCGCCCACGTGCCATCCACGATGGCGCAGGAGAGCCCAAGAGGAGGCCCCAAGAGAAGGCAGCGTTCATGAAACAACTCCAACCAATGATGGGCCTGTTTTCCACCACCACCACCACCATAAGTTGGAGGGGGAGGGCGTCCGCCGCCTCCTCCTCCTTCTCCTCCTCCTCCGCCCTCTCCTCTTCGTCATCCTCCTCCTCCTCCTCGTCCTCCTCCTTCCCCCCTCCAAGTTATGGTGGTGGTGGTGGTGGAAAACAGACCCATCAACAAACCCTTGAACTGAAACGGTTCCAGCACATGCTGCAGTTTTGGACACGCACCGACAGGCTGCCGAATGTGAGTCCAGACGGCCATGGCACTGACTTTGTGGCATTTTGACCCGAAAACTTCGGACGTTCAGGAGAGAGCGTCGGAAAACAGCCGATCCAGAGCAATGCGGTGCCGCCTCGGCGCAGAGGGGCAGAGGAGGCTCCGCACAATCTCCAAGCAAAAAGAGTCTGGGAGACACCGTGGCATGAGGGAAACGGGTCCTGGACCCCATGGGGCCTTCCCTGGGACTGGCTCTTCATCCCGAGTCCTCTCCCGACAATCCCGAGGCCCAGGGCAGGGCCCGGAGGCTGATTGTGTTCAGCTGCACCCGAAAAAATGCTTGCCCCTGAGGCTCCTGCAGGAGGTTTCTGAACCTACTTGGAGGAAGGGAAGGCCGAGGAGGAGGAGGAGGAGGAGGAGGAGGAGGAGGAGGAGGAGGAGGGAGGAGGAGGAGGAGGAGGAGGGAGGAGGTAGGAGGAGGAGGAGGAGGAGGAGGAGGAACAGGGAGGAGGAGGAGGAGGAGGAGGAGGAGGAGGAGGAGGGATGAGGAGGAGGAGGACGGGCTCGCCTCACGCTTCCCGCCACGCCGGCGCCCGTGCCGCTCGTGGGCGCCCCGAGGGCGCCGCGTGCGGCGGGCGCGCTCCTCGCGGGCGCCTCTCGCGGGCGCCTCGGTGCGCGCGCGGTTGCGCGCTGCCCAGAGCGGTCGCCGCTGCGGCGCGCGTGGCGGCTCGCGGGTGCGTCCCGTGGGCGCCCGGTGCGCTCACGCCACGCAGCCGACACGGCATCGCTTGCACCACTGGGGGAACAAAAAATTGCATAAACATCAAAACTCGGAGGTCCGCGCGGATTTCTCGGATCGGCGCTGGGGCCTCCTCCCTGGCGCGCGGAGCGTGCCAAGGGCGGCGCCGGAGGCGCCGCCGGAGGCGCCGCCGGGGGGCCCCAGCGCCGATCCGAGAAATCCGCGCGGACCTCCGAGTTTTGATGTTTGTGTCACTTGTTGTCCCCCTAACCACGTAGCTTGCAACACATACAGTCGGCCTTGATTGGACAGGACGCGCGAGAGGACACTAGACCCTTCCGAGGGCCACGTCACCACAGGAGTGCAGGAATGCACGCGTCGCGAGGCACAAGCCACAAGGATGCTCTTGAGCTGGCAGGGTCGGCCTACTCATCCGGGCCGGCTGTAGCTTGCAGCACGTGGCTGACACCACAGATCTGGCACAGCACAGCTTACTGCCTGACCGTCGCCACGCGGCTCGCGCCACACAGCTTTCACCGCAGAGCTTGCCCCACATAGGTTGCACACCATAGCTAACACCATGTAGCTCACAACACAAAGCTTACGCAATAAGGTGTGCACTGAACAACTTTCGCAACATGACTTGGTCGACATAGCCTTCGCCGCAACGCTTACACAGCGTAGCTTTCATCACATAGCAAACATAATGCACCGACTCACCATGTGAGGTCAAAGCTGGAGAACATCCATATCCATATACATATACATATACATCCAGTTTAACATTGTAGTGCTTCTCCGTTGTTAGCCTCTCGGGGAGGTCCCCGAGAGGTCGAAAGCGGGGCAAACAAGTCTGGACCTTTTTTCTTCATGGCGAAGGCTCTGGGAGGGCCTACGATGCTCCGGGTGTGTCGCAGCAGCGGGGGGGGGGTGTTCCTGGAGGGTTCAATGCCAGACCTCGAGACCCCGCCAACACCGTGTATTGACTATGTCGACATCGGCAGCCCGACCCGTCCCCCGACATCAGAGGGATCGAGAGAGAGAAGGAGAGAGACAGAGAGAGAGAGCGAGAGAGAGAGAGAGAGAGACAGAGTTACAGGCCCCCACATGCCCCCATCAAGACCCCGAAAGATCTCCGAGAGGCCCAATACCCCCAAAAAGTCCCCTCATAGGCTCCCAAGACGCCTCCCCGGAGACACCCACATGCCTAAGAGGCCTCTTGCCAAAAAAACGTGGTAGGGATGTCGATCGGCAGAGAGAGAGAGAGAGAAAGACATAGAGAGAGAGAGAGAGAGAGAGCGAGAGAGAACGAGAGAGGGAGAGGGAGAAAGATAGAGGAGGGAGATAAGGATGAAAGAAATACAACTGATGGACGAAGGGATGCAATTGGAAACGGGGAATGGCAGAACCAACTGAAATTGAGAACAACTGTCTGCTATCAGAATCTGCCCACCCGTTCCGCGAAAAAAACACTTTACATGGTAAGCACCTGCGTCTGCGTTCGCTTGCTCTTTGGCGGATTGGCTAACTCGCTCCTGACACGTGGTAGGCAATGAACGTATAGACATACACAGCGCAAGGACGTAACATCGTAAGATACGACATCGACTGTAGGATGATATGCGCAGGCGGAACATGGAAACGCAGACGGAAAGAAACCATATTTTCGATAATGTGCCTTGGGCTTGTGCAGAGTAGGAACGGCACGGGCAGAGATAACGTATGGGACACAACGCGCTCGCTGCAATACTTGTCAATGAGTTTCTAGAAATGGGGGGCATCCGCCATTGTACCCGTGAGGCACGAGTTGGAGTGTCCTCAGGCCCTTGGCCTAATCCCTTCAGCCTCTGCCCCCAATCCCGAGGATTCTGTTAGGGGCGCGTCGCGTGGGCTTTCGAGGCGCCCCAAGACAGCCCCAAGAACTTTCCCAAGATAGTCCCGAGAGGCCAATATCATTGATGTTCCTTGGGTTGTTCGATGTTCTTGGGGTCCTCGGCTTTTTCAAGATTCCGACGCTCCAAGACTGCCTCAGAGGCCCCCAAGGCCGCCCAAAAGCGGGCCAAGAGGCCCCCGGGAGGGCCCCGACATGGCGAATGAGGGATCCACAACGGCCCCAGAGGCGCCCAACACGACCCAAGAGAGCCCAAGAGCAAGCCCCCAGAAAGGCCCAAGAGGGGGAGCACGAACCGAAAATTCGAGTCCTCCGCCCCAAGGGGCGCCCAAGAGGTCCCAAGAATGCCCCAATCCGTGGGGCGGCAAGCTCGGAAAAGGCTCAGGATGTTAACACTTGGGGGCCCCGAAGTTGGTAGCGAGTCGCGCCGAAGAGTGATGGGCCAGAACCAGAGGTGCGACACGCTGTCCAAAAGTTCCCGACAGCAGAAACACCCAGGAACCAGGCCAAGTCGTAGCCCAGGAACTCCAGCGCATGGCGCAGCCATTACAGACCAGGCATGGCGCGCCGTGGCCACTCCAACGTCCGCGCGAGTGGAGCTCGAGAACGCCCTGGAAAGAGGGAAAATGCTGGAGGCCAGTGCTCAAGCACCCGAGGCTGAATGCCGAAATGCTACGCGGCCCCACGAGTGGAGCCCAACAGTCGGGGACGAGAAGCTGCACATAATACGTAGCACCCCGCAGTTGCGGATAACACTGAGGTGGCGGCGAGGACGTCACCACTCCGAGAGGCTCTGAGGAGCCCCGCCGCAGGCGCCGATTTTTTGTTGGAGCAATGTGGGTGTGTCGCAAAGTGGGTCGCGGGTGGGTCGCGGGCCAGGTCGCGGGTGGGTCGCAGATGGGTCGCGGGTGGGTCGCAGATGGGTCGCGGGTGGGTCGCGGGCGGGTCGCGGGTGGGTCGCGGGTGGGTCGCGGGTTGGTCGCGGGTGGATCGCGGGCTGGGTCGCGGGGGGGGGGAAGACGAGAACAAACAACAACAAAAACAACAACAATAACAACAACAATAACAAGAACACGAACAGCAACGATGACAAGGACAATAACAATAACAATAACACTTACAATGCCAGCAACAACAACAGCAACAGCAACAGCAACAGCAACAGCAACAGCAACAGCAACAGCAACAGCAACAACAACAACAACAACAACAACAACAACTACAACAACAACTACAACAGCAAGGCAAGGCAACACCCGCTTCCTGGGCCCCGTGCCCAGGGCCTCGCTTACCCGTCGTCCCCACAGGAGGAACACCGGCATTCAGAGGCCCCCTCGGGGCTTTGGGGGGGAGAGCACCGCACCGCACCTCCGCACCTCCGCGCCTCGAGTAGAATCCTATCAGAGGTGCATCCACCCCTCACGAAATCCGATTAGAGGCGAATCCACCTCTAATCGAACCCGATTAAGGGGTGCCAACACCTCTAACATAATCCTACGCAGCACCCCGCAGATGCGAATCAGAGTGATGGGTGCGGTGGGGGCGTCGGCAGTCTGCAAGACTCTGGAGAAGCCCGCCGCAGGCGCCAAGGTTTCACAACTTCTACACCGAACCCGCCGCAAGCGCCGATTTTTCCTTCAAACCAATGCGGATCGGTCACGGGTGGGTCGCGGGTGGGTCGCGGGATGGGTCGCGGGATTGGCCGTGGGTGGGTCGCAAGTGGGTCGCTGGTGGGTCGCGGATGGGTCGCCGGGTGGGTAGCGGGTGGGTCGCGGGGTGGGTCGCGGGTGGGTCGCGTGTGGGTCACGCGTGGGTCGCGGGGCGGGGCGCGGTGGGTCGCGGGATGGGTCACGGGGTGGGTCGCGGGGTGGGTCGCGGGTGGGTCGGGTGGGGGGGGGGGGGGGGGGGGGGGGGGCGGCGACAACAACAAGCAGAATCCCCACCACAGATTTCCATTTCAGCCACGCACCTAGGGACAATGAGTGACCGTTCGGCTCCCTCACTCTGTTAGACGCGCATCCCCCCCGAATAAAATCCGATTCGGACTGTATCCACCTCCAATAGTGTATCCACCTCTAATAGAATCCGTTTAGGAGTGTATGAACCCCTGATAGAATCCTAATAGAGGAATATCCATCCCTAACGACATCCGATTAGAAGGTGTACCCACCTCTGATAGAGACCTATTAAAGGCGCATCCACCCAACAGAAAATCCTATAGTGCATCCACCTCTGACAGTAACCTTTTAGAGGAGCATCAACCCCTGACACCATCCTTTTAAAGGTATATCAATCCTCTGATGGAATCCTAGTAAGGGTGTATCCACCTGTGATCGAGACGTATTAGAGGTGCATCCACCTCCAATAGAATTCTATAAGAGGTGTGCCCACCTCTAATAACACGCAGAAGTTAATCCACCACTGGTAGAATCCCATCAGTGGTGTGTCCACTCCTAACATAATCCTATTAGAGGTGTAAACACCTCTCATCAAATCCTAGTAGAGGCGCATCCACCTCCAATAGAACCCTGTTGGACGTGTATCCACCTCTAGTAGAGACCTATTAAGAGGTGTATCCATCTCTGACAGAAACCTATTAGGGGTGTATCCACCTCGAATAGAATCCTATTCGAAGTGCACTTTTCCCTAGTAGTTTTTTATTCGAGGTGTCCACCCCTAACAGAACCCGATTAAAGGTGTATCCACCTCTAATAGAATCCGATTAGAGGTTTACCCACCCCTAATAGAATCCTATTAAAGGTGTATCCGCCCCTAATAAAACCCAGTTAGAGGTGCATCCACCTCTGGTAGAATCCTAAAAAGGTTTAACCACCCCGAATATAATCCCATTCGAGATGTATCCACCTCTAAGAGGATCCGATTCGAGATGCAGCCGTCCCTTATAGAATCCTACTAGAGGTGTACAAATACCATCACCATCGCCACCACCACCATCATAAAAGTCATCATCGTCACCACCATCATCATACTGATCACCGTCGTCATCACCGTCATCATATGACAATCGTCGTCATCACCATCATCATAATCATCATCACCGTCAACACCAGACCGTCATTGCCAACACCATCATCGTCATGGCCGTCATCCTAATAAGCATCACCATCGTACTCAGCATCATCATCATCGTCGTCACCAGTACCACCATCAACATCATCCTAGTCAGCATCGTGATTTTCGCCGTTACCAGTACCACCAGCATCATCATCACCATCATCATCATCATCATCATCATCATCAGCATCATCATCAGCATCGTAGTCAGCATCATCATTATCGCCGCCACCAGTACCACCATCATCATCATCCTCATCCTCATCATCATAGTCATCAGTTTCATCATCATCGTCAACACTAATAGTATCGCCACCATCCGTTTCATCATCGACATCAGCCTAATCAGTATCGTCATTACCATCATCATTACCATTACCAGCATCATCGTCATCATCATCGACTCCCCATCCCTCCCCCTGGAGGGGACAGAACACGGATGACGGGAGAGAACAGGGGGAGTGAAGGAGGAGAAGGAGGACGAGAAAGAGGCAGAGGGGGAAGAAGAGGGGGAGCAGATCGCGGAGGAGGCAGAGGGGAGAGGATGGAGGACAAGGAGGGCGATCGCACTCAACACTGCGAGCATAAGACGAACTACTCATCATACGTATGTGCATCATCGTCATCCCCATCATCCTCATCATTATGTTATCCACGTAATCCCCATAGTATGTGCATCATCGTCATCCCCATCGTGAGTGGCATGCCCTCTGGTGCCTGACAGTCCTCTGTATTGAGCCCCAGCAGCCCTTTAGGGCGTGAGTGGTTGAAGAAGCCCGTTCTGTTGAACCCCCTCTTCCCTTCGGGGAGGGGTTCAACCCTCCTCCTACCCCCACCCCTGGGCTTGGAAAGGAGGCTTTCCGCGATGGGTTAGAGCGTCCCCTGTGGCCTAAGATGGCGACAAAAGGGGCCCAAGAGAGCTCAAGATGACCTCCAAGATCGCTCAATACAGCCATCGATGACTCAAGATAGCTCCAAACAAGCCTACAAGAGGCTCCAAGATCGCCCCAAGACGGCCCCAAGTAGCCAGGAAGTCTCCAAAGCACGCTCCCGAGAGGCCAAAACGGCCCATAGTCGTCATTGTCGTGGTCATCGCAGTCGTCGTCGTCGTCGAGAGCTATCTTCATCTCTCCTCCCACCGCCATCTCTTCCTCCTCCTCCGCCTCGTCCTCGTCTCACTCTTCCCACAAGTAGGAAGAACAAGGAGGTCTGAGGTAGGAGTACAGGAGTGACAGAAACCTCTCAGAAGCCTCTCAGAGGCTTCTCAGAGACACTGCATCGCTGGGACATGCGGTGCCTTGCACCGGGTCGTTCCAGCCCAGAGACGAGGTCTCGACGAAGCCGAGACGCACACGCAAGCGTGGCACACTGGCGCCGAGCTCGGCGCCAGTGTGCCACGCTTGCTCGGGTGTTCGTCAACGGGGGGCAAGGGCGGGGCCCCCCGCATCGCAGCAGGGAACGGCACCGTCCCCGTGAGGCCTCCCCGCCCCCCCTTGCCGAGGAGCAACACCACTGTCTGAGCACAAGCACTTCGGGGATGGACAGACCCCCCTTTAGTAAAACGTGGTTTAGTGAAAACGACCTGAGGCCCAAACCTGGCGGGCGCAAGCCTGGAAAATAACGGCCACGGCGCCCTCTCGAGAACCGAAAACGGACAATTCACTAATCGACGTGTCACTGTTGGGGGTTCTGTCCACCCCAGAACACTGGGAAGTCCGCGCGGATTTCTCGGATCGGCGCTGGATCCCCCTCCCCGGCGCGCGGAGGGGGGCCCAGCGCCGAGCCAAGAGATCCGCGCGGAGCTCCGACAGGCTGCGCTTACAGTGAAGGCCAGTCCACAACAGACCTTCCACAAGAAACCCAACCCTGAAACCCAAGGGCGTCCACTGATTGGTGGTGTGGGAGCGTCGCGCTCTCCATCGCAAGACCTATCGAAACCCAAGGAACCCAGGGCACCCTGGAGGCGAGCAGGGTGCTTCTTGATATGGGTCTCTACTGTATGTCGATTGTCCTTCTTCCTTTCGGGGGCCATGTGGTGCTTCTGGGGGCCTCTCGGGGGGCCTCTTGGGGAATACCAGTGCAGGGGAGCCCTCCCAGCGCTCCTGCGCGTTCCCCGTCTTGGGCCTCTCTTGGGGCCCTCTGGGGGCCTTCTTGAAAGCCTTGCTGGCTGTCTGTGGGTCCTCCGAGCCTTAGTGGGCCCCGGAGACGGCAGGGCCGTTTTTTCACCGTTTCCGAAAAATACCCCTTGAAAACGAAAACGGCAAGAAAACGGCAACCGGAAACGGCAGCAAAAACGGCTCCATGGATTGGAACCGGAGCCGGAACCGGTCAAAGAACGCGGCGACGGAGCCGGTGAAACAACGGGGCCCTCGGAGGCCACCTCGGTGGCCCTCTCCTGCAGGCCGTGCCCGGGACCTCTCCCTGGCCTCCCCCGCCCTGGGACCTCGCCCTGGCCTCCCCGGCCCTGGCCCTCTCAGGCCGTGCCCGGGACCTCTCCCTGGCCTCCCCAGCCCTCAGAGGCCACCTCGGGGGCCCTCTCGGGCCGTGCCCGTCGACCTCTCCTGGCCTCCCCGGCCCTGGGCTGCCCCATGGCCGTCCTCGGCGGGGCCCTCGCTCTCCGCGGTGCTGCCGGAGTCGGAGGGCGGGCGGACCCACACCTTTTGGGGGGGGGGAGGGAAGCACCCGCGCGGCACGTCTGGGGGGAGGGGGGGGGGCAGGGGAGCCCTCGGCGGGAGCGGGGAGGGAGGAGGAGGAGGAGGAGGAGGAGGAGGAGGAGGAGGAGGAGGGAGGAGGAGGAGGAAGGGAGGAGGAGGAGGAGGAGGGAGGAGGAAGCACCCGTGCGGCACCTCTTAGGGGGGGGAGGGGGAGGGAGGCAGGGGCGCCCGCGGCGGGAGAGCGGGCAGGCCGAGAGGGGGGCATAGGCGGAGGGGGGGGCGCCCGCGCGGCGGGGAGGAGCGGCGCGAGGGCGGGGGGCCGGGGCAGGAGGGGCGAGAGAGAAGGGGGGGGGAAAAGGAGGAGGAGGAGGAGGAGGAGGAGGAGGCGGAGGAGGAGGAGGAGGAGGATGAGGGGAGGGGAGGGGGAGGGGGAGGGGGAGGAGGAGGAGGAGGAGGAGGAGGAGGAGGAGGAGGAGGAGGAGGAGGAGGAGGAGGAGGGGCGAGAGAGAAGGGGGGGGGAGAAGCGGCGGCAGGACGGGGCGGAAGGAAAGCGGAGCACCGACAGAAACATTTGAAAGAAGACGACCCCCAGCCAGCCAGACAAACAGCAGCTGTGTTTGTGCAGCGCTCGTTCCTCAGTGTTTGTCACCGTTTTTTGTGTTTCGTGTTCTGTCGTCTTTCGTTTTTGCCCCGTGCGCGCTGTTCCCCGTGTTCTCTGCGGCTCTGGCGGCAGCTCAGGGAAGCTGCCGGGACAGACAGGGGTGAGCAGGATCGGGCGCAAGGCCAGGAGGACGAGGAGCAGGAGGAGGGGCGTCCCATTCCTCCTCCTCCTCCTCCTCCTCCTGCTCCTCCTCCTCCTGCTCCTCCTCTTTTTGAATATAGAATGCGCAGACGACTGACTGCATGCAAGGGCCACAGGAGGGGCGCAAATGTGATTTACCTTGTGCCCAAGGCAGTTCAATGAGACTTACAACCTCTACGTGGGACAATGGCACCAGGAAGAAAGGATAAGGGACGAGATGCAGACAGTACATGGTACGATGGACCCAGTCAACGAACAAAAGGATTTCTCGGCTCGCCCAGGCTCCCAGTTCTATTCGGCTTATGGCGGAAGCAAGGTTATCTCGGATCGCCCAAAAGCCCATGCGAGAAGAATTGCAAAGCAGATCGATGCCACCACGCAGCGCCTAGAGCGCAAGCTGGAGAGAGGATAATGGAGCTTGAACCCAGCCAAGACCAACCACCTGATGGCTCTTAGAGGACCAGGGCGAGACGGGACCACAAACCAACTACAGAGAGAGAGAGAGAGAAGAGGATCAACGGCACGCCGATGAGGGAGATGAGAGTATTGGGACCATACCTACAAGGAGATCATGGATACGCGGGAGAGATCAAGAGGCGGTGCGAGGCCATGCAGTTAGCTTACAGACAATGTGGGTGCTGCTGGTCTTCGGATACTACAGACAAGATCAAGAAGAACAGGCGTTTGTTTCGTGAGCACGCCGTAGTGCATTGACGGCGCTTGTACTGGAGCGGCGTCGCTTCAAGGCACTCGACAGTACGATGGCACTGCTTTTGAGAATAATGGCAGGAGGCAGGATGAGCTGGGTAGAAGCAGATGGAACGAGCAGGCGCTACGCCAACAAGGAGGTCTTCAGGTGATGGAGGATACCGCGCTGCTCGATTGCGCTGAGGATGCGCAAGCTACGGTGGTACAACCAATGGGCGAAATATCCGGACGACTTTGGCAGTGTGTTGGCAGCAGAGTTTGGCAGGTCGAAGCTTGGCCGTCTCTGCCAGATCAGGAAGCTGGAAAGTAGACGGGTTTGCGAAGCGCCTACGCCATGGGCCAAGCAGGTGGCCAGGGGCAAGCGCGCGGGGCGCAATCTACTGCGGCGGCGGCGCTGGCAAGGCACAGGAGGGCGGCGGGCCACCGTCTTCCGCGGATCCCTGGCCTGGGGATAACGAATCAACGTCCATGGTGCTTGAGTCTGCTCGCGTCAGAAAAATAACGACCGACCACGCGACGAGAGCAACGGAGAGCCACGGGACTTGCTTCAAACACAGAAGCTGCTGGAACCACCCAGTACAAGAGCCCCCCCTCCCTCGTCTGCGCCCACTGCGGCCTGCAGGCTCAATGCTTGGAAGGTTTTCGGGCGCAGGTGCGCTGCCACCATCCTGGGCCGCGGTGGCGCCGTGGAGGCTACCATCGCCCAAACGAGGAGCAAGCGCGGAGATCGAAGGAGAGCCGAAGCACCGCAGGGGCGGCACGGACAAGGGAAAAGACCAGTGGCTCGCAGAAGGGGCCAGCGCCAAGGGCGCGGGCAGCCCGCCAGCGTCCGCGGCCGCGGCGACGGGAGGGGGCGGCACAGGCGGAGGAGGGGGGCGCAGACCCTCCCCCCGCCAGTCATATGCTATGCAGCGGACGACTACGAGGAGTTCGACCTGCGAGGGTGCATCAACGGGCTTCAGAGGCTGGCCCTCCGCTCGGCAGCAGAGATCGGAGACATGAACCGCATGACCTCGGACTTCTTCCTCATGCCAGTCAGCAATTGGGCGTTTCGGAAGTCGATGGCAGCGGGGGAGAACTACGGGTACCATGTCAAGGAGAAGGGCAAGGGGAACAAGATGGGACCGCCAGGCATCCACACGAGGATGGCGCTCATGGAAGGCACCCACGCGGGGATGGCGCTCATGGAAGGCACCCAAGAGTCGGGCTGGCAGAAGGAATATCAAACAGCAGTTCCAGCATCAATAGATCGAGCAATGGACACCCTGAGCGGCTTCCTGAAGCTGATGGAGGACACCAGCGAGCACAGCCAGGCCATGATCACAGAGACGATCAAGACGCGCAAGGCCAGCGAGGGCTACACGGCGCGCGGCAAGAAGAACAGGAACCCGAACGAGGACGAGCAGGAGTTCTGGCAGGAGGGCTCGGGCAAGATCCAGATCGGCATCAACGAGTCCCCCAACTTCAGAGCGGTGCCCCCGAAGGGTGTGAAGGAAGGCACCATGGCGAAGCTGGACCAGCTCGCAAGCCACAGTCTGGGGATTGCGATGGGGATGCTGGTCGTCTGCGCGGGAGGCAAGAAGTCCCAGTCGATGGCGCCCATGCCGGAGCTGGAGGATGGCGGGGCGGGGGCTTCAGCGTCGGCGCCGCTGAAGACGGAGGAGGTGGCATTAGCGAGGTGTTCTCGGAATGCTGCACCACAGAGGTCAGGAGGGGTAGTTGCATTGGCAAAGACTCCGGGGCAGAGTGCCAAGCCGCGGCTGACGCGGACAAGCACGTACACTGCACCCCCGGCGGCGTCAGCATCATGCAATGACGATGCCACCTCAGGGGGGACCCCCCAGGGGCAGTTGGGCATAGTTGGCGTGCCCAACAGCGCACAGACGAAGAAGAACGTATACATTTCGCACGATGAAAGACGAGCAGAACTAATCAGCATGGACGCTGAGCGCCCCACCAATCTCAGACGCTTTGCCCCAAAGGTCGGATACACGAGGTGGCCCTGAAGTTCCGAGCAGAAATGGAAGCTGAGTTACAGAGAAACGCCCTGGGGAAAGGCCTCCTTGGCAACAACCAGCCCACCCGTCCCAGTCAGTATGCGATTATTCCTCCCTCTTTTCGCTGCAGATACGGAGAATGGTGGGCGGGGTACTATGCATACTGAACAACAGACGCACAACGTAAGAACGGGTTACGGTCAATGGGGGAGATGAAGACAGCATGCGAGGTACTACGTGTTTGAATAGGCAGATGGGAATACGCTGCTATTATCATCGCTCATACTCGGCTGCCACAGCTGATCTGGCTCAACGCTGGCCGACTGCGAGGGGTGGCCAAATATCAGGTGCAGGTGTAAGTTCCTCCCGTTCAAGAGTGGGCCGTCGACGGTGGTGGAGCTCCAGGTGGGAGACACATGGGAGGCGTTCGTTGCAGATAGACTACCGCAGCAGCTAGGCGAAGCCATCAAGGAGTGCCACTACCAGTTCTTCGACGCTGCCCAGAAGATGAGCCCAGAGGGGCTTTTCGAGCTGATCCCCGTGCCCTCCCCGATGACGTACAAGATCGAAGGTTGCGACCCCGTCGCAAAGTACCCTGTCGACGCATGGGAAAAGTCAGGGAGGAAGGTTTTGATTGTGCACGGCTAGTGTGAGCTGGCGCTGAAGATAGCAACAAAGACGGCGAAAATAACATCCACAAAACAATGAAGGTCGCCGTACAAAGCTGAACAACGAGGGTAACCTCGACCCAGAGGGAGTGAAGAGGCTGAAGGAGCGCCAGAAGCTACGAGACAGCACGCGTACCATGCTGGATGGCACCGAGACCTTCGCAACAAATTTCCGCTACCCCAAGTCGGAGGAGACGACTACGGCCAGCTTCTCCAGCAGCCGCCAGTAAGCGCACCCATTGGAGCTTGCTGGTGTGCCAAGGGAAGCATTAGCGAGGTTTTCTTGGAGTGCTACTCTAGGCAAGCTGCAAGCTGGACGCGCCCACAGGCAGCCATGAGAAGCATGGGCGAGGTTCCTCGGAGTGCAACTCAGGGCGGTCAGGATGGGCATCTCGGAGCGCTCGCACAGTCATCGCAATGGGAAATATTTGTTCGAGTGCCGACTGGTACACTACTGCAGGGTGTCGAAGGAGAAAAATGTGATCATCAGGAAGCCCACCAGCCTGCTCCTTAATGGCCATACTATACACCGTGACTGCCACTATGCTCTACCCCCCACACGCACACATCGAGAGGGATCGGTGGGATACTACAACACGGTATCAAAGTACAGATGCGACAATGCATGGGGCCTGCCTCCGAGCGGGAGGGAAGCACGGAATTAAAACAATATAATAAACATCCCCCCAGCAGCAGTTTGGGGTCACAGGCCGTCCGTCCCTCCCCAGTCTCATCTTTTCGAGGTCGTGTCGTCGTCCCCTCCCCCCCTGGCTTGGGCGCTCTGCTAAGCCCGCGCGTCCCCTCCTCCTAGGGCACGCGGAAGGGCCAACAGCCGCTCAACCCGCACTGACCCGCAGGGACTCGTGATGTAAAGTATCGAGCCTCTCTTACGGGGCCACCTCGCAAATCGGTCCTTGAGCTACGTGGTATGCCCCCTCCCGGCGCTAATGGGAAGGAAGGGTTGTAGCACAACCGACCGAATGGAATTTTGACAGAAGTGCCTGCGTCGGTGCTTTGACGTTGCACCCTCGTATGCGGATGTCCTTGCCCTTGTCCTCCCATTATTCCTCTTCCTCCTTCCTCTCTACGCACCCATCTCTCTCATTCCTCCTCTTCCTCATCCTCCTCCGCCCGCAGAAGGTCGGGGAGACGTGAGACTCGGGTACGGGGGACTCGGGTTGGCCCGACGGGGCCATCATAAAAATGACGAAGCCCAATCTGAAATTTGACGCGAGCTCCCGCTGCAAACATTCCACGGCAACTAGACCGTCAAAATCCAAGACGCGCTCGTCAAAAAAACGTCGGCAAACCCGAGTTCCGGCTTACTCGGGTCTTGCTTTTCCCCGAGAAGGGCGAGAAGGAGTGAGAGCACGACGCAAGTAGGGGAGGACACGGAGGATAAGGCAGGAGGCTAGGGGAACGAGGGGGGCTGGGAAGACGGTGGGTTTGGGAGGGGGGCGACGGGGGGGGAAGGTAAGAGGAGGGTGCAGGAGGAGAACGCTCGGCTACACGTCCAGAGTGGCCCTCTGCAAAGTTAATCTTCGGTGCGCGACTTACGGGGGGACGCGGGGTGGGCAAAACTGGGCGCGCAAGCAGCCTCCACCGCTTCGCGCTCAGCGATCGGGGGACCCCATTGGGCCCGCATCTCGGGCCACCCGGCCGAAAGGTCTCTCGAACGTCCAATCAGAAGACACAACAAGACAAGACGAGACGAGACGAGACGAGACGAGACGAGACGAGACGAGACGAGACGAGGGACGAGCCCGCGACGAAGCACCTGCGGGAGTGCGGCGGGTGGGCGCCAGGGCGCAGGCATGGGCTGGCCGCTCAGAAGCTCGATCCGGGCATGGGGACCAGGGCAGGGCGGGCAGAGCCAAGGACGGCAAGGAACGCACATCGGACGAACATCCTCCTGCGGGGGGGCCGCGGGGGGCAGTCCGGCGAGCAGCGCGGCCAACACCGCGGCGCTGTGGCGGCTCCCGTCGCCAGCTTAGCCATGCTCTGTTTTCAGGCCGAACACACACACACACATACAAAACGGGTCGCTATCACGTCCATGGTGCGAGCGAGCTACTGCCCAACCAACAAGCAAGTGCCACGACCACCGCTCGTGCAGTCCACAGAGTTACCGGTGAAGCCAACCAACATGTGATCAATCAAGCCGCTCCCGAGGAGTCGTCACTCGTGCGCGCATGCCCCCAAGTCTTGATGGGAGGACTGAGCTGGTCGCCTTTCTGGCTCCGCATCGGAATTTGGCCACTCCCCGAAATCATGTCCGGACATATCATCTGCTTCGCCATTCGAAGAGTCCTCGGGCTACTCGACAACCTTAAATGTCAGACGGCCGGTCATCGTATGGACATCTCCCGTAGCATCAGAAGAAACACCACGACCACGGTCAGAATCAACACTAGCACGGCTGCTACTTCCAGCTTGAAAACGAAGACCAGAAAATCCATGAAATGGTGACCGTGTTTGCAGCCGCTGCGGACATGAGGTGACTTATGGTGGTCCTGTGCTGGCTGAAGCTCAGCAGGAAGCGGATCGAATGTGGAGACGCATCTAACGTTTACAGACTGCAGCTCTTGTGGCCAAAGTGTAGGTCTAGCTGTCAGGATCCTCAAGAAACGCAGAGGGCAGGCATTACAAGAAACAAAACGTACGCCTCACATCCACCCATTCATGTTATGAGCCACAATGGCTACAGGGGGGGGGAGGGAAGTTGCGCAGTTGGCAGCCCCCCAATAGGACAGATAGGATGTCGGAGGTAGGAGAGGGAAGCCGAGAGGAAGCGGCAGCGCCGGGAAAGGAAGCGAGGAAGAAGAGGAGGGGGAGGAGGAAGCGTGGGGCAGGCAGCGCTCTATCAAAAAGGGGCCCAGCCTGAGGGAGAGTCGCGACAACCAAAGAACCAACAGCGCGCGCTCGTGAATCAGATGGCTCTCGGGCCCACCCGCCGATCCATCGCGCTCAGGGACCACCCGCTAATGCTTAGCCTCTCCCTGCGCAGCGCACGGAGAGGCAGGGAGGAGGCCGACGGCGGCGAGACATACGTGATTGCGCGGCGCCGGCTCTGTCGGTTCAGCGGTAAGCCAAGCGTCGCTGCAAGACTTTGCCCTCGAGCGCTACACGTGCCACGGGCAGATCGCCTCGGAGACACTGCACCAGGGAGCCTCGGAACTTCGTGACTACCACCCAGATGTAGCTCTTCCTCCCCTGCATGCCTCTGCTCTGCCGCTGCTCTTGGCCCTCGTCCTGCTCATTGTCCTCTGTGCTGGCTCCCGCCAACAGAACAACGCACAGCTGCAAACCGTAGTTCGCCGCACTATTGGTAATGTGATTGTTCACTTGTCCCTCTCTCTCTGTCTCTCTCTCTCTCTCTTTCTCTGTGTCTCTCTCTCTCTCTCTCTCTTTCTCTCTTTCTCTGTCTCCCTTTCTATATGTATATATATATATATATATATATATAAAAATATTCCCCTCTGTTTCTGTAATGTTGCTAATTGTCCCGCTCTCCCTCTCTAACTCTCTGCATTTACACATCTCTCATTGTCTCACTTCACACTTCAAGAATATCAAACTCCCTTGTCTCATGGAGAAGCTGGACGCCGATCATCACCCAGGCGCGCCGAGACGCGGCCGTCCATGGCAACCCAGTGCAACTGCGCGGAGGAAGTCCTGCCACACCGTGGACTCTCTTCCACCACCGCTGGCTCGATCCATGGCGCTCTCTGGCAAAGCGCACCGCTGCTCAGAGCACGTCTGTAGTCGATGTAAGATGTACCTCTAATCGAAGGCGCGCCGCTGGATAGCCCCAAAGGGGGGGGGACCCCCTCCACCCGACCTTCCCCGATCCGTCGTCGGGGACACCCCCCCCACCTTTCCCCCGTTTTCCCGGTCCGTCGTCGGGGGACCCCCACCCCTTCCCCCCCTTTCCCGGTCCGTCGTCGGGGAAACCCCCCCCTTCAAAAGGGGGGGGGTCCGAACACCCCCCCTTCCCTCTTTTTGGTCGCCAAATTCGAGCCCCCCCCCCCTCCTCCCCTTTCGCCACGGCGCCCCCTGGCTCCGGAATCCGACCCCTCCCACCCCTAACACGACCACCCCGACCACCCGTAACCATAACCCCAAGCCCTAGCCCCAAACAGCACTCAGTACTCATTGTTCACTGCTCACTACCCAATGCTCACGACTCGCGACTCACTACTCACTTCTCACTACCCACTGCTCATTCTTCACGAATCACTACTCACTACCTACTATTCACTACCCATTACCGACTCCCCACCATTCACTACTCACTACTCCCAACTCACTACTCAATACTCACTATTCACTACCCACTACGCAGTACTCACTACTCCTACTCACTAAACACTACTCACTACCCAATACACAATACTCATTAATCACTAATCACTACCCTCTAGCCACTATCCACGACTCACTACTGAATACTCACTACTCACTACTCACTACCCGTTGCTCGCTATTCGCTACTCCCTACTCCTTGCACAGTTATCACTGCTCTCTATTCACTACTCACTACTCGCTACCCTCTACGCGCTATTCGCTACCCGATACGCAATTTTCGCTACCCACTACACACTATTCACTACTCATTAATCGCTTATCCCGACTCGCTACTCACTAGTCACACGTCGCTGCTAACTACTCACTACTCAGTACCCACGAATCACGACTCACGACTCACTACTCACTACTCTCTACTCGCTACTCCCTGCTCACTACCCACTACTCACTGCCCACTTCTCGCTTCTCGCTACTCACTAATCACTACTCCCTACTCAATAATCACTACTCACTACTCACTACTCATTACTCGCTACTCACTACTCGCTACTCCCTACTCGCTACGATCTGCTCCCTACTCACTACACACTACTGACTACTTCCTACTCATTACTCTCTACTCGCAATGCCCTACTCGCTGCTCACTATTCAGTCCTCGCTACTCCCTACTCGCTGCTCACTACTCACTACCCATTCCCCGCTACCCACTACTCACTACTCATTACTCACTACTCGCTACTCACTACTCGCTACGATCTACTCCCTACTCACTACTCACTACTGACTACTCCCTATTCATTATCCTCTATTCACAATGTCCTACTCGCTACTCACTATTCACTACTCGCTACTCCCTGGTCGCTACTCACTACTCACTACCCACTCCCCACGGCCCACTTCGCACTACTCACTTTTCACTATTCAGTACTCACTGCGCACTGGCCACTACTCACTCCTCACTACTCACTCCTCACTACTCGCTACTAACTGCGCACTACTCACTATTCTGTACTCACGACTCACTAATCACTACTCTCTATTCGCTCGACTCACTACTCACTACTCACTATCCCGAGGCCAGTTCCCCCCCCCTTGCGGGAGAGGCCCCCTTCCCCGGCCCCGTGTTCGGCGCGAAGGGGGGGAGGGGGGGGGGTTCGAACCCCCTTCCCCCCTCCAGCGCCAAGGGGGGAGGAAGGGGGATCCGGAACCACCCCCCCGTTCAAGGGGGTTGGGGGGGGGGGGGGGGTTCGGACCCCCTCCCCCTTTTTAAGGGGGGGATAGGAGGGGGGGGTCGAAAATCTCAACCCCCCCTTGGAGGGGGGAGGGAGGGGGGATTCTGCGAGCACGCCCCCCTTTTTTGTGTATTCAGGGGCATCCACTGGCGCGCTTTCCCTATGATCGCCGCGACCAATTTGGAAATTCCAGATGTGCGACCGAATCAAGCATCGAAACAAATCTACCATGTAACGGTTCAAGTGACATGCGTGTGCAGGCGAAGCAGTGACAACTGACTGCGGGTAGTGTGAAAGCGCGTGGTGATGTGACTCCCCGAGAAGCGTACGATGAGAGGGCCGAATACCCTATCCCTACTGGGCCCGCACACGATCCCGATGGGACTCGGCCCTAGTCCATCTGCAATCCGACGAACACAGAAGTGGACATGCAAACTGATCGGGCCGATGGAGCTGACTCTGCAAGCGTCAGCGTTTCGGCCCTGTCGTGGCGCCCTCCAGCTTCAGCGTTGTGTACCCGAGGCCTGCGGCGCAGGGATGCACGGCGACGGCAGCGCGGTCAAACATCCGTCCGGATGCCCGCAGCACGCTGAGAAGAAATCGTGCCTCACACTGGGGAGCTAGAGGGAGGAGGAGGACGAGGAGGAGGAGGAAGAGGAGGAGGAGGAGGAGCGAAAGGAGCAGGGGAAGGGAAGGGAAGGGAAGCGGAACAGGGGTGGGAAGCACCGAGCAGCACCCGCAGCAGTGCATGAGCGGGAGCAGGCCTCGGTATCAGAGCCAGCCCTACCTTAGGTCGGATCTTCATCGTGGGGAACTCAGGTTGTGCTTTCCATTCCTCCTACCATGCTCGTCACCATCAGCGGCCTCGTCCTCTGCTTCCGTATCATAATCGCCATCACCCTCACACTCACCATCGTCTCATTAATATTCATCTTACTTATCTGAAGGTGTTCTCACCCTCGCCCTCGTTATCCTCCCCCTCATCCTCTTCGACCTACCCTGGTCACCCAATCCAGCCCCTCACCCTCCACATGGGGTCGAGTACGGAATGCCCACACTGCCAGCCGCCCCCGGCGGTGATGGGCTTGAGTGGCAAGTGGATGTCGTTCCTGCGCAGGTGCCGCGGCGACGGCGACAATAACGACTACGACGCGGGCGACGACGACGAACACGGCTACGACGACAGCGCAGGCGACAACAATATGCAGAATCGGCACAGCTCAAATGTCCATGAATAAGACGACAGAGCGCTGGTCGGTGGCACTCTTACATGAATGCGCGCTTTGTCCTGAGACGTCCGCGTGGGCTGGACATTCAAGCTTCACGGCCAAACAACTACATGACTGCGAATAAGCACATGTCCTTCATCGGGTAACGTCGCAAAGACTCGTATGGAGAGAAAACGTGAATGGTACACTGAGGAGAAAACCTGAGGTCCACACGTAACATGCGCTGGCAACTATGACACACCTTTCCGCGAAGTGCTACTGTGAAGAATGGGTCAGGACAGCTGTCAATCTGGTTCCCCAGCATCTGCTGTTGCTCTGGTCAATCACGCCAGTCTTCTGGGCGCATGGAGTTTAGAGGAGGTAGCTAGTCCAGGCTTCTCCTAGAGGCTCCCACATCGAAAGATCTCCGAACAGATGTTTGGTTGGTTTCTGGGTCTACTCAGGCTGATCCCGAACTTAGGATTGACGGCGGCCCGACGTTGTGTTTCACTGCACCTGCACTTATCACGGCAACTCGCCTGGGCATCGTCTCTTAATGGGTTGATGGGGATACGCGTAGCGCGAAAGACCGTCATGGCACCACTCAGTATGTGCCTTCCAGTTGCATGGCGAGACCTGTTTCGACGATGGCTGCCAGCGAAGTCCCCCAAACATGCAAGCTATGCGGTGCAGGCTGAATGGCGCAAGCTACTTGGTGCCAGCTGCGTGGTGCAAACTACGTGGTGAAAGCTATGTGGTGTAAGCCACTCTGCGGAACTTGAAGTCGTCATCTCCACTGCTCGCGCAAACATCCCACCCACCCACCCGCAACTTGGTTTGCAAAACCTGTTAAGACCGACTACGACGACACCGACGACAACGACTAGGACGACACCGACGACGTCTCCGACGACTTCGACGACGACAACGACGCCGACGCCGACGACGACGAAGACGACGACGACGACGCCAACGAAGGCGACGACGAGGAAGGAGGAAGGACGACGACGGCGACAACGACGACAACGACGAAGGAGGAGGGAGGACGGTGACGACGCGAACGACGACGAAGGAGGAAGGACGGCGACGCCGACGACGACAACGACGAGGGAGGAGGGAAGACGACGACGACAACGACGACGACGACGGCGACGACATAGGAGGGACGACGATGAGACGCCGACGACGACGGACGACGACGACGACGTGGGAGGAGGAGGAAGGACGACCACGGCGACAACGACGATGGAAACGACCACGACGCCAAAGAGGACGACGACGACAAACAGGAGAAAAGACAGAGGACGACGTAGGCGACGACGACGACGACGCGGGAGGAGGGAGGACGGCGACGACGACGACGACGACGCAAGAGCGCGCGCGCACGCTTTTGTTGAAAATGCGTGTTGCGAAACCTTGGGTTCTTGTAGGTTTTTTGGACGCACGATTTTGAAATCCTTCCGAAACCGATGGGTTTTGAAGGTTTTCGGCATACGTCCGCGACGACGCGCGCGTCTGCACTTCGTCCCATTTTTTGCAAAGGATTCTCGCGACGGCACACGCGCAAGGGCGTTCGACAGATTTCGACATGCGCGCGCGCGAAGCCCGTGTGGTAGCATTTTGTGAAAATCTTGAAAAACCTATGGTTTTCTTAAGATTTCGCAAGAGCTCGCGCGGAAGTTTTTTTAGCAAATCAATGTTGCGAAACCATGTGTTTTTGTATGTTTTTCGGAAACTCGATTGCGAAATCCTTCCGGCACCGAAGGTTTTGAAGGATTTCGGCATGCGCGCGCGACGACGCGCGCGTGTGCACTTCGTCCCATTTTTTGCAAGGGATTCGTGAAAAAGTGTTATGTTAGAAAGAAAAATGTCCCCGCATAGTGTTATTTGACAGGGAACCGCAGGGGGGGGGATGCCGGCTTGGCTGGGATGGTATGGGTTCATATTTAAGATGGACATGTGGTCAGAATCATATGTGATTTACAGCACGCGCGGGCGACCCGATAAGTCCGGGGGGGGGGTAGAATCTATTAGTCTTTTAGAAAGGCGAATCAACGTGCAAGCTGTATGGTGCAAGCAATGTAGTGCGAACTGTGTGGTGTAGACTACGCTATCCATACTTCGTGGTGCAAGGTATGCGATGCTGGTTGTGTGGTGCAAGCTGTGTGGCACAACATCTGCCGTGTAAGACAGGTGTTGCAAAGCATGCGATGCAAGTTTTGTTGTGGAAGCCATGTGGCGCAAGATGCGTGGTGAAAGCTGCTGTGCAGGTTACGTTGTGCAATCTATATAGTGCAAGCCATGGTGTGCATGCTATATGGGGCAAACTATGTGATGTAAGCTATGTGGTGCAAGCTACGTGGTGGAAGCTGCTGGCAGGCTGCGTTGTGCAGTCCATATTGTGCAGGCAATGGTGTGCGGGCTATGTGGAGCAAGCTATGTGAGGTAAGCTCTGTGGCGCAAGCTGCGTGGTGGAAGCTGCTGTGCAGGCTGCGTTGTGCAATCCATATTGTGCAAGCCGTGGTGTGCTGCAGGCTATGTGGAGCAACGTATGTGAGATGCGTATTGCAATCTGTATGCGGTGTAAGCTATGGCGCCAACGAGGCGCCCACGCGCGAGCGCAAACTGCCAACGGCTGGGCACAGACCGAACACCTGAAAATGACAACCAACGCACGGGGCGCCCACGGTGGCGCAAAATGTTCACGTCATGCCCCGCCGCAATGACGTGCCGTGCCGCGGTTTGGAAGATGGGCGAGGGCTGGCAAATCCGAGGCTGCTAAACCGGTCTTCCCGGAAGGAAAAACAATCCGGGTATAGAACTCAACGGGCTAAATAATAAACGGGCTGCTTCCCGGAAGAAACAATTTCCCCGAACTCCGTTTGAGCAGCCACGGGTTTGCCTTCCTTCGCCTGGCTTCTGAGTAGTGCTCTGCCGCGCATGCCGTGACGCATTGCACCGAGATGCCCGTCGCTGGAGAAGGCAGTGCTGTGCTACTCTGTATGCCATGGAGTCGAGGTCTGCGCGGTCCTCTCGAAGTGCAAGAGGGCGACCTGATCTTCTCTAATTCCCTGACGAGACGGCACGATTAAAGTCCTTAGCTGTGTAGCTCACGGCGGGACGCCAAGTCTCTTCACACACATCTGCCTTTCAACCGCAGAGCAGAGCAAACATTAGTTCAACATCGCGCTCTATGCTTGAACCTGAGCTCAGGACTCCGGGCTTCGCGTGTCTGGAGAGGTGTAAGGAGGTTCAGGGAGTGTGTGGAGTCCAAAGCGCCAACCATGATGGCCAGCCGAATCTTTTGTGTGGCTCTGCTGTTTTCTGTTGCGCCGAAGCTCTGCATTTTGCAAGGCGGGTGTTTGCTGCTCCGCGTGTCTGCGTTTGAGCTCGAAATTCCGATTCAAGGCTTCGATTGTGAGTTGGGGCGCAATTCGCGATATTCAGGCATGGTGTGGTGCCCAAAGCGCCAAACACGATGCTCATCACAGCATTAAGTTGTGATATACTTTAAATGTTCTTTCCACTGCAATGCTTGGAGCTGCAACTGTTTGCTGTTCTTGTTCGGCGTATCTCTGTTTGGTCGGGACCTCACGGCTCTGGGTTTCGTGCGAGAGAGTTGGATATGGTTCTGGGATGCGCTGGTGCCAAGCACGATGGCCAGAGACAACGCTCTTGATATCACTTCAGTGCCGGCTGCCACACTGTCATTTTTGGAGCTCTGCAATTGTTTCTGACGTATTACAGGAGATCTGCATTGCAGTTTGGCTTGCGCGGCATGTTATGGTTCGTTGATTGTTTTGTGTTCGCCGAATATATCTTCGGAACGCAACTACATTGCATCTGCTTTTGCTGTTAGACTCCTATTCGTTTGCGCTGCCGTTTATTTTCGCGCTAGAGCGTCTGGTCTTAAGTTGCAGAGCAGCAACCACTTGCACTGCAATGTGGTGTGCATCGAACGCTTACCGCTCCCATGTGTGATGGTATTTGAATTGAGCTTTACAACTTTGAAGTTGCTTGCGTTTCACCTCTATGCTGCATGGCAACCGTTTGCTGCATCGTGGTACCGTTTTGGCGCGCTGCCTATTATTGATTGAATTCCACTGATGCTTTGCACTTGCATGTTTCCCAATGTAACTGCCCTTTGCTCAAGTGTATCGTTGCTTGGGTGTGTAAGGGTGCTGCCGTGCTATTCCGCTGCCCCGCTCGGGCAAAAGCCGGGGGCAACTGCCACAATCTATTACCCTTGAGTGCTGGTTCATGTTTGCTCCTAATGTTCCGTTTCTCCTGCGCTAATGTGTCAAACATCTGCGCATCCGTGCTATAGCCAGTCCTTGGAGTCCCTCTAGGCGCACTTGGCCGTCTGAAGCTGTCTGCAATGCTGGCGGTAAGCACTTTTTTTTGATGGAGCCCACGCTGCCTTCGTTCTATTCAACTGTTGCTCGTGCTGCATTCTTGCTTGGGCTTGCGGTCAGGGTTCCTGGCCTATTGAAGCGCTGGCCTCAAAAGGCCAACAGTTCTGGTGGAGGCCAATGTTGGTAAGTTCAACGCTGCGTGATTCTATTCATGCTGATTTGATTCCTTGTGCAAATCACTCTACCGCCTTTCCAACTTTGGCAACACTGGCACTGACTCAAGTGGCAGAATTTCGCGACCTCCACACACAAATACCGCCAGCGGAAACGCACAGACATGGTTTTTGGCAACCACCCTGGGTTCTGTCGATCGAACGACTTCTGCCTCGTGGGCAGGAGCAGCGGCAACACCATCGCTACCCGCGCGTGGGTGAGCGGGAGAGGAGGAATTCCAGGATGGGGGGGAGAGACGCGAGGGAGCTGCAGACGCAGACACATGCCACAAACGCTGGGGCGAAACATCGTCCGCTTCAACCGGCTTGAAACAGAGGATCCGGTGGCTGTCCTTTGCCGTGGCGTGGCGGTGCGCCCTGCCGTGCCGTGCCGCTGGTGCCATTGAACTCGATTCGTTTGGCGACATGACGAAGAAACGATCTACAGTCAGGGCGTTGACCAAAGGAACCCTAAATAAGGAACGAGGCCCCTTTTTTCCCATAAGTTAAACTTCGGCTTCCGATCGAAAGTCGAAGGGAAATCTTGGGCAAGCTGTGAAACACTCAAGGAACACCCAGCCCCTCCCCAACGAAAAGGGTTCCTGCTTCAGGGCCCCGACTGTACAGTGGCTGCGCCATGACATGCGACGGCGTCCTGTGCCGTGCCGTTCCTCTGGCGCCATGCCGCGATGCTGCCGCATCAAAGTACCATGATGGAGGAACGTTGATGCGCGGTGCAGATTCCGCGGCGCCGGCGCCAGGCAGTGCCGTGATTGTGTTGCTTGGGGTCTGGTGGTGAGGTGAGATTTTGCGCTCGCATCTCGACGTACTCCTCCAACTACCGACATCTTCCCAACTCTTTGTCCATTCCCAGCATGCCTGGGCGGTCTTGATAGCACCGCCATAAGTTTGACAGTATAGGCATCCACCTGCATCACCTGCACCTCGCCGCAGCAATAATGCATATCTCGCTTGTGCCACAGTGCACCTGCATCGACAGAATGGGTCACCGCATGTGCTGGATCAACGGCCTTTCTCCATCTGGCCTTCCTCACGCCAATCCTCTGCGCAATGTCTGGTTCGCTCCGTTGCGTCCTTCAACGAGCACACAAGAATATTGACACGCTGAACATGTATAGACATCAATATGTAGTGCACGTCCCCGTTATACTACACCGGCAAGGGCGGATGCACACAAGCCTTTGTATATTCCTCCTGCTCCTCCACGCCTCCTGTCCTCCTCATCCCCCCTCCTCTCTGCCTGGGCCTGAAGCGCTTGCTTACAATCCCCCTCAAGCTGAACCTTGGGTCTTTGTGTGTTCCATCTCTCCGCATGGCCCCCTCGGTCGTCCCGCAATTGTCCCCATGGTTGTCACGTGGTTGTCGCGTGGCTGTTCGCTGGTTGATTTGGTGGTTATCCCACGGTTGTTCCACGTATGCTCTGGTTGTCCTGTGGTTGTCCCGTGGTTGTCCCATGGTCGATCTGCGCTTGCCCCACAATTTATATGCGATTGCCCCGTGGTTGTTCCGGGGTTGGTCCGTGGTTGTCTCGCGGTTGTCTAGTTGTTGCCCTGTGCACTAACTAATTGTACCAGGTTTGTCCCGCGGTTGTCCCTTGGCTGTCTGTGGCTATCTTGTGGTTGTCCCGTGGTTGGTCCATGGATATCCTGCGGCTGTCCTGTAATTGACCCCTGGCTGTCCCATGATGGATCTCTAACCCGATCCGAATACAATCGCAAACCGAAAACTGCACGCAGCCCCCCCCCCCCCCAAAAAAAAAACGTCCTCTCACCCGAAGGGTGCCCCGATCGGTAAGATCATCACTATTTGCTCGCGTGGCATTGGCGTTTTCTTGCGTCCACATGTGACCCTTTTCTGTCCCGTCGCGGCCCTACCCGAATCGAATCCGTCTCGAATCCATGTCGAACTCATCGGATCCGTGTCGAATCCATATCGAATCCGTGCGAATCCTCGCCAAATATGCGTCGAGTCCGCATCGGGCCTTCGTCGGGCACAAGAGAAGACATCAACGTTTGGGACAGGCGAGGTCCTCCGAAGATGCAGTGGAATTGACCATGTCTACCACAAGCCCTCGACTCTCGCCTTCGACTCTCGCCCACACTGGCGATACCCGCGTCCCAGTTGTGGGCACTCTCTTCTCTCATGCCAGCTCTAACTTCCTCCCCTCCGCGGCGCGCAGCCCACGAGCAGACGGTCACCACATGCGCAAGAGCGCTGCGGAACAACACGACTTGCTGCTGAACAACACGACTCCAAAAGCCCAACGCACATACGGCAAGTTCGCGTCGTGCCAAGCCCTGGCGTTGGTTTCTGACACCGCGGGGATCGTTCAACCTTGGCCGTTTCCGAAACGTCAGATCGTTCAACATCGACCGATTCTGGGTCGTCAGCGGCGTTCAACGTTGAACGCCAGCGGTGGGGTCGCCGCCTGTCGACACGACGCGAACCTATCGTACACGCATTTGTTACTGGCAAGCCGTGCTTCCTCAGCACCCGGCTGCCTCCAGAGACCGACACAAGCACTGAAAACTTTGCAAGGGCACCCCGACAGCCGACGACGGCCTAGGTGCGCCCCAGATGCCTCTGCGGGCCTGGGGTCGCCTAGGGAACTTCCCGAAACGAACCTGTTCGATCCTCGCCCCCCCCCTTCCCCATCATCCTGTGATCCTGTGATCCTCTGGCGGACAGGTACACCTCCCGCGGGGCGCACGAGCCGCTGGAAAAGGGGCAAGAGAGGCGAAGGGGGGTGGACGTTGGAGCAACCCGCCAGGCAGGAAAATGATGACCTGACTAGGGTTGCCTGGGCGGGGCTGGCCAACTCTTCCCGAACCATTTACGGGTAGAGGCTTCCCCATCATCCTCCTCCTCGTCCTCCTAATCCCTCCTCGTTGTCCTCCTCCTCCCCACTGCGCCTGATTGCCCTGCGAGTCCACCCAGTTGCCCGTCAGGGCGGTGTGCGGCAGAGTCCCGCTCGCGGACTTGTCCGGCGAGCGCTCCTGGGCGCCCCTCGCAACCCCTTCGCTAAGCCTTGGCTGCCCCCCCCCCCGTCCAAATGATAGCACAGCACAGGAAGGGGTTTACCAGCGGACGTCCTAAAACAGGGCTAGGATCGGGATAAATCGCTCCAGAGCGTTCCGGAGCGCTCTGAGAGCGTTCTGGAACGCTCTGGAGCGGCCGCGGCGCCCAATACATCCTCCAAACCCGCCGATTCTCAGAGATTTCGAGTTGTCCCGATCCGATTTTGTCCCGATCTTCGTGTCGTTTTACGTCCCACCGTCTGGGCGGGGGAACGCAGAAAGGTCTTTGTGTTAGCCTTCATGGGAGCCTCTGTGGACCTCAGCGGCCCTATCATAAACGCGATCTCGACCGGACTGCGTCCAGATTCCGACTGCCTCTCTTCACCCTTTCGTCCAGAAAGTCGTCCAGATCTAGACCACTTCCAACGAAACTCAGACAAATATCCACAAAACTGCACGGAATTGTTGGACACTCTGAGGCTCCCATGAAAGACCGCACAAAGGTCTGGATCTTTGTGGGTCCCGGAAACAGCAGGGTTCACCGTTTCCAAAAAAATGTCCCTTAAAACTGGGAACGGCAAAAAAACTGCGACGGGAAACGGCAAAAAAACGGCTCCAAGATTGGAGCCGGAGCCGGAACCAGTCAAAAAACGGCGACGGAACCGGTAAAAAAACGGCGTTGGAACTGGCAAAAAAAGGCAAAACGGAACCGGTAAAAAAACGGCCCTGTCGTTTCCAGGGCCCACAAAGGTCTGGATCCCACCCGGGAAAGAAATCACGTTGACACCTGCCGGGCGCTGCCGACGGCGCCAATCCGCTGAGCGGGCGCCCACGCACCTCGCGGCAACCTCGGGCGTTCGGCGCATGCGGAACAAACATCACAGCAATCGCCGACATTGGTTACCAGCCTCGAACGTATCCCTATCCCTAAGATTGACACGCCAAAAGGCGATGACAATCTTAGGGATTCGCCCTAAAAAAATAAGGGAATCCCTAAGATTGGCATCGTGATGAGGAGGTGCCCAGCATAGGTATAGGGATATGTTCCAGGCTGGTAAATTGGGAATCCAGTTGGCCATACTTGACCACGCGGCCTCCAGCCGGTCAACACACAACGACACCACTGAGTGAAAAGGAAGACGACGTGGAGACTCGAGAGGGGGTTCTCGTGCGCGAGGGGGGTGGCCGTCGTCGTCGGTGGCGGCACTGCGACTGCGGGCTCCCCACACAAGCCTACGTGGAGGGCGTTGGATGAAAAACCCTTAAAAACAAGGAATGCAGGGTCTGGAAGCTGGTGGAACACCAATCGTGGATAGGCCATGGATCTCACTGCCGCCCTCAGCGATTCAGGAATCATCCAGGGTCTCAAGCATCTCGGGCACATTCGTACTCCCCCACCGTAGCTGCCTAGCTGCTCCGTCACCGATCTTGGCGGTGGTGGTCCTTATGGACCGTGCTCAGAGAAACTGCATGTGATCGCCAGAAATCTTTGCACGAGGTGAGCAGCTGTCCGGCAACCTGCAAGCAAGAAGGAGCGCGAAAGGGGGAAGTGGGAGGAGAAGGGGGAAGGAGGGCACAACCAGTCAGCTAAAGTGGGCAATGTCGCGTGACTCCTGAGTGCCATCCTGAAGGATTCTGTAGCAGAGCGTTTAAAGTATCGATGTGGTTGACAGCCCCTGCTGGGGCTTCAGCGTGTATAGGTTGTCCATTGTAGCCTCTAGCATCGAAGGTCGAATTCCAAGGTGATGTATTACATGTCCCACCAACTGTAAGGACAAAGTGTTGTGGTATGATGTCAGTTCTGACTCGAGCAAGTTGGCCAGATATCGTCAAGTCAATGTACACTAAAGTCGACCTCAGAGACTAAGATTTGCGCACGCTCACGCGGCTCTGCACACGTGAGAGAGCCAAGCGAGTAGAACGTTGAACATTCTTCGGGCCTGGGCAGCATGAGAAGCATGCACGGCTCGAGCCGATCTGAGAAATTGGAGAAGACGCGAACTCCCCGGATTTGTGTGTTTCGCGTTCTGGACATACTTGAGTAGCCCCAGCAAGCGCATGGTTTGGAATGGGTTTCCCTTTACACAAGCGCCGTACCAGCTCTGCACGTGGCTTCCCTCTGTGCTCATGAGGCTGCCCAAGTAGTCCCACCAGCCATCTGGGCAAAGGTGGCCTGACGAGTTCGTTCTTCCCTCTTCCAAGAACTTCTCCCCTTTCGGGAGGTGTACCCCTTCCCTCCCTGAGGATTTTCGGGGCGGGCCGCGACGCGTTAGAGCGTCCAAGATGGCCTAGCTCCAAGAGGGCGTCCGATGCTCCAAAATGGCATCCAAAATGGCTCAATATAGCCGACGATGGTTCAGGGTAGCTCCCGACTTGCCTCCAAGAGGCCAGACGAGCGCCCCAAGAGCGCCCCTCGAAGGCCCAAGAGGCGATTTGCCTCCTCTTCCTCCTCCTCCTCCTCCTCCTCCTCCTCCTCCTCCTCCTCCTCCTCCTCTCGTTCCCATTCTCCATGGACCCGCCGCTTCGTTTCACTAGATGTGTCTCTTCGGCCCTGCGTCCGTCGAATGTCATGGGCAGGGTTCTGGAACGGGCTGGTGGGGATGCGCACGCGAAGCGCGAAGGCTTGGCATGGTCTTTGGCTGCGACGGCTCCACCACATGCATGCGCCAGGACCCCTCCCCGAGAAGACCGCCCCCGGATGCCGTTAACGAGGACCCGAGGTCCGCCGCAGGTCCGCTCGGACCCCGCCCCACCCTGAGGGGGGACCGGCTCGGGGGGGGGGGGGGGGGAAACATCGAGCTGGCGTTCGGGCGGGCGTGTCCCTCTACAGGGGGATCTTCGACGAACAAAAACATACTCAGAACATGCTCCAACATGGTCAAAAAAAGGCTCAAAAAATAGCCCCCAGACTATTTGTTTAAACTATCTCTGACTATTCCCCCTGTAGAGAGAGACAGGCCCGACGTAAAGCCAGCATCGGCGATGCGCCGCCGAGAGCCCGGCGATGGGCCCCCGACGGCGAGCCCGCACGCTCCATGGGTGGCTTAAGCTCCCCGGGCTCCACACCGGCGAGGGATAATTAGGCCAGCGGGGATCGATGCACCTCCCCCTTCGCCTCGTCCTTCTCCCGCTCCCCCACAAGGAGGATGTACAAGGAGGCGGGAGGAAGGAGGAACAGGGGAGATATGCGGGGCCCAGCGGACACACGCCTGAAAAACACGACTGTCGGCATGCTTCGCGAGAGTTGCTGCTGTGAGATGGGCTGGTGGGGATACGCGAAGCGTAAAGAATTAGGCCAGCGGGGATCGATGCACCTCCCCTGATCCCATCCCCCCCCTTAGTGTTGAGTCGGGCGTGTCCCCCTACAAGGGAGATTCTCGATGACAAAATGAGAAAATCAGAAAATGTCCGAAATGGCGGAAAAATGTTCCAAACACATTCCCCTGACTATTTTTTAAACTATTTTTGAATATCCCCCCTGTAGAGGGACAGGCCCGACTCAAAGCTAGCATCGGCGAAGCGTCGCCGAGAGCTCGGCGATGGCCCCCCGACGGCGAGCCCTCACGCTCCGTGGGTGGCTTGAGCTCCCGGGCCCCACACCGGCGAGGGATAATTAGGCCAGCGGGGATCGATGCACCTCCCCTGATCTCATCCCCCTCCCTGGTGTTGTCGTGCCTGAAGGGGCCCTGGGACACGCCAGTAAATACACACGAAGGACAGGATTCCCCATGTTGTCCCACATTTTCTGGGTTTTGGCCTTCCCCCCCACTTCCCATATTTTCACATATTCTCGGGAACGGCCCAGAGGGGGGTGTCCAAGAGGGGGGTGCAAATCATGACCGGCGGCATGTGCGCGGCCCAGCGGGGGGGCCAGGGACGTGATGAAATGAGAAGAGGCGCCATGAAATCTGGGGCGAATATCATGGCCACTCCAAGAAATCCACAAATCCCGCCCCCCCTAGTCATCACCCCCCTCCATTCCGCCCCCGATGTGTGCTTCTCTCCCATCTTCTCCTGGCAGTCGACGATGATCTCCCTCCTGAGTGCTCTCCCTCCTGAGTGCTGTCCCGGAGGCTGCGGGCTGAAGGGCCCTCGCTCGGGGCTCCAGCGGCCCCTCGCAGCGCTCCGCGGGCTCCCCTGCAGAACGCTCTCGGCGAGGCGCTGCGGCTCGACTTCGGACGCTCGAGATGGGCACGGAAAGAGTGGGCACAATGCCTGTGTTTCAAAAACAGACTGTCCCTCTACAGGAATTCAAAAACAGGCCTGCAGAGGGACAGCGCCTCCCGAGTCGGAAAGACTGGGTATAATTCCTGTCGTCCCAAACCAACAGCGGCCGCTGTTGGGCAGGCGGCCTTCTGTCTCGAACGGACACAGGCCGCGGCGGCGCGGACAGCGAGCCCTGTTCGAAATGAGCAGGAACTGCTGTTGGGCATTGTGCCCATTCTTGCCGCACCCATTTCGGGCGTCCAGATCGACCGTGCTGGCATTTGCCCCGAGGCCGGAAGAGCCGCCGAGAACCGACAGCAACGCATGGAAACAGCCGGGTCGGCTACGCTGAAGTCAGGCCTGTCCCTCTACAGGAGGAACATTCAGAAACAGAAGCAACAATTATCAGGGGACTATTTGTTTGAGTAGTGTTGGACCATGTTGGAATCTTATTTGTAATATTTTACATTTGTCGTCGGAAATCCCCCTGTAGGGGGACACGCCCGACATGAGGCTACGCGCAGGAGCGACCCTGGACAAGAAGTGGCCTTTGGCGCGCGGCTTCAGGCGGCCGCGAAGAGCCCAGACCCAAGCGCGCAAGCCAGTGCTTGGGCCCCCACCGTGGGCTCGCACCAAGAGGTCATTCCGGCCGAAGGTCAACCTCACGCGTGGCCTGCCGGGAACCATCGAACACGCCCGAGAGCTGGGGAAACCACAAGGGGCCGGCACCGCTGCTCCCGGGACCTCTCCCGGGATGCGTTCGTACCACGACTTCCGCGGCGTATCCGGCGGCGTCGACGAGGGCCTCCCAGGATGATGGGCCGATTTTCCACCACCACTTCTATAGGTAGGAGGGGGAGGAGGAGGTGTAGGAGGAGGTCCAGTGTAAACCCAAGAGTCATCAACGATGTTGGAATAAACCCTCCCTCCAACCCCCTCTTCACTGGCCCCTTACAGTGGCTCAGTTCTACAGAGGGAACTGCCTCGTTGGAAGACAACCGTTTGAAGACCCTGAAGCATGCCAAAACATTGTTCTCGGGATTCCAACGCCACGAATCAACCTGATTGTTGCGTCTTGGCGGTCCGGGATCGTGTCAGAACGCCATGGGACTTCCAACGCCCCGGATCTCAACAGAAGTATTGACCCGCATAATTCTGAATCCTTCCAAAACACCATTTCTGGTATGTTGATCATGGGAATCCGTGAAACGATTGCAAATGTCATTAAAAAAGTGCGCGGCGCTACGGCGAGAGCCACATTCAAAAGATGAACCGCTCTCCATCTGTGAAGCTGTTGCAATGTTTTGTTTAACGAATGTGCGCGGCACTACGGCGAGAGCATCATTTTGAAGACCACCCGCTCTCCATCTGTGTAACTGATGATGCTTGTTAAGCTTCACAGACATAGACGAGGAAGTCTCAGGCGAAACGCCTGGCCCGCCCTAAAAACTGGCCTCGGGGTGCGACAGGGAGACGCTAATTAATTATAAGGTACAGGGAAGCAGGAGGAGGAGGAGGAGGAGGAGGAGGAGGAGGATCTCCCCATTCTCCCTCCTCCCGCGTCCTACTTATGATAGCAGTGGTGGAAAATTGGCCCATCACAGGAGGGTCCAAACAGAGGAAAATGAGGGAAGGATAGGTCGGTACCTTCTCCTCCTCTGAAGAGCCCTCCCCCTGAGCCAATCCCCAGCCCCCCCCCTAGCGGCGAGCTCCTCCGCCATGATTGCGGCGGGTGCCCTCGCCCTGTGTCCGCCGCCGCTCTTGGCGCCGCGCCCGCCTGCGCAAAAAGAGGAGGAGGAAGAGAGGGAGGAGGAGAAGGAGGAGGAGGAGGAAGAGGAGGAGAAGGGGGAGGAGGAAGAGAGCGAGGAGGAAGAGACTCTGCCTGATCGCGTAGCGATGAGGGAGGAGGAGAAGGAGGAGAAGGAGGAGGAGGAGGAGGAGGAGAAGGAGAAGGGGGAGGAGGAGGGGCAACAGGGCGCCAACAGCAGATGCATTGCCTGCGTTCACAGTGCGGCGCCCTCCAGCCAGGGCGCTGGGGCCGCAGCGGGGTGGAAGAAGCATCGGACCTCAGCTGCACCGCTGCGCAGCACGCAGCGGCGTGCCGCGCCGACACGGAGGAGCTCGGTGAGCCGACTGCCCACGGGAGGCCCTCGGCCCGCTGCGGGCCCCGGTGACGCCAGCAAAAACCGAGGGGGGAGGGAGCACCTGTCCGCGAGAGAAACGGACCACGGAGAGAAGCCGAGAGAGACACGCGACGAGGAGGAGAGGCCAGGGGGAACGAGAGGGGAGCCAGGAAGAGGAGGAGGAGGAGGAGGAGGAGGAGCAGGAGGAGGGGGAGGAGGAGGAGGAGGAGGTGCAGGAGGAGAAGCAACAACAACTGCAGTATTCAAAGCGAGAACTCGACACAGCAGGGATGGGAACAAAGGGATACCCCTGAGCTGGCCGAAAGGAGGTGGGGAGGAGGATCACTGAGGCCGAGCATCAGGAGGTCGGCCCCGGGCAACTCTGCGCACGCATGCGCTAATTTCTCTTGGGGGGCCAGCGTTGCCTTCCGCCGACCTTCCGCCAACGGAGCCGCCCTCGCTTCACTTCCGCTGGCTGCCGCCGGCAGTTCCTGTTACCAGACACCTCTCCCAGGGGCTCCCAAGCGGAAGCTTCGTGAGGGGCCTGAGCTCAAACCTGCCGAAGTGTCGGAGCATCTCAGGTGCAGTATTTTAGACGAGCGTGGGGGAACCTAAAAGTACCGAGACCGCTGCTCCCTGGACGTCTCCACGGGCGCGCTCTGAGCAGGCTCTCGAGGCGAAGCCGGCAGTTGACTACCTACCAGACCACCCCAACCCAACCCGAAGACCCGAATGTCGGGTTGGGGGGGTAAGGGTTCCACATGTGTTTTTTCGATGTTTCCCGACCCCCCCTCCACTGGAAATCGAGGGTAAATCTGAGCCTTCGGGTTGGGTTGGGGTGGTTTGGTGGGTGGTGAGCAGTGGCGACGAGGGCCGCCCAGCAGGCCCCCAGAGGAGAACGACGAGGGAAGCGCGGTGGCAGGAGTGCCCTCTCCTCCTCCGAGCGGTGGGGCCCCGCGGGCATCCCGAGTGAACGGGCGAAGCACCGTGTAGGGGAAGCTGCTTCGCTGTCGGGGCCGCCTGCCCCCCTCCTCCTCCTCCTCCTCCTCCTCCTCCTCCTCCTCCTCCTCCTCCTCCTCCTCCTGCAGGGGCCGACCGCCCCGGCAGCCCTGTAGGCCCAGCACGACATGATCTGGGAACCCCAGCATGTTCGGCCAACACAAACGCTCTTAGAACACAGACCCCAAGGGTTAGAACAAGACCATCTATCTGCGAGAAGTGCTCCTAGAACCTTTCGCGAAGACCACAACAAGGCTCTAAGAACATTGTTTTGGTGGGCCTACGGGAATGCCGGGACGCCTCGCCACTGCTCGAATCTTAAGCCGGTCTTCGCCCGCCACCGCCGGCTTCCTGCGAGGGCGAAGTGCCACCCCGCCCATCCCTCGGCCGGAGCGCCCCGACAGCGCAGGCCGCACGAGCCCCCGCCAGCGCCCGGCGGCCTTCTGCCGGCTCGCCCACCGCCAGCGCGTCCAGCAGCGAGTCGGCGGCTGCCGCGGGGTCCACGTCCGGCGTCTCGCCTGGAGAGGCGCTCCAGCCGTTGCCGCCTGCTCCGCCTCCCAATCCCTCGCGCCGCCCTCTCCGCTTCCCCCTCCCCGGCCCAGCTTCCTCACCTCCTCGTCCATGTCTGCTCTGCCACAGCCTCTCCTCTGCCACCCACTCTGCATCCCTCTCCTCCTCCTCCTCCTACTCCTCCTCCTCCTCCTCCTCCTCCTCCTCCTCCTCCCCCTCATCCACCATCTCCTCCTCCGCCTCCTCCTACACCTCCACATTATCCGCAGGCGGGAAGATGGCAAACATATGTTCTGGTGAGGAAAGGTGCATTTTGTCAAATGCATATCCCCTCTCATATACAAGGGTTTGATATCGAAATCTAAGCAGAACTCTGTGACCGCGGTTGGGGGGGCAAGGAGTTAGCTCGGCGAAGAAGGAATAGCTGACGTCGAGTGGGAGAAGCATCACAGCAAAGACCCCCCCACACCAGCTTGACATCGCAGACCAACCCATGAGATGCGGCCAGAGGAGGACGAGTGGTGTGGGTGCGAAGGGGAGAAACCAAGAGGCACGGACGGAGGCGTCCGTCAGCCTGAAAGCCCGCTGGCCTGGGAAGGCATGCCTAGGTGTCTGTTGGCCTGGGATAGCATGCCGAACTTCTTCGTCGCCAAATATTGGGACAGGTAGGTCTAGCCGCACCCATGTCGCACCCAAAGGTCGGCGACGTCCTGCTGCATCAACTTCCGCCATTCCACCCTGTATCGGGACAAAACTGGCGACCCCCCCATCCCCCAATCCACGAACCCGAATTCATGGCCGCACCGCGGGCCACCTCCGAACAGGGCGGCGAAGTAGGCCGCGAGCGACACCCCGCAGGCCGCTGCGCTCGCAGCGTGGGCGACGTTGCAAGCATCTGCAACACAAGCATCACATGCGAACTAGTCACGGCGCGGCATCTCGCACATCATCGCCCTTGCTCCCCCCGCTCGCCTCGCCACGCGGCAGGCGTCGAGCCGAGCACCCGCCCAGGGGGCCGCGACGCCTGCGCGAGCTGTAGCTCACACAGAGGCGAGGCCCCTCCGACGACGGGTCTGAACACGATGCGTTTCTGCCGGCGACGGGTGCCACGTTTCGGGAGCGGCCAACAGGGGGGTGTCCAAGAGGGTGGGGTGCAAATCATGACCGGCGGCAAGTGCGCGGCCCAACGGGGGGGGGGCCAGGGACGTGATGAAAGAAGTAGAGGCGCCACGAAATCTGGGGAAATATCGTGGCCCGCGCCATGATATCCACCCCCTCCTAGTCATCCCCCCCCTCTGTTCCGCCCCCGAATGTTGCCAGAACCCCTGGAGCATGCTGTCCCCGCGGACTCGCTTTCAAGGCTCCTTTGGGGACTGCAGAGGGGAGACTGCCGTCCGGCCGACGAGCGGGGCCCCACCATCAGCATCTGAGAAAGCAACTCGGCCATGCGTGGCACCCCCACTTCTGACGAGCCGTTCGTCATTCTCTGGGCGGCGTCCCCCGAACAGTCCACGCCTTGCATCGCTGGCGCCCTTGCAGTAGAGATGGACGTTGGACTCCGGATTGCTCGCAGTTGCTTGAGTGCCCATGATGCTTAGTCTGTATTGCAGATGAGCGGCGTTGCATTCGTTCAACCTGACCGAGCCGTCGGCCGAACGAGCGAACTGAGCGCGAGGGCGACCGTCAATAAACCTCACAAAGGCAATGCTGATCGGAGACCACGAGCAAAGAGACAGGCGATCGCACGCAACATCAGGCAACCAACACTCAAGCCAGGTGATCGCGACGCTTAGCCAAGCCACTCTCGGAACCGGTGGCCCCGTCGACGGACCAGCGATAAGGGCCACAAAGCCATCTGCAAGCAAACGAATCTCAAAGAGGGCGCCCGAATCAACGAGCACATCCCGGACGCCATCAACACATTCGAAACTGACGCGGCCGTGCACCAATCGTTCTGAATAAAAAAGAACTGCGGCAAGACGCGCAAATAGAAATCAACGCAAACTAATCATCTTAAGATACTCGTGGCGAATCTGTCCGAACGACTCCAAACAATGGACAACACGCACATACCAACACAATCCGTGTGTCCGTTCCCCTTGTTGACGTAAACGCTCATGTGAACTGCCAAACAAAAATACTTCCAGAATGGAAACGAGCCGCATCTGAACTCAGAAACGGGCAATGCCAAATAGCTTGCAAGCCAACACTTTCTTCACTACACACGCCGAGACCTGCCGTAAGGTTGAGCTTGCACTCTTCAGGCCATAACATCATACGCCAGATGCCAGCAGGGAAGGACTCATTGGGCGGCGCGCGGCGAAGATTGGTCTTCCTGAGCGAGCCCGAGACTTTCCCGCGAGTCGCCCTAGTTTCATTCACAGCGACGGACACGTCGCCCTCCTTTTGGTTCCCTGGACAGGCTCTCGTCAAGAGCGCGGCCGAGAATAAAGGCGCAAGCGAAGATGCCGCCCTCGCACCCAGACTGGGACAAGCAATCCGACCACGTAGAGCTGTCCATAAGCATCCGGGGAGCAGAACACATCTAGGTTCGGGGCCAGGGGCCCTGCCGCTGAGTTCCCTGACAAAGCCCGAAGAATCAACAAAACTACCCTGCTCCCGCGCGTCTCCAAGCTCGGACACTCGCGACCCCTAGAAGACGGTTCTTGTCACAGCGTGCCGAAGCACAAACCTCCTTGTCCACGCTCCGGCGCAGGATGATGCGCTTGGAGAGCTCACTCGCCCTGCCGAGCGTCGCCCTAAGAGTTCGACGTGCACATCAAGGAGCCCGCCACAAGAATCATGCGGAAGAAAGGCGAGCAGAAGCAATGGCGAGACGTAGGGAAAACGGGGGGGGGGCGGAGGGGCCAGAGCACGGAGCTCGCGAAACTGCCGTCGCAACTCGACTCGTTTCTGTGTGGCAGCAACCGCGTCGGACTCCCTCCAGGAGCGCTCAGGCAGCAACTGGAAATTTCAGAGACAGGCCTCACCGCGTTTTGCACATGCAGGCGCAAGGAGTCAGCACGTTGTCGGATGTGTTCGTCTGGGTCCACTGCAAACTGTCCCCTCGTACGAGTGACTTGGTTCAAAGACTCCAGTCTCCGTTCACCGGAAAGAACTGCACGTCTGCACTACCCGTCTAACGTCTTTCACTACCCACTTAACGTTCTCCGACTCTCTGGAAAAAAAGGACCGACGCGGATAACCGCAATATCAGGAAAGCTAATATACAACACTGCTTTGCATGTCCACAAACGTCTACCGTCGACCATGGACTGTAGTCTCCCTCTCGCTGTCGAAACACCATCACAATGGTAGTACGTCGGCGTGCATTCAAATCAGCATGCTCCGCGCCCCAAAATGATGATCACTTAACATATCTCTGAACATGCCGCCATTGCTATCCTGTCCGTCCACTCTGCAACACACAGCGGCGTCGCTGAGGGTCGAACCGACTCTGGCGCTCGCGTCCAAGAGAAAGGTGGACACCGTCCAAACACTTAGTTCACTCAGCAACTCCTTCATCTTAGTCCAGTGCGTCTCACGTATCTTCAATAACTCGGCCTTGCCACGGCCACCATGCGGTTCCGCAAGTGCCGATGCCCAAACGATAGTCCATTTTTTTCCGGAGTCTCCGAGTTGAACCTGGACGCCAAAACCCGTCCAGCGGGATCTCCTTGAAGCATCCGTCTCCGCTTGCTTTGCCCAGGGGAGATAGCTTGTCCGAAACTAACCGCGCACACTCAGTCGGTCTCCCTGAACTGCCCGCCGTGCGTTCCACTGGTACCGATGACACCGTCCGAGGCGATCTTGTGTGCGGGGAGTGCCTGCGGAAACTTCGAGTGCCTGAAATGCCAACGATACCGCAGCTACGAAGCTGACCGACAACATCATACCAACGTCCTGCTTGTCTCATGGATACGGGGCTGACCATGCGCAGCAGCGAACTCTCATGGCCATGCCTGGGGGCGATCGTCGCCCCGCCCCCGAAAAAAACATGCCGGGGCCACGGGGCCTCTGGGGATGAGGAGTAGGAGGAGGAGGAGGAGGAGGAGGAGGAGGAGGAGGAGGAGGAGGAGGAGGAGGAGGAGGAGTAAGAGGAGGAGGAGAAGGCGGAGGAGGCGGAGAAGAATAGGCAGGAGGAGGAGGACGCCAAGGAGGCGGAGGACGACGACGAGCAGGGAGCACGGAGAAGGTGGAGGAGCGAGGATAGAGGACGGGGGAGAGGGGCAAAGACGAGGGTGAGTATAGGCTGTCTCAGACTGCCTGCGTGCAGGAGCGCCCTCTGGAGCGCCCTCTGGTGCGCGGCTCTCGGGGCCGCGGGGAGGCCGAGCCCACGCGCGCCAACCCTCGCTGGTCGGGGGCCCTCCGTGGGCCCACGTCGGATGGGCCCACTCCGGCGAAGGACCTCTCCTGCGCACCGCCGAGCAGAAGGCCCCGAGAAGCCGACGCGGCATATACAAAAACTGCAGCCTCGCAGAAGATCACGCTCGAAACCCGGGCCCCGTCTCTCTCTGCGTCATTCTTCGAGCTGGATCAATGTGTGAGGGTCCCGGATCAATGTGAGGAGGAGGAGGTGGAGGAGGAGGAGGAGAAGGGGGAGGAGGAGGGGGAGGAGAAGAAGAGGAGAAGGAGGTGGAGGTGGAGGAGGAGAGGAGGAGGAGGAGGAGGAGAGGAGGAGGAGGAGGAGGAGGAGGAGGAGGAGAGGGAGGAGAGGAGGAGGAGGAGGAGGAGGGAGGAGGAGGAGGGAGGAGGAGGAGGAGGAGGAGGTCGGAGGAGGAGGAGGAGGAGGAGGAGGGGGAGAGAGGGGGGGAGGGGGGGAGGAGGATCGAGGAGGAGGCGGAGGAGGAGGAGGAGGAGGAGGAGGAGGAGGAGGACATAATGCCCGTTGTGAACAAATTGCCCGTTGTGAACAGATTGCGGCGCCAGGATCTCAGCGGGGCGCGCGCCCCTCCCCCGCGCGGGGCCGGCGGCCCGCCTGGCTGCACGGGCATGCCCGGGTACATGCCCATCCACGGGGGCGCGGGCATGCCGAACCACGGCGGCGGCATCGGGCCTGTGCTCTCGGGGGGGTGCGAGGCCGGCAGCGCACGGGAGGAACGAGGAGGGGGAGGAGGAGGAAGAGGAGGAGGAACGAGGAGGAGGAGGAGGAGGAGGTGGAGGAGGGGAGGAGGAGGAGGAGGAGGAGGAGGAGGAGGAGGGAGGAGGAGAGGAGGAGGAGGAGGAGGAGAGGAGGAGGGGAAGGAAGGAGGAGGAGGATGAGAGGAGGAGGAGGAGGAGGAGGGAGGAGGAGGAGGAAGAGGAGGAGGAGGAGGAGGAGGAGGAGGAGGAGGATAAGGAGGAGAAGGGGGAAGAGGGGAAGGAGGAGGAACGAGGAAGAACGAGGGGGAGGAGGATGACGAAGAGTAATAGGAGGATTTCTTTTTGACCGCTCCACCACTGCCCGTCCTCCCGTGCACGCCCGTGCCGAGCATGCAGCACTCTATGTCCACGCACTCCGAAATCGAGAAAGGGCACGCGGACTCGAGGCCGACGCCGACGCGGCCGAGCACGGGCAGCGGGTACTCCTGGCTGTGATGCCACGCCATAGCCAGGCAGCCCTCGAGGAAGGCACGTCCACTCCATCAAATCATTGTTGACGACATTCGGCATCAGGGTCAGGCGGGGATATGGTGGTGAGGAGGAGGAGGAAGAGAAGAAAAGAGGAGGAAAGACAGCCGTTGCGCGACTCGGGGGCAAGGGCCCGCGGGGGGTCCCGCAGCCGGCGACGGCTAGGCGCGGCGCCCGCCGCGCCTTGCTGGCGTAGGTCTTCGCGACCAGGCGCGACAACGCCAACGCCGGCGAATACGACACCTAAAACAGCAAGACTGCTACAGGCTGGAACCACCCGAAACCGACTCGCGGCGCAACCAAGAGCAACACCTTTTGAGGGATGAAAAAAACGGCCCTACCCTGGGTTACAAGTGCGTGGTCTGTAAACCTCCCGGGAACCCCCAAATCCTAGAGCCGCCAGGCCGCGGCACATCACGCAGGGTTTACCCTGTCAGCCCACAGGAGTTTCAGCGCACAGCGCCTCGTAAACCAGGGTCGCGTTTTTGATGCCCTTGAACCTTCGCCCTCAGCGCCGTGGCGCCCGTCTCCTCGTCCGCCGGCGAGCTCACCCCAGACGACAGCGGCTCAAACGACGGGGCGAGGGCCCCAGATGCCATGGGTGCCAGCTGCACATACCGTCGGGGCCTTGACCTAAGGAACCCAAAGTAAGGAACGAGGCCCTTTTTTCCCAAAAAGTTAAACTTCGATTTCCCATCGAAAACATAAGGAAAACCTGAGGCAAACTGTGAAGCACTGAAAGAACGCGGAGCCCCTCCCCAACGAAAAAGGTTCCTTCTTCAGGGCCCCGACTGTACCAACAGCGTGCACGCGTGAGCGGCAATACCGTCTTCCTCTGTCATCTTCGCCAGCATAGCCGAGGACTTTCACAATAGCCCGCCCTGCTGCGCGCTGCCGCCACCGCTGCCAGCGAGCCCGCACGGCCGCTGGAACGCACCACAGCACGGGCGCGGCAGCCTGGAGCACCCACGGGCAGAGCGACCCAGGGAGCCGGCATAGCGACTCCAACCAAGCCTGGCTGCTCTGCCGGCGCAGTCCGAGGTGGGCACCTCCTCAAGAGGGAGACCCAGGGTCTAAAAAAGGGCTAGGATCGGGATAAATCGCTCCAGAGCATTCCGGAGCGCTCTCAGAGTTCCGGAACGCTCTGGAGCGGCCGCGGCGCCCAATACATCCTCCAAACCCGCCGATTCTCAGAGATGTCGAGTTATCCCGAGCCGATGTTGTCCCGATCTTCGCGTCGTTTTAAGGGTGCCCCCCCCAGGCCCCCGGGGCGATGACCCAGGAAGGCCAAGCGACCCGAGGACCGGGCCGGACCCGGCACTAGCCAAAAGAGCGCGGCCCACGGACCAGGATCGGCGGCGAGCGAGGGGAAGGGGCAAAGAGAAGCAGGAGGCCTTCTCAGAAGGCGGCAGGACTTCTCTGAAGGGGCCATGGGACACACAAATAAATACACACAAATAAAAATATCCCCCTATTTTTCTATAGCCGAAACCTGCGCCTCGCCGAGAGGGCGCGGGCGCCACGAGGCCTCGGCGCTGGTCGCAGCACGACCCAGCAACGGGGCGGGCACGGGTGGGTCAAATCCCGAGCGCGGGGCGCGCGCCCCAGGCATGCACAAACCTGTGGTGCCTGCGCGCGGCCGCGGCGGGCAGCGGCCGCGCGCGGGGGCGCGCGGGCCTGCCCACATCGCCTGCGGCGCGCCGCGGCGCGCGCGAGCCAAGCGGCGGCGCGGCGACTGCTCGCGCCTGCGTCCGCCGCGTGCGCCTGGGGCCAGCGAATGTGTGCGATGGAACCAGGGGCCGAACTCGTTCCATACACACAAATTCGCTGAGCACCCCGCTCACCCGTAGCTGGGTTGCGTCTGCAACCGCAGCCTTGGGTGTCCGCCGAAGCCTGCGCCGCGCCGAGAGGGCGCGGGCGCCACGAGGCCTCGGTGCTGGTCGCAGCACGACCCACTGCAACGATGCGACCAGCGCCGTGCGCCGCTCACCCGTTGCGCACGCGGAGCGCGGCGCTCGGGCGCGCGCCGGGATGTCGCAGCCACACTAGGTGTCTGAGCTGCTGTCAGAGCTGTCCGAGCAGTCGGACGCGGCGTTGCGCGCGGCCGCTACCCTCTCACTTTCGACCCGGACGCGGTCGATGTAAGCCAGGTAGGCGTTCGACGCCCAGCCTCCACGTTCCTTCGTTACTGCGGTCGGTGCACCCGCGCGATCGATGTCATCGGCGTGCCCCCTTGTGCGCGCGAGAGGGGCGGAGGGATGTGCGCGCCGAGCCGCGCGGGCGGTCGCGGGTCGCGGTTTAGGGTTTAGGGTTTAGGGTCTACTAGGCGTGGCCACGAGTACACCTGGACCGCGAACCCACCTGCGGTGGCCGTCACTCCCACCCGCACGCCACCCCACCATAAAGATCATCTCTCCCCTCGTTAGAACCGCATCGAATACAGCGTCGACGACGACGACGGCGACGACGACGGCGACGACTGATGTGCGATCCAGTTGGCACGCGAGTGCTGTAACGGGCGGGACGAGTCGGGTCGGGCGGAAGAGGTTCTGCACGCATGCGCAGGAAACGCTAGTCGGTAGAATAGGTGCATCGGGTCGCAACGGAAGGCACTTTGTATTGTAAAATGCATGAGATTCTGCACGCATGCGCAGGAAGTGCTATGTTTTGCCGTAGATGGAGCGGGTTTACATAAGGGGGGCGCACTTTGTGCTGTCAAAAAAAAGGAGATTCTGCACGCATGCGTCGGAAATGCTATTTGTTGCAGTACATGGGGCCGGGTCGCGACGGGGACTGGGCACTTTGTGCTGTAAAAATATGAGATTCTGCACGCATGCGCAGGAAAGGCTATTCTTTGCATAGGATGGAGGCGGATCGCGACGGGGGCTGGGCACTTTGTGCTGTAAAAAATGAGATTCTGCACGCATGCTCAGGAAATGCGATTTTTTACAGTAGATGGAGCGGGGTTGCATACGGGCAGTTTTTAGGGTAACTAGTGTTTAATAATTATAAGATTAAGAATTTAGGGAGGGGACTTCTGAGCCTTCTGAATTAAAAAGCCCGCTCCTTCTCACTTCCCCCCCCCACAGCTCTCGGGCCCGGCCGAACGGGCCTTTAGCAAACCAGCCCCTCCCGTGACGCCATCCTCGCCTGTCGAGCTCCTTGCCGGCCGCATACACACGTCTTGAGGCGAGGCGAGGGGGACGCCACCGAAGGGGATGGCTTGCTATAGGGGTCGGTCGGGCCGCCCCTGACCCTCGCTCGCCGCCGAAGCCCGGGAGGGGGGAGGTGGAGGGGGGAGGAGGAGGAGGAGGAGGAGGGGAAGGGGGGGAGGGGGAGGAGGAGGAGGAGGAGGAGGAGGAGGAGGAGGAGGAGGAGGAGGAGGAGGAGGAGGAGGAGGAGGAGGAGGAGGAGGAGGAGGAGGGAGGAGGAGGAGGAGGAGGAGGAGGAGGAGGAGGAGGAGGAGGAGGAGGAGGAGGAGGAGGAGGAGGAGGAGGGGGAGGGGGAGGGGGGAGGAGGAGGAGGAGGAGGAGGAGGAGGAGGAGGAGGAGGAGGAGGAGGAGGAGGAGGAGGAGGAGGAGGAGGAGGAGGAGGAGGAGGAGGAGGAGGAGGAGGAGGAGGAGGAGGAGGAGGAGGAGGAGGAGGAGGAGGAGGAGGAGGAGGGGGGGAGGAGGAGGGGGGGGAGGGGGGGGGGGAGGGGGACGAGGAGGAGGCTCGGAGCTTCCACAACCGGCATGCCCGCAGGGCTGGCAGCCGGGCGCGCCGCTCCCGCCCGACACCCCGTGGGAGCGGCGCGGCACGCCTGGCGACCAGCGGCGGCGGCGCACGCCCGACGCGCCCCGCCGGCGCCGGGAGGAGCCGCGCTCGCCGCCAGCGAGGCAGGAGGAGGAGGCACCCCTTCTCACCCCCCTGGGAGGGAGGGGTCGCGCTTCTCGCTTCCGCCCCCTGGGAGGGAGGAGGAGTACCCCTTCTCACCCCCCTTGGAGGGAGGAGGAGGAGGAGGCACCCTTCTCACCCCCCTGGGACCCAGAGATCCGACGTCGTGACTTTTGCACGACGGGCCCCGGAAGTCTCGACCCATTCCCCAGGACCGGTTTTTGTTCGTCCTGAATCGTTTGTTGGCGGTCCTGGCGCCCGGCGAGGGCCCCTGGGGGCCGAAACTAGCGAAAAACCTCCGTCTTGATTTTTTTTCAACACGTTGGATCTGTGGGGAGGGAGGGGCCACGCTCCTCGCTTCCGCCCCCCCCCCCTCGCTCGCACCCGACAGGAGGAACCGTCATCAGGGGAAGAGGGAGAGCAGTATTCTTATTGAGTAATTGTGGAGGAGGAGGAGAAGGAGAAGGAGGAGGAGGAGGAGGAGGAGGAGGAGGAGGAGGAGGAGGGGGAGGAGGGGGAAGTGCGACGACCCACAGGCCAGAGCAGGGCGCCCGCCAAGGGGAGGCCTCCCGGGCCCACCCTGGCCCACGACCGCCCGAGCTGCACCGACGCGCAGCACGCCGCGCGCGGCGCGCTGGCACGGAGCTCCACACGCCGAATGACAACGCAAGTCTGCTACAGTCGGGGCGTTGACCCAAGGAACCCTAAAATAAGGAGCGAGGCCCCTTTTTCCATCAGTGAAAGTTCGATTTCCCATCGAAAGCCTGAGAAAAACCTAGGGCAAGCTGTGAAACAATCAAGGAACACGGGGCCCCTCCCCAACGAAAAGGGTTCCTTCTTCAGCACCCCGACTGCATGTGGTGATGGTGATGACGATGCTGTGATGAGCATGTGCTTTCCCTAGTCCTTGTATTCAGTACTCGACGGGCACCGGCGAGGCGGGCGAGGGCGAGGCCTGCCCCCCCTGGCGCGATGCACCCGCCACGACGTGGCCCGACGCGCGCCGAGGCCACGGAACACTTTGCGCACGGACGCTCCCGAGCACAGCACGTACTGCGGTTCCAAGCGGGCCGAGCAGGGCCACTCGGAAGACAACACTTACCGTCGGGGCGTTGACCTAAGGAACCCAAAATAAGGAACGAGGCCCCTTTTCTCCAGAAGTTAAACTTCGCCTTCCCATCGAAAACATGAGTAAAGCCTGAGGCAAGCTGTGAAACACTGAAGGAAGGCGGAGCCCCTCCCCAACGAAAAGGGTTCCTTCTTCAGCACCCCGACTGCATGTGGTGGTGGTGATGACGATGCTGTGATGAGGATGTGCTCTTCCTGGTCCTGAGATTCAGCACTCGACGGGCACCGGTGGGGCGAGCGAGGGCGAGGCCTGCCCCCTCGGGCGCGATGCACTCGCCACGACGTGGCCCAACGCGCGCCGAGGCCACGGAACAGTTTGAGCACGGACGCTCCGAGCACAGTACGTAAAACGACGCGAAGATCGGGACAACATCGGATCGGGATGACTCGACATCTCTGAGAATCGGCGGGTTTGGAGGATGTATTGGGCCCGATCCTAGCCTTGTTCTGGTGCGTGCTGCGGTTCCAGGCGGGCCGAGCAGGGCCGCGCGGCACACAGCACGTACCTCGACGGCACCCGCGCGAGGTCGCCGGGGAGCTCCGAGGACGCAGGGGCGGCGCTGCCGCCAGCAGAGGCCGCCGCAGGTTGAGCACGGACGCTCCCGAGCACAGCGCGTGCTGCGGTTCCAAGCGGGCCCAGCAGGGCCACTCTCGGGAGCGGCCAAGAGGGGGGTGCCCAAGAGGGGTGTGCGCCGCCCAGCGGGGGGGCCAGGCACGTAGTGAAACAAGAAGAGGTCCCACGAAATCTGGGGAGATATCATGACCCCCGCCATGATATCCACCCCGCCCTAGTCATCACCCCCCTCTTTTCCGCCCCCGACACTCGGCCGGCAACACGTGCGTCGACGGCACCCCCGCGAGGTCGCCCAGAGGGCTCCGAGGGCGCATGGGGGCGGCGCCTGCCGCCAGGGAAGGGGCTCTCTCGCCGAGACGAGGCCGACGGCCGCAGGCGGCAAGCACCGGACAGTCGTCACGGGCACGGTCGGCAAAACCTTTCGCGAACAACAGATGCTACTGCCACGATGCTTTCCAAATCCTCTGGTGGCAATCCTGAGGAGTGCCGCTGTGCATGCTCATCCCCGTGTTCTGAGTCAGGACCGGCCTTTGGGCCGATCGGGCGTCGCGTTGCGGGCTTGGCGCGCGGTCGCCAAATCCGTGGATCGGGGGAGGCGCCCTCCCCAAAATGCGGGCCAGGGCCGCTTCGCTCGGCGGCGGGCATCGGCGGGAAGCGGCGGCGGGAATCCGCGGGACTAGAGGCCTCCTGAATGCGGTCGGAGTAGATGGGGTCGAAGGATCGCGCCGCATCGCCGATACATCGGCGATGCATCGGCGATGTATCGGCGATGCACCCGCGATGCGTCTTAGACGTCGGCAATGCATCGGCGACGTCGGCGTGAAGCAAATCGGACCCCGCATCGAGCCGCATCGCCGATGCATCGAGGATCCATCGGCGATGCGGCGCGATCCTCCGACCCCATCTACTCCGACCCCATCTGGGAGGCTTAGAGGGACCCGTCGCTCATCGAAGCCCCCATGGATCCACGTCTGCGATCTCCCGAGGCGAGCGAGGCCTCGCCTGGCCCCGCATGGCTGCGCCCGCGCTGGCCTCCCGATGCCGCACCCTCGACGCCGGCATTATCGACGGCGACACCTGCGCTCCTGAAGGCCTCCGGGATGGCTCCTCCTCCTCCTCCTCCTCCTCCTCCTCCTCCTCCTCCTCCTCCTCGTCCTTCCTCCTTCCTCCTTCCTCCTTCCTCCTTCCTCTTCCTTCTCCTCCTTCCTCCTTCCTCCTTCCTCCTTCCTCCTTCCTTCTTCCTCCTTCCTCCTCCTCCTCCTCCTCCACCTCCCCCCGGAGACGGCTTCCGACGGGCATGCCACAGGACGGCCAGAGAGGCCCCCGAGAAGCCCCCAGAGGCCTCCAAGAGGCCCAGGGAGGCCCCCACGATGCCTCCAAGAGCCTCCCAGGAAGCCCCCGGGAGGGCCCCAAGGGTGCCCCCAGAGGCCCACGAGATGTCCTTGTCCTCCTCGTCCTCCTCGTCCTCCTCCTCCTCCCCCTCCTCCTGATTTTCCCCGCCATCCTCCCCCAAGTGTTCCCCGAAGGGTTTCCACAAATGCTGTGGGAACACATGGTCCGATAGCTTGGCAGAACTCTTGCAACGACGCTCGGCCACATGAGCGTTTCCAAAGGCAGGGGGCGGCGGGATTCGCCGTAGGCGTCAACGGGTATCATATATATATATATATATATATATATATTATATATATATATGTATATATGTATATACGTGTGTATATATATATATATATATATGTACTTCCAGGAAACATAATACATGATGAGAAACATTGAGAGAAGTGTTGAGAAATGGAGTGAGGTAAATTTGTTGTTGAAGAGCTGGCGAGGGCCAGCACTCATGAGTACTGTGACGAGCCGTTATGGCTGGCGAGTTGACCGATGAGGGAAAAAAAGCAATTCCACCCCTGTCGAGGAAAGGTCCGTGGACCTCGGCTCCGCCTCGCAATATCAAGACACTTGCATGGTAGCGAGATTGGTTCTGGATTGGACACAGCATGACAAGCACATATCAACTTATTGATACACGATTGCTCGGCAAGCCGAACAAATACGCAACAAGAGTCGAGAGGATCTTCCGACGTTCTGATACCCACTGCTAGTCGATTTAGGAGCGGTAGACCCGAGGTTAAGAAAGGCAGCGGTCACAGCATCAGGCCATGGGAACCACGAGATGGGAGATGTCAGTGCGAGGCACACGCACACCATGAGCTACATCTTGTCTCAGCTGCTGGGTGGGGGCAATGCTCCCACGTTGGTGATGGATCGTGAAACTGGCAACGGTGCTGAGCAGTGGAGAAGACTGTGAATACGTGAGGATGCAGCAGCCTCTGCCAACACGGTGGCCGAGATACAGCTGCTAGCGAACGCGGAATTCGGTGGAAAGTTGCAGATATACGTTGAGGAGCGGACGGCATTATTGTTGAACATCAACAGGTACAAGGATGAGTGTTCGGATTTGTTTTCGGACACCCTGGTGCAGGCATTAAAGAAGAAAGCGAAGGAGCCGATCAAGACCCATAATATAATGCAGACGCTCACGAGCTACATGGTCCTTCGAGAGACGCGTGGGTCGCTCGCTCAGCTGATGAACATAACGAGCAGCAAAGCCACAGAGAAGAAGCTCGACCTGAACGCCATGAACATCGACGCCTTCAGCAAAGGTCACAACAAGAGCGCTGGTAAGTACAGAGGTGGTCGCGGCTGCGGTGGCAAAGGCTACGACAATTCCGCTGTGGGTGGTGGAAAGGCTTTTGGCAATAAAGGCAATCTTGGTGACGGCAAGGCTTCAGGCAATTCAAAGACCAAGACGGGGGAGGCGAAGTTCTTCGACGGATGGCGTTCGGACCCCTACTGCGGCAAGTACGGTCGCAAGATGGCTGATTGTAAGGAATATGGAGGAGGTGCCTACTGTGGTTCAGGAGATTGGTCCGTGGGAGCACGTCAACATCCAGGGGCGGGACAAGTAGCGTCAACCCTGAGAGCTCAATTTCAAATGTTTCTTCGAGCACAGCGACTGCGACTCGAGAAGGAGATCCAGAAGGCCCAAGCGGCAGTTCGACCTTCTGTTGACGAGAGAGACGAAGGTGGCTGGGTATTTGTGTTGATTGACAAGGACGATATTTGCGTTGACCATTCTGCACACGATATTTGCGTTGACGATATTTGCGTTGACGATCTTTGCGTTGCACTCAGGGCACACGATATTTGCGTTGACCAACAACGACGACGACGGCATCCCCGACGGGCGCGAGAGGCCGGTGCACAGCGGGGCTCCCGCTCGTGCAGTGCTGAGGGCGATGACGGTGGGGTGAACGATCACAGGTGCTGGAGGGCAAGCTGGGATGACCGTGGGGGGTCCTATAAGTGGATAGGGGGGTTACAAGTGGATGCCAAGGTGGGTTATCGCTGGCCCAACTTGGCTTATAAGTGGGTTACAAGTGCCTTAAGTAGCTTAGGGGGGTTAACGATCTGGGCTAGGTGGGCTCCGTCCACTTAGCCGAGTTATCGATCCCTCCTAAGCTACTTAAGGGCCTTTGTAACCCACTTATAAGCCAGGTTGGGCCAGATATAACCCACCTTGGCATCCACTTGTAACCCCCCTATCCACTTAGGAACCCCCACGGTCATCCCAGTACGATCGATCACAGGGAAGGGCATTCGCACATGGAGCAGGCGGACCTTGACTGGACGGATCTTCGATTCCGAGGCGGCGGTCCCTGCGAAGCTGGACGCCAGCCTGGCTGAAGTTCGACGTGGGGCTCGGCCACCGAGCTGCATGACGCAGGGCATTCAAGTCATTTTGATCCAGATGGCGTCAGGATGTTCAGAAGCAGCGACAGTCTGCAGGACGGCCTTGAGAAGGTAACGAGATGGTACAGTTGCCAACACGCTACGTCGGAAGGTGGACGCTTTCCTCTCACCGATGAGGCTCAAGGAGCCCAACGGCGACGGGGCCAACATCGGTGACGTCCAGGAGCCAGCAGGTCAGGACACACAGATGGAGGACGAAAGTGGCGACAAGGAGGAGGCCACGGACAGCGGTGGCCATCCAGAAGCGGCTAGTTCAAGAGATGGCCCTCGTGGTGCCGCCGATAGTGCACAACCACATGTGGGGGCGCCCACAACGCCTGGGTTTCGACGACCTGGGGGGATATCGGCCGAATCTGCAGAAGCTCAGCGCAGACGGAGCCAGGAGCGCCGCATGAGGGGACGCGGGCAGGAGGGCCCACATCGAGTCAGAGAACCAGCGGCATCGACTACACCGCTCGTGCAGTTCGACCACGGGTTCAAAAACACACACAGTGGACAAAACACACACACACAAACGTTGGAAAAACACACACAAACATACATGTGGGAATACACACACAAAAACAGACACACACACACACACACACACACGCACACACACACACACACACACAAAACACACACACACACTGTGTGTGTTTTTTTTTCCCACGAGGCTCGGGGAGGACGGCTCGGGTCACAACCTCACGGTGGCAGTGGGCAGAGATCGGAGAGGTCGGGCTGCCTCGTGGGAGTAGTCGTCGAGACGTGCAGTGGCCGGAGCTGCGCGCACCTGGCCGCGGGTGAGCACGGAGGTGCCGTGTGATGGTGGGACTCTGGAGTCCATGATGACCTACCAGCCTGGAACATATCCCTATCCCTATGCTGGGCATCTCTTCATCACGATGCCAATCTTATGGATTCCCTTATTTTGAGGGCGCATCCCTAAGATTGTCATCGCTTTTTGGCATGTCAATCTTAGGGATAGGGATCTGTTCGAGGCTGGTAAATGACTGGGGGTCCACCGACCGAGTAAAGAAGTATGTTAAGGAGGCTGCTGAAGCTCAGATGCGACTTCGGATCGCATCGAGGGGCAGCCATGCATCAAGGAGGGATCGAGACTAGAGTTCAGACGGTTAACTGGCTTCGCACGATCTGCACGGCTTGCTCTCGAGAGGAAGTACAGCATGAAGATCACAGAGGACATGCCCATCATCCCGTGGATGGTCAAGCACCAGGTGCTCTGCGACAACTGGTCCCAGCTGAGGAGGAGCAGTGGTCGCACAGTCTTCGAGGAACTTCGGTTGGCACCCTACAAAAACTCAACCCATGCTGAAATTCGGGGAGACGGTGACCGGCGAGAACCAGGTCGGGCTCTACGACAAGCTGGGGTCAGCATGGTGCAAGGGTATGTGGCTGGGGCGGTCTGCGAAGAATGATTCGCACCTCGTCGGCACAGCTACGGGCGTCACGTTGGCGAGGACGGTCAAGCAAGTTACCCGTGAGGAGAGCACCGACAAGGATGTTGTCAGGGCGATGCGTTGGACGCCGTGGAAGATATCCGTACAGGCTGTTGACTACGATGGCGAGAATTGGCATCCGACGGAGGGGGCGTGAGCTTGCAGCTAAAGGTCAGCATAGACGGAGACGCCCACCTCATCATTCCAGGACCTGCCAGCAACCTCGAGCCGAATGTGAGAAAACGATAGCATCAAAGTCGGACGAGCCACCGCAAGTTGTTGTGGTCCTCGTCCCGGGTCAAGCCGCGGGTGCTGTACAATCTCAGCCAGGAGGAGACCCGCAGCAGGATGCCGTGACGCAAGCACGACGCCAGGTACAGCGACGCGCCTGCGTGGAAAGCAGGATGTTTCGAGTGACTAGTGGGCTTGATTTCCACCACCACCACCATCATGAGTAGGAGGGGGAGGGGGTCCTCCTCCTCTTCCTCCTCCTCCTCCTCTTCCTCCTTCTCACCCTCCACCTCCCTCCCCCCTCCAACTTATGGTGGTGGTGGTGGTGGTGGAAAACAGGCCATCAGTGACGTTCCCGTGGCTTCAGGACAGAGACCAAGTGTCGAGCAGAGGAAGCCGCTCTCGGAGAGGGAGGCCCTGGGGGCCCACCCGGCAAGCGGAGCATAGCTGGTGCGATCGAAACGTTGGGCGAGTCCGAGCTGCAGGAGCTGGTGGGCCTGCTTTCCACCATCACCACCATGAGTAGGAGGGGGGGTCCTCCTCCTCCCTCCTCCTCCTCTTCTTTCTTCTCCTCATCCTCCACCTCCCCCCCCCTCGAACTTAGAGTTGTGGCGGTGGAAAAAGAAGGCCCATCAGGAGCTGGCGGCAAGCGTCAGCAAGCGAGGAGATGCCGAGGCTCCTCGCGGGCATCGACAGCGAGACCGAGGAGAACAGCGGGCTCACGCTCGCAGTGGGTGGGTGCACGAGGACGAGTGGGAGGCGAAGCGACTCGAGACACACTTTTCAAGGGGGCGTAAGACCCGGGTACAGGGGACTCGGAAATCCCCGACGAGGTCGTCAAAAAAATGACGAGGCCGAGCCTGCATTTTGACGAGGTCTCCCGCTGCAGACATCCCACGAAACTCCTACTCGTCAAAATCCGAGTCGCGGTCGTCAAAAAACGATGGTGAACCCGAGTCCTGGCAAACCCGGGTCTTACGCTCCCCCGAACTTTTGATGCCCAAAAGGCGTAAGGTGCTGCAGCTCCTGGATCCGAGGGGACCCACTGCGCTCACTTGGAAGTGGGGACGGCAGCAGCGAAGCGGAGAGCTCGAGGCGAGATCCTGCTCGCGACCGTTCGACAAGAAGGTGACGAAGAGTAAGGACGAGCTCTACTGCCCGACACCCTTTCCATTGTCGCTGAAGATCCGGATGGTCATGTCAAGGACTTCGCGACGTTCATCATCGGCATGTCTAGAGCATTCCTGCATACCCCGATGCGCGAGCTTGTTTATGCCGAGGTACCGAAGAAGCAAATGCACCTGCCACACGACTCGGACTGGGTGCTCAAACTCAACAAGACGGTGCTGGATTTCGACGTGCACATCGAGGATCTGTCGACTGGGCGGGACGAGGATTCTCAGATGCAGTTCAAGAGGTTCCTATCGGACCCATGCACGTTCGCCGGCAAGGAGAAGGTGGTGGAAATGTCTAGGCATGTGGACGACGATACGTTGGTTGGCCGCGGGGGTTTGCGCAGAATGCTCTGTGAAAGCTTGATGGGCACTTCTGCTGGGGGAATTCGGAGTTGGTTATTGGAAGATCGGAGATCAAGCACTTGGGACGTGGCTGGCTCCGCAATCCCGAAGGCATCCAGGTGCGCATGCGACATCGTGAAGCGCCTCCTTGAGACCAGCCAAGACATCAAGATAACAAGCCCAATAGCAGGAGCCCAAGACGGAGAGGAAAGGCGAGAGCGAATGAGCGCCATGGAGGAGGAGGAGGAGGAGGAGGAGAAAAAGAGAAGGGCGGAGGAGGAGGTGGAGAGGTAAGAGGGGGGAGAAGGGGGAGAAGGATGAGAATGAGGATGAGGATGAGGATGAGGAGGAGGAGGAGGAGGAGGAGGCGGATGAGGAGGGGGAGGAGGAGGAGGAGGAGGAGGAGGAGCGAACGTCGCTCCAAAGGGGGGTCGCCTACCCACTCGTGCGTGCACGTGCAGCTTCCAGGCAACGAAGTAAGTGCTGAGGCCTGGAACCAGGGTGCGCAGAAACAAGCCAGTGCAACTGGTGCGTCAGGCTAAGCCTCAAGACCGACCGATCGAGTGCATCGTCGGGGGTCGAGGAATGATCCTGGGCTGATCCCAGGCACAACTTCATTAGAACAGAGCTGGAACAAAACTCGCTAGGGTAGCAGACCGCCCACCACAGGTGACGACATCTGAGATAATGTGCCATCGGGTCTGTGCCCTCCCGGCAGCCAAACTTACATGGGCCGAGCGAACAGATGTGGATACATGCATGCAGGCCGCTGTGGGCCACGCTCCAGTGAGGACTTTGGAGGAGGAGGAGGAGGAGGAGGAGGGGGTGTAGGAGGAGGAGAAGGAGGAGGAGGAGGGGGAGGAGGAGGAGAAAGGGGGTTGAGGAGGAGGAGGAGGAGGAGGAGGAGGAGGAGGAGGAGGAGGAGTGGGGGTTGAGGAGGAGGAGGAGGAGGATGGCGTTTCTGTTCTATCGCCGCCAGAGGCCGACCACAGTGCGCTCGTTCACGTCGGGGTCGAGACGACGAGAGAGCTCAGGCTTACCTCGAGTGGTTGCTCGGCTACACGGTGCCAGTGGCTCTGGAGAGCGACAGCAGCAGCGCTCTCACACGCTCTCGTCAGCGTCGAGGAGAAAGAAGCCGGCCGTATGCGACACCTCGAGTTGAAGGATGAGTGGGCTAAGGACCTGGTCGCCAAGAAGGAGGAGACGAAGGTCAACACGAGAAAGATCCAGACCGACATTTGGCACGGCGCAAGATACAGACCGATATCACCGTCCTCGGCATGACGTGGAGATGAACAAGTAAAGCAATCCATTGTGCTACTTCAAGTCACTACATTCTGAAAGACGTTTGCAGCAACAAGAAGACTGCAGAAATCATCGATATGCATTTGGCCGTGGTGGTCAATCATATGACGGTCGAGGAGGCTAGGAAGCATCTTCGGACAAGAGAGAGAGAGAGATATGCCCTGGATACAGCATGGGGACGAGGTTTGTTGTCAGGAAACGTGTGATCACATCCATGCGGGACATCGAGAATGACATGTCCAAGGAACTAGATGGATTTCTGGACAAATTGCTCCCTCCATGGGCGATGCATGGCAAATGTATGGAGGTCGAGAATATTTCCAGATGCGAGATTTTCCGTGGATTTCATCTGCAGTCGGATTCGGGGCGGAGTCCGGGAAACATGCTATATGTTGGGATAAGGAAAAAAGTGGTGAGAGACGTGAGTGAGGTAAATGGGTTGTTGAGCAGCTGGCGAGGGCCAGCAAATGATGTGCATTAGGGCCAACACATGATGCGTACTGTGATCGAGCCGTTCTGGATCGCGTTGACCGGTGCGGAAAAAGATTCACAACCTTATCGGGGAAACGTCCGTGGACCCCAGCTCTGCCTAGCAGCATCAGGATACCTGCGTACTTATAGAAGAGGGAAGCTCACAGCAGGCGGCGACGCGGATCGAGCGGGCCTAGCGGACCAGCGAGCCCAGGATATTGCGTCCACCCGCCCTGTGAAGAATATCCCTGGCGCGGCAATGGGAAGCAATCGCATCCCTCTGGTCATCCTCGTCGCATGCTTCCTCCCCGTACTGGTCCTCCTCGTGCTGCTCCTCACTAGTAATCATCATGCACCTTCACTTTTCTCTCCTCCTCCTCCTCCTCTTCCTCCTCCTCCTCTTCCTCGTCGTCCTCATCCACCTCGCCCTCGGCACCCGCAAACTTCCCATCCTGCCCCTGCTTCTCCCTACTCTAGATGCTCCTGCTTCCCATGAATCACCTCACGCCTCCTGCGCTCCTCCCTCCACCCAAGGTCGCTTATCTCGGCCGCTCGGTTACTCTGCGGCACTGGCTGCGCATCCTGGCAGGGCCTCGCCCCGAAGTGCTCCCGTCTGCCGCCGCTCCGTGCACGGAAGTCTCCGCTCGTCGTTCTTCCTCTCCTTCGGCACAGCCTAAGAAGCGCCTCTGGCGCTGGCAGATGAATGCGGTCGCAACGGTGGAGTTACACCCCCCCTGCGCTTGTCACGTGAATCCATCTCGATGAGCCGCCTGGCACATGGCGCACGTGCCTCCAAAGCCACAGCACCCGCTCGTCAGGGCTATCAGTATCCGTTCGGGAACCCTCGGGCGCCGCCGACCCCGTCGCCCTCGCGAAGGCGCGGCTGGGGATGCAGGACTGCAGAGAGAGAGGCTGCGCGTCTGTTCGCCCCCACGCTCCCGCCCTCCTCCCTTGGCACCCTCCTCCCGCTGCTCCCGCCCCCGCCCATCCAGGTCGGCCACCGCCCAGCCTCGTGCTTCGGGCCGCGCGGGGCGCGCGCATGCTCGCGCTCCGGCGCCGCACCCTGGATTGGGGGGCGGACAGATACGGATACGTGTTGCCCCCGGACCTCTCTTGGGGTGCGTTCTGACCAGAATTTCGAGGCGAATCCAGCGGTGGCAACGAGGATTCCCCAGGAGGACCAGGAAAGGCCGAAAACGAGGGGGGACAACACGTATCCGTATCTTTTTCTCCCCCGACTGGAGAGGGGCACCTCTCTGGCCCAGCCAGCGCAGCGCGATCGTCGTCGCGCCCCCCCACGAGCGTCCTGCTGCACCGTCGCCGAGCTGCCACACGGCTCGCGGAGCAGGGAGCGCAGGGGCTCTTCCGGCCACGGCGGGCTCTCGGCCCCGCACGGGTTCCCAGACCCAGGTCCAGGGAGCGGCCCGAGCATCAGGGCCCCTCCTTGAGCGCGAAAGTGGTCCTCGGTATGAAGCGACTTGGCTGCAGGGCATCGTCGTCGCCGGCCGAGGCATGCAGCCCCACGCAGAGGAGGGGCCAGCCGAACCTGTGTACGCTCAGGACGATCAGACGGACCCTTCGGGAGAGGGCAGGGGCAAAATGAAGCAGGGCGACAAGGACGGAAAGTGGGGGAGGGTCGAACTGTGTGTGGGGGCTTGTGTGTATGTGTTTGCGTGTGTGTGTGTGTGTGTGTGTGTGCGCGTGTGTGTGTGTGTGTGTGTGTGTGTGTGTGTGTGTGTGTGTGTGTGTGTGTGTGTGTGTGTGTTGTGTGTGTGTGTGTGTGTGTGTGTGTGTGTGCGTGCGTGCGTGCGTGCGTGCGTGCGTGCGTGCGTGCGTGCGTGCGTGCGTGCGTGTGTGTGTGTGTGTGTGTGTGTGTGTGTGTGTGTGTGTGTGTGTGTGTGTGTGTGTTGGTGTGTGTGTGCGTGTCGTGCGTGCGTGCGTGCCGTGCGTGCGTGCGTGCGTGTGTGTGCGTGCGTGCGTGTGTGTGTGTGTGTGTGTGTGTGTGTGTGTGCGTGCGTGCGTGCGTGCGTGCTGCGTGCGTGCGTGCGTGTGTGTGTGTGCGTTTGTGTGTGTGTGTGTGCATGTGTGCGTGCGTAAGTGCGTGCGTCCGTGCATGCGTCCGTGCGCGCGTGAGTGCGAGCGTGCAGCGTGCGTGCGTGCATGCGTGCGTGCGTGCGTGCGTGCGTGTGTGACTGTGTGCGTGCGTGTGTGTGTGTGTGTGTGTTTGTTTGTTTGTGTGCGTGTGCTTGTGTGTGCGTGCGTGCGTGACTGCGTCCGTGCGTGCGTGCGTGCGTGCGTGCGAGCGTGTATGCGTGCGTGCGTGCGTGCGTGCGTGCGTGCGTGTTTGCGTGCGTGCGTGCGTGTTTGCGTGCGTGCGTGCGTGCGTGCGTGTGTGTGTGTGTGTGTGCGCTTGTGTGTGCTTGTGTGTGCGTGTGTGCTTTCGTGCATGCGTGCGTGCGTGCGTGCGTGCGTGCGTGTGTGTGTGTGTGTGCTTGTGTGTGCTTGCGTGTATGTGTGTGCTTTGTGTGCACACGGACGAGCGCCAGCGCAACGTGGTCATCACCCCTCTCGGCCTTCCGCCCGCCCGCTGGCCCGAGCAGGACGGGCATCGAAAATGCCTTCAGCATGGCAGTCAACGAGTGGCTGGAGACCAGGGGCAACCAGCACAGTGACAGAGAGCTGCACCCGATTGGCCCTTCGCCCATGCTGCCTCGAACGTGGATTTGTGCCTCCTTGGGCTGTCTGCCCGCCCCCGGCCGCCCTCCATAGGACGAGAAGAATCTATTGACACAACGTGCCATTGATACATTCCAGGGATTCTGGGATTTCTAACAGCCTTCGCGCGGGGTACACTTTGCGCCGAGTATTGCCTACTCTGGCTGGCGCCGCTGGTCGGTCACCCATTCGCACTCGCCTTCGCAATCGAGTGGTCGCCCATGCTCCTCTGACTCAACTGGGTATGCCGCCTCACCCTGGCTGGACCCCTGCCCCTTGCTAATGCTGCTCGTCCCCCGCCCGCCCTCCGCCCGGCCATGGTCCTGCCAGGCCTGCCGTGGCTCTCTGCCCCACCCGACGCGGCCACCGGAGGGTCCGCCCGGACCCCCTCGGCATCAACCCCGCCTCGCCCCCAGACATCCGACGTCTGGATTTTTTCGAGACGCGGGCCCCCGACTTCCCGACCACTTCCCCGGGCCCAGTTTTTTATTCCGAGCCTGTTGTTAATGGTCCTGAGGACTGGTGAGGGCCCCGAGAGGCCAAAAACTGCGAAAACCCTTCGTCTCGATCTTTCCGAGACGCCCGATGTCTGGGCGCCTCGCCTCTGCCTGCCGCTACGGGCTCAGCTTTCGGCCCTTCGCCGATGCTGCCTCGGGGGCAGCTCTGCCCGCCCCCGGCGCTCGGCGCAGGCCTGGCATGGCGCCTGGCGCCGTCTGCCCACCGCATCTGCCGCCTCGCCCCTGCTGGACTCTGCCCCTCTTCGCTGCTCGCCCCCGCCCACCTCCTCCTCCTCCTCCTGCTGCTCCTCCTGCTGCTCCTCCTCCTCCTCCTCCTCCTCCTCTTCTTCTTCTTCTTCTTCTTATTCTTCTTATTCTTCTTATTATTATTCTTCTTATTCTTCTTATTATTCTTCTTATTAGTCTTCTTCTTCTTCTTCTTAGTATTATTAGTATTCTTATTATTATTATTATTCTTCTTCTTATTCTTATTATTATTCTTCTTATGATTCTTCTTCTTCTTATTCTTCTTCTTCTTCTTCGTCTTCTTCCTCCTCCTCCTCCTCCTCCTCCTCCTCCTCCTCCTCCGCCGCCTCCCCTCTCCTCTCCTCCTCCTCCTCCTCCTCCTCCTCCTCCTCCTCCTCCTCCTCCTCCTCCTCCGCCGCCGCCTCCGCCTCCTCCTCCTCCTCCTCCTCCTCCTCCTCCTCCTCCTCTCCTCCTCCCCTCCTCCTCCCTCCTCCTCCTCCTCCTTCCTCCTCCTCCTCCTCCTCTCCTCCTCCTCCCCCCCCTCCTCCTCCTCCTCCTCCCTCCTCCTCCCCCTCCCCCTCCTCCCCCTCCTCCTCCTCCTCCTCCTCCTCCTCCCGCCTGGCCCTGGTCTTGCAGGGGCCCGCGGTGACTCCCCGCCTCGCCCGACGCGGTCCTCCGGAGGGCCCGCCGTCCGCCGTGGAGCCCCTCGGCGTCGGCCCCCCGCCTCCCCGCTGGGCCTGTGGCTGCCGCGGCGGGCCCAGCTCGTCCCCGGCCCGGCCGCGCGTGGGCTTCGGTCGGGCATGTCCTCCTACAGGGGGACTTGCTGGAGGGGAAAGGACAAACAAATGAGTCCACAACTGTTCAAACATGGCCACAGCAAATAAGAAGGAACACGTCCCCAGACTGGTTTTGGACTACAGTCGGGGCGTTGACCTAAGGAACCCTAAATAAGGAACGAGGCCCCTTTTCTCCACGAATTAAACTTCGACTTCCCATCGAGAACAGAAGGAAAGCCTGAGGCAAGCCGTGAAACACTTCAGGAACACGGAGCCCCTCCCCAACGAAAAGGGTTCCTTCTTCAGGGCCCCGACTGTACAGGGGGACTTGCTGGAGGGGGAAGAACAAACAAGTGAATCCACAAATGCTCAAACATGGCCACAGCAATTCAGAAGGAAAACGCCCCCCAGACTGGTTTTGGACTACATTTGCATGTTTCCTCCTGTAGGGACTAACCAGCCTCGAACGTATCCCTATCCCTACGATGGGCGATCACAAAGCAAGGACAATCTTGGGGAGAGGCCCTCAAAAACTGAGAGAACCCTTAAGATCGGCATCGAGGTGAGGTGATGTCAAACATAGGGACAGGGACATGTTCCAGGCTGGTGGAGGGACGCGCCCGACTTCACCCTGGGCCTGCCGGGCCAGTCCGGCTCTGCTGCGCCGCCTGCCCGTCGCGTGCGGCCTCTGCCCCGCCCCCTCTGGCTGGCCACGGTCTCGCCGCGCCGGGGCGGGGGCCCGCTCTTCGGCTCGCCGGCCGCGGCTCGATCCGCTGGGAGCCCCTCGGCATCGAGCGCTGCGTCGGCTCGCTCGCAAGCTCGCAGGGCTTGCCCCCCCCCCCCCCCCCCTGCTCGCAGGGCTGGGGCGGTGTCTCGGCCTGCGCGCCTTCCCTGGCCTCTCGGCCTCTTTTCCTGGCGGCCCGCCGCGCCTTTCCGGCCACCTGGCCACCCTCCCCAGACCCCCGACGCCACGCTCTGATTCTCTTTACGTCGACCCCCAGAACATTCGACCCACTTCCCCGGGACGCTTCTCATTCTGGCTGAGCCGTCAACTCGTTTGACGGCCCCGAGGCCCGCCTCCCCGCCTGGTCCTCGGCTTCGGCCTCCCTGTTTGTACGCCAGACCAGTTTTTACACCGCGGGGTGTCGCTGCGGCTGAAGACGCACCCAAAACCAGGAAGGCAACAAGTCTTTTTCATCCTCCCCCTCCTCCTCCTCCTCGTCCTCCTCTTCCTCCTCCTCCTCCTCCTCCTCTTCCTCCTCCTCCTCCTCCTCCTCCTCCTCATCCTGGCCGTTTTGCGGCGGCTGTTTTGCGGCCGTTCTGCGTCTTCCTCCTCCTCCTCCTCCGCCTCCTCCTCCTCCTCCTCCTTCCTTTCCTCCCTTAGAAGCGGGGCGCCAACTCCTTGCCGCCACGGCCGCGGCCCTTGCCGCCCCTGGTACTCTTGCCGCCCTTGGTCTGCGCCATTCGCGCTTCGGCGCTGCCGCCAGCGGGAGTGCCTCTGGGGAGACGGGGCGACGGGGTGGGTGGGGGGGGGACAGGGGCAGGGCGGTATGTGAGGGAGCAGGCGAATGAATGGGGGAGGGGGGCAAGGTTACATTTGAGACCCTTTGGCGCGCGGTCTGTTTTTTGCACGGCCGTCGCGCAGCAGACCATGGTGTCAGCATCAACTACACCATTGGGTTACTGATCGTATTGCGAGTTACTGCTGCAACTACTGATCGTGTAAACCAGTTCTGATACTAACCAGCGCGCACAATAGTACTCCCACCCATCGGTCGGAAGAAGTAGATAGAAACATGAAATAGGAAGGCACTGGAAAAAATGTGGGTTCCATCCGCCCCCGAAGGAGAACGGAAGAGGTGCAGCCGCTAGATCATTGACGCAGGAAGGCGCTCAAAAGGGACTGGAATCTGGGAATGCAAAAATACGGGCTTTCAACAACCGATGAGCACGATTTCCATGACTCGTGGTCCAACGTCGTACTCGAAGGTCGCAACCGCTGCAGACTGAATCGCGGGAGCGGGAGACGGCGCACAGCCGGCGAGAGAGAGAGAGAGAGAGAGAGCAGCATGTCACTCTCTGCTCGGCGCCGCGCGCTTGTCCCGCGAGTGGAGCTGCCGCTGGGGCGCGGCGTGCGTTTGTCGCTCGCCGGGTCGCCGACGTCTGCTGCGTGCGCGTTTCGCGCGGGCCCCACGAATATGCGCCGCCACCGCGTCGATTCCTCCTCCCTCCCCTGCCCTCCTCTTTCCCTCCTCTTTCCTGCGGGGGGGAGGGGGGGAGGGAGGTGGTGGTGGTAGTGTACACACGTCGTTCATGTCTAGTCGTGCTCACTTCTAAGTGCGTTCATTTCGAATTGTTCTTGGCCACCTAGGGGCCAGGATGGGCAGGGCAAAAATAACTAGAATCGAAAGGATCTCGACCCCCCCCAACAAAAATCAGAGAACTTTGAGCGCGTTTCTCTATGTTCGGCGATGACGGGCGTCATGGGGGGGGGGGGGGGAGGGCGGGGGGGGGGGATGACGTGACGCCCCCCCCCGCCGAGTGGCTCCGACGAGCGACGAGCGACGAGCGACGAGCGACGACGACGACGCGAGCAGCATGTAAGTGGCGATCTGCCCATTGCGCCTGTGTGCACCACAACGCTCGCGTGCACCACGCCGCGCGTGTGCACCACAACGCCTGCGTACACCGCAACAGCCGTGTGCAATGCACCGCCCGCGTATACCACAATACTTGGGAGCACTACAGCGCCGGTGTACATACAACCGCAGCAGCCATGTGAAAGAAAACGCCTGTGTACACCACAGTGCTTGCGTACACCGCAGAGCTTATGCACGCCACAGCGCCCGTCTACACCACAGCATCCGCGTGCAACGCAGCGCTGGTGTACACCACAGCGCCTGCGTGCACAGGACCGGTAGAAGGAACATGTACGTCAGGATTTGCTGCGGACAACTAAACGCCACGCCAGGAAAGTTCTGAGAATCGAATACGACATTTGTCCTTCCTCCCTCCTCCTCCACCTCCTCCTCCTCGTCCCCCTCATCCTCCTCCTCTTCTTCCTCCTCCTCCTCCTCTTTCCTTCTTTTCCTCCTTCTTACCCCCCTGTCGTGCGGCTTGGCGTTACAACGCACGTGCGCATCTCATCGTGCACCGAAGAATGGTCGATTGAATCGGTCCACTTGGTTCTCGGACGGCCAGTTTAGCTGGAGCCTCCTGGACGCAAATGGAAGTTAGGGTGATGCGGGCGGACTCGGGGGGACTCGTAGATTCCAGCGGCGCTCCTTTGTCCATGAAGATTTGTTTTCCGTTGTTTTCTCTGGAATCCACGCGCGCTCAATTTTGTCACCAGGACTCCTTCTGAAATTCTATACACAACAATGGTGCTGTGTTGCGCGCGGTTGATGTGGTGCACACAGGCGCCGTGGCGTACACAGGCACTGCAATGCACGCAAGCATGTGGTGTACACTGTGTTGTGTTGCGCACGGCTGATGTGGTGTACGCAGGAGCTGCTGTGCCCGGAAGCGCGATGGCACAAACTGACGCTGTGTTGCACGCGGCTGCTGTGGTGTACATCGGCGGTGTGGTGTGCACAGGCGCTGCGGTGCACGCGGGCACTGTGATGTACACAGGCGTTGTGGTGCATATCGCCACCTACATGTTCGTGCTACCCGTCCTCCGCCATTCCTAAGCATTCCCAGACGCCGCCGGCGCGAAACGTGACGTCATCGACCCCCTCCCCCCCAGATGATTGCCGTCATCGGCCCGGAATAAAAAACAGGTTCCAGCCGCGTCCGCGCGCACGACGAGGATGATCGACGAGCGACGAACCACGAGCGACGACGACGACGACGACGACGACGACGACGACGACTCCTGCGGACCAGACACCTATGCGGATTCCTACGCGGACACCTACGCGGATCCCAATGCGCACGGCGGCAGTGCCCGGAGCGCACTGGGGGGGGGAGCGTTACGTCATAGGGGGGGGGGGGGGAGCGGGGGCCATGACGCCCGTCATGCCCCAAGCAATAAAGAAACGGGCTCTTTCGAAACAATTAGGAACGAACCATGTCTTCATGTTTGGGCCCCGTGTTTCGCTCGCCGGCGCGACGCGCCGGCGGCCTTGCCTCGGCGGGGCGGGCTCCAAAAAACCCAACACGTCGCGAGGTCGTCCGGGGTGGGGCCGCGCGCGAGCGGGCGACTCCTCGCTCGGGCTCCCAGCTCCGTCCCGAATCCGTCTGGGAATCGGGGCATACAGTCGGGGCGCTGACCTAAGGAACCCTAAATAAGGAACGAGGCCCCTTTTTCTCATAAGTTAAGCATCGATGTCCCACGGAAAAACCTCAGGAAGACCTGAGGCAAACTGTTAAACAATCGAGGAACACCGAGCCCCTCCCCAACGAAAAGGGTTCCTTCTTCAGCGCCCCGAATGTAGCCTGAACAGTGTTTTCGGTTCGCGCTTCGCTTCCGCTTCAAAACGAAGTCTGAGCGAAAACGCCGGCCGGCGTCGCGCGGGCCGTTCTGAAACCAGACCGCGAGTGGACAAAACAGCAGCCCCCGAGCACCAACGAAAACAAAACGCATAACAGAACGGTGGCACCAAAAAACGAGACGCAGAACAGAACGTGGCACCAAAAAACAAAACGCATAGCGCCACTTCCAGTGGAAATGACGTCTCTGTTTATGTTGCCCCCTTCGTACTTAAGGACATCATCCCAGAAATGATTTCGAGCACCCGGAAAAGTGTCGAAATAGTGTCGAAACAATGTCGACAGTGTCGAACGAGTGTCTCCCAGGGCCTGGCACGTGAAAACGCTCGAGCCCGGGGGTACCTTTTTCTGGTGCTCGAGTTCTTTCGGGCGATCAAGGCGAAAGTAGGTTGGAACATCATAAGTCTCTGTGTGTCTGCAGCATCCTTGAACGCCTCGTCGAAGAGATCCTGACTGAGTCCGCGTGTCCTCCCGCTCTGCTGGACCCACCAGAGCCCCACGGGAAGAAGGGGACGGCGGCGGAGTTCGCAGCCCCGTGGAGCCACGAGATCTCGCCTGGGTCTGCGCGTCTCCCCCCCTCGCGCCTCCCCCCGACCTCCCGGGAACCCACGGGAAAGGCGACGATTTCGCAGCTCGCGGCCCCACACGGAGCAGCGAGGCGTCGACTGGGTCCATGCGTCCCCCCGTCCCTCTGGACCTCCCCGGAGCCCACGAGAGTGGCGACGCTTGCGCCGTTGGCAGCCCCCCCCCCCAGAGCTCCGATGTCTCGAGTGGGTCTGCGTGTCCCCTCGCCCCGCCGGACCTCTCTGGAGCCCGCGAGCATGGCGACGGTTGCGCAGCTGGCAGCCCCTCACGGAGCCGCCAGGTCCCCCCCTCCACCCCGCTGGATGTCCCAGGAACCCGCGAACATGGCGACGGTTGCGCAGCTGGGCGCAGGCGGCAAGTGGGACGTATGGAGCATGCAGGATGGACGTAGCAGGCAAGACGACGAGGGAAGCGGGAGGCCGAAGCAAGAGGAGGGAGGAGGCGAGGGATTTTCCCAGCGCGCTGCTAACACGGGCTCCAGAAAGAACGGCTGCGAGGCCTGGCCGCCAGGTCGGAAACATGCAAGCGTCAGCTCAGCTGGTGAGGCTCGTATCAGAGGGAAAACCTTTGCACTGCCTCTGGATACCCTCCAGCTGGGACTTAGAAGTAGCATGGGGACCCAATGCGGCCATCGTGCAGGGCTCCCACAAACGATGCGGACAAGCGTTCGCCCGGCCGCTACAAGCCCATCAGAAATCAATGGATGCCTTCTGCCATAATGCGTGGGAGGCATGGACCTCCTTTCCCGATGTCCAGAGGGATGCCCTGGTCGGGGAACGACCCAGCCAGAGAAAAAGCCACAGGCTGTCATCGCGCTCGGGGAAGAAGGTGGGGAGGGAGGGAGGCGGGAAGAGGAAGGAGGTGGGAGGACGGAGACCAACAGTGATCTGCTCGAAAGGAAGACGACCTGACCACGGGAGGGCCGGGAGCCCCACCAGCCCTTGAAGGCCCGAGTGGTTTCGCGCGTTTCCTCTTCCGGCGCCCCGTTCCCCCTTCGTCGAAGATGTACCCCTCCGTCGACCCTTACGCCTACCCCTGGCACTGGACGGGGCGCCCCGCGACCGATTCGAGCGTCCAAGATGGCCCGCACGGCCTCTTGGGCCGACTGGAGCGACCCAACTGGCGCACAAACCGACAGAAAACCAATGACTATTGCATTCTCGCGCTTTCGCTTCATATAAATTCGCACTAACCTGTTAATTCATCTGACCTCGCCGCCTCCATCCCGACACACCGCGACCCTCTCCCGCTCAGTTCCTCGCTCTCCCTGTTGTTCTCCCCTCCCTCATACCTCCTTGCCTCTTCGGCTCCTCTCCCCCCTGTACCATCCCCGTCCCCATCTTGGACGCCCGAGTTACCCCTGATGATTCGGGGCTCTGGACGCCCGAAATATCCGGGGTAACTCGGGACCGGGATAACTCGGGTTCGGACTCCCGAAAAACGAACCCGAGTTAGCCCTGACCCGAGTTACCCCTGATAATTCGGGGCTCTGACCATCGCCATCCCTCGTTCATATTCCTCCCCCTGCCGCCCCCATGCCCCTGACACCTCCACCGCTGTACCTCTACCCACCACCTCCTTCGCCCGCCAGAATGAAGAGAGGACGGCAGAGAGAGAGAGAGAGCGAGTGAGAGCACGAGAGTGAGAAAGAGAGAGAGAGAGAGAGAGAGCGCGACACATTACATACGCGAAGGGGACAGAGAGAGAAAGAGAGAGAGAGAGAAACAACAAAAAGAGACAGAGAGAATAGAAACAGCAGGATGGATGGCCCACTGAAGCGACAGCGTGCTGCTTCCACAATACCTTGAGCCGAAGGGCCAGTGAGCACGGCGCAGAGAGTGGCCACGTCTCGCAGCGAAGACAATGCCAGCAAGCTGCGTAGTACAGCGGCGCTCTATCATGACAACCACTTGCACAATATCCACGCGAAGAGGACGTGCACCTTGGAAAGGAGCCATTGTACACTGAAGTACTTAGCGATTGATAGCTGCCCCGGCGCGTGATATGTTTAGTTCCAGCATGCTTCGTGCGTACGCGAGCCACACAAACGATTCCAGACGCATGCAGCTACAGTCAGCCAGTATAGTAAGGGATGCGCGATAAGGATGCAAGGGCCTTGGACGCCCACTTCGAAGCTGTTCGAGCGGGGCGCGGCAAGCGAAAGCGGCGAAGGATGGACCGAGGAGGCGAGGATGCAAGGGTACCCTTGGGGAGGTTGCCCAGCCTTACTATCATGGTTGACTGTATGCACGTGTGGAATTCTCTCTCGCCGAGCCACGCAAACGGACATCTCACCGGATACACCGAAACAGCCTGAAAGCAGGGAACAACATAGGGCGGCGCGCTGGTCGCAGGCAAGACCGCCGAGCGACGAGCACGGTTCAGCGTGCCCTCTGCTGCCTTCTCTCCGCCGACGACTTTCGACCTTCTTGCATGTATACACACACTGCTTACGCTGCGCCCTTTTGTTCTCCGCCCCAACCGATTGCAAATACCCGCTGCTGTCGGTTCAAAGCTTCATGGCTGTTCACTCTCTCCGCTGTGCGTCTGCTCCCCCTCTCCACAACGTGCACTGCGTCCTGCGAAATATGCCCTGTGTTATGTTTTCTATGCCGTGTACCATCTTTCTCTGTCTCTCTCCCGCTGTGTCTCTCCCTCTCTCCCTCCGCCTCTCTCCATCTCACGCTAAAGCGTAGTATCTCTCTCTTGCAGTGTCTCTTCCTCTCTCCCTCTCCATCCCTCTCACACAGAGGCGTATGTGTGTGTTATTGGTTTTGTTCTCTCTCTCTGTCTATATATATATGTGTCACGCTATGTTTTTATGTGTTGCGTGTTCTCGCCCGGTCGCTCCGAAACAACATGCCTAGTGTTAGTGCCCCCCTCTACTCCCGATGTACCCTACGCTCTGCAAGCGCGGCCGCCCACTAACATCGACGAGGGATGTAACCCAACACCCAGCAAGGATCGACCTAAACAACTTTGGCGTTTCCGTTTTGTTGTCGCGTTACCTCGGTGTGTCTTCAATCCGCCTTTGCCGCAACACGAAATAGAAACGAAAGCGGCTAACAAAATCACCCAAACACCGTTTGGGTCGACCCCTGATCCCCAGAGCCACAAAAACCTGGAAACGACCGCCCACCGAAACAAGCACCACACTCTCACAAGCAAAACTTGGCTTCACCAAAGAAACAACTTTGAGTTGACCGCGCTTTAAAGTTACCAAGGCCCATTGACCAATACCCAGAGCCAGAGAAACCTTGAAACAACCGTCCACCCAAGCAGGCGCCACACTTTCACAAACAACACTCGACTACACCAGGAAATCCTATCTGAGTTGATCGCACTCTCCATGTACCAGGGCCGCTCAATGTCTCTAAAAGGGGGGCTACGCAAGATGCTTGGAAAGTCGACGTGGCGGGATGAGCAGAAGGCCGATTTTACTCCCTCTCTCTTTCTGTCTCGTTATCTCTCTCTCTCTCTCTCTGTCTCGATATCTCTATTTGTCTCGTTGTTTCGTTCTCTCTCTCTCTATATATATCTCTCTCTATATATACATGTGTATATTTATACACATGTAAACATATCTGACCTCGTCCACTCGGTATATATATATATAGAGAGAGAGAGAGCGAGAGATGCATGTATATATATATATATACATACGCATCGATGGGTATATGTGTATGTATGTGTATAGCAATCGAAACACAAAAAGGCCAATGACAAGGCAACCATCGAGAAATCCCCCGCACTCCATAGAACAACGTCGATCAATATTTGTATACATCGGTGTCACGATCTACGGCTCTATCCCACGATCGGTCGATCGATATTACTGTGTGGGTGTGTCTGTGTGTCGGTGTCACAAACTATCTGGATATCGATCACACTGCCGATATCCCAAACCAACCAGATCGAACACATTATCTAGCTATCCCACTGTCAAAATATTCGCGGACCGATATATATATATATATATACACAGAATGTGTGGTCACACACAAATATTTATTCATATGCATGTATACGTGTATACACACACCTGTATATGTATATCTGTGTATATATACACACCTGTATATGCATATGTGCTTCTATATAATAGATTTTTTATTTATTTATATATATATATATACATATATATATATATATATATATATCCGGTACGGTGCCTCGAGGCACGAAGTGGGGTTAGCCCCAGGCTCTCATGTGTTCTCTGTTCTCTGTACTCAGAACTGGGATATTCTAGGATTCTAGGGTCTGGGGCCCAAGGTCCCCAAAGTTCCTGAGCGCTTCCGCGCGCGCCTGGGATGCCTCGAGTGACATTTCCACTGGCCAGGGGGCCTCAAGACGAGCGAAGGGTGCTCCAGAAAGCGCCCTGGAGGGTCTAACAGGCCTCCAAAAGAAGCGCAAGAGCGCTCCGATAAACCAAAGATGGCTCCAAGACTGCCCAAGAGGCCCCAAAGACGAGGTCTGGGGGCCCTCTGGGGCTGTTTTTCGGCCGTGTTGGACATGTCCTGGGCCATCTCAAAACGAACGCGGGGGCGTCTGGGGCCGTTTCGGTGTGCATCGGAGCCAGACACGCGTTCTCTTAAAAATCAATCGTAAGCGTTTGTAAAATGCACGGAGCTCGGCAATTGGAACCTCCTGGGCAAGTTTTAGCCGGCGTCGTGGGGCGTCTTGGAGGCGTCCTGGGCTGTCTGGAGGCTGTCTTGGGCGTCTTGAGGCGCTATGTTCGTGGGCGGGGGCCGCTCTGGGCCCCGCCAGGACGGTTCCCGGAGGCCCGGGGCGCACATGGCGGCGCGAGGCACCTGGCAGGTTTCCATGGCCACGCGCACACACAAGTACAGTACATATATGCATATATATATATATATATATGTATATATATATATATATATATATATATGTATATGTATATATATATGTATATATATATATATATATATATATATATATATGTATATGTATATATATATGTATATATAGATAATATGTGTGTATATACATATTCATATTTACACACACGGCACAGCTATCTTTCTAATGTAAATGCATACACATACGAACACGCATACACATACATGCATACGTAATACATGCAGGTATCTATTCATACACAAATGTGCGCACTGATGCATGTATATGCATGAATTTACATCTATTCATACATATTTGTGTAAACAGCTTCGCCAGAAAATGACAACAATTTGAAAAGAACAAATGAACCAAACATGGTTCTCAACGCTGTATGAAAAACTGAAAAAAGGCAAACCAGACCACCGGGGACGCCACCGCGACCGCTCTGGCGCTCCGCGTTCAGGGGCAGATTCCTGCGCACCTCCTCTTGACGCAGGCCATGCCTGCCACGCCCTGCGCCCCTGGCGTGGATAGAGACTGCGCTCAAGGACCACCCCTTGCGCACCCTCTCTGGGTCGCGGAAGTGGACCTGGAGTGGGTCGAGACCGCGCTCAGGGACCATTCCATGCACACCCTCACAGGTGCCGAGAAAACGCCGCCCGAGCCTTGCCCAGCGACCCTCGCGTGGACGGAGAACGCACACCCTTACTGGTGCTTGTATATATACATATATATGTATACATATACATACATATACGTATGAACATAGATGTATGCCCTGTTTTTATACATGTATATATGTATATGTGTATTTAGATATGAGTACCTATGTTGGTATACATGTATGTATATAGTTATCGCATCGTCTGGCCTCCGTGGGCAGGATCCGGGCAGGTGGGAGGGGGTCGTTACTTTTGAACAAGTTCTGGATATTATATACATCCGTGCATGGATTAGCCATGGAGGCAAGTTATGCGTTTCCTCTCTCTCTACAATGTATTACACGTCCTTACAGAACAAATGGGTAATCCATCTTTATGTATTAACTGCGTCTGCCCCTTTCTCTGAATGTCTCCCTTCCTCGATGTGAGTAGTATCGTTGCTACCCTGCTTACTCGTGCTACCCTCTATCGATCCTCTCTGCTTAACTCTTTTCTCTACGCTTCGCCCCACGCGCTCTCTACCATGTACTCCATGAATCCGACCGTAATCGCAAGGACCGGGTGCCTGGCCACAACCAACCACTCGAGAATCCGAGGACCTTGCGGTTCCACGAACCCTGGACCTGGAACGAGGAGCCCAAGATCCCGGCCAACCGACATGGGTCCAGAACCCAGAGCGGGAACCCGGGAACCCGGCCGGTAAGTGAAACCAGCCCAAAAGTTCCAACTACTCTGTCAGTCTCCGCTAGAAACCCTTCAGTGCAAGCGCTGAGTGGGAATGTCTTCACCGAATTCGTGTGAAGATGCAGGAAACCACCCCTCTGTGGGTCGATAAAAAACTGCCACAATGCTGCAATCCTGCTTGCTCGTCGCGGCAGCAACAGGCATTTGCCACCCGGTGGACATAGTCGAGCCAAAAGGCGCAAAACAGTCAGAATCGGACCTGGGAGTAGCGGCGGGTCTGTTGCAAGTGCGGTCGAGGTGGGGCTGGTGAGTGGCGCGGGCGATGAGCGGAGGTAGTCGGTGAGGTGCTTTGCGGACGAAGGCGCCACCGTAGGAATTCTAGAGATAGCGGCGTTCGTAGTTGAGGTGGCAGGTAAATGTGCGGTTGAAGGCGTCAGTCGAACGAGAGAACTGATGTGGTTGATAGTTCTGTCGCTGAGGGTCGACACCATGGCTATCTGAAATGTTGACGCCCTACAACTATCTCCTCACTTACCCGCCTCCCCTCTCCTCCGCATTCCTCCATCCACTCGTTCCCCTTGTTCTGCTCCTCCTCAGCCTCTCCCTCCCCCCCAGCTCGCCCCAGCGCGCGCGCGAGACTCCTGAGAAATGTAAGGCGAAATTGCAAGCGGTTGCTTATGACGACGATTGAAACAGATCGAGCAACATCGCAGCATCCGAAAGCAGCCCTGCTCGTGGCATTGCTCACAAATCTTGTTCGGCGCATCCTTCACAACGTGGTCTGGTCTCCAAGCACAGAGCCACCGCCGCAGAGTTACAATTTGTAAGCTCTGGGGTGCCGCGCAAAGAAACGTGTGCGACATAAAACGTACAGGTGACACCCGATTCAGGAAAAGCAATGGGGCACCTCAGTGAAACAGAGGGGAACCAAGTCTCGAGACGGGCATGGCTCTTGAAGCTGGCATGAGTCACTCCTCAGAGGATGTTGACGGACTGGCACCAATCTCTCCAACTTGGAGGGCGTGTCAACCAAGCACGGTGTCACAGTGAGCCAGGATAAACATGTTGGATCCTGCCAGCCAGTGTATGGTTGAGCGTCTCTGTAAATATTTCAGGCCTCAGTGACCACGCCCGCTTGGGCCCCAACACCGCCGTCGCGAACTCGTCTGATTCGGTCCCAGAATGGAAACTGGCCCGGGATGGAGTCGGACCCTGGAAACAGGGGGCTTCCCCCGGCAGGGTCCCAGGAGCGCGAGAGCGTTGACAAACCTCCAGAAGCACTTTTCTTCACCCTGACCATGACGTCCTGTTCCCTCTTGCGTATCGATGCTAATCGACGCTAAGTCGACGCTAATCGACGACACATCGCTGCTACCAAGCGCTAGTCGACGCTAAAGTACCACAACAACGGAACTGCGAGCGTGTGTATATATATATACATAGATACATATATATATGTGTATATATATGTATGCATATACATGATGGTTCACACATCTGCAACTACATATATATATATATATATATATATGTGTACATGTAGATGTATGTATGTATTATTGTGTATACGTATGTATGTATGTATGCATGTATGTATGCATAATGTATGTATACATGTATGTATGTATGTATGTATGTATGTATGTATGTATGTATGTGCGTGTATGTATGTGTGTATGTATGTATGTATGTATGTATGTATGTATGTATGTATGTATGTATGTATGTATGTATGTATGTATGTATGTATGTGCGTGTATGTATGTATACATGTATGTACGTATGTACGTATATATGTATGTATGTATGCATGCATGTATTTATATATGTATGTATGTATGCGTGTATGTAGGTGCGTGTATGTATGTATGTATGTATGTATACATATATCGGCGCACCGGGTCCGGGGGCCCGGGGCCGGGACCTCGACCACAAATGTGCACCCCGGGGGGCCCGGAGGCTCGTCGGGGCTTGCCGGAGGCCTCCCCAGTCAGACAAGACGGCCCAAGAAGCGCCCAAGACGGCCCAAGAAACTTCCAAGAGGCCTCCAAGAGGGCTCCGAGATGCTGAAGATGGCCTCCAGACGTCCAAGGACGCCCCCAAGAGGCCCCAAGAAGCCTCCAACATGCGTCCCAAGAGGGCCCCTAGACGCAAAAATTGGCCCATTCCCTTCGTAAAACGTACATTTTCAACAAAGTTGTCTTTTGGGCTTTCCGACGTTACAGGACGGCCCAAGAGGCGCCCAAGACCGCCCCAAGACGGCCCAAGAAGCTTCCCAGAGGGCCCCAGGACAGCCCAAGAGGGCCCCAAGACGGCCCAAGAGGCGCCCAAGATGGCCCAAGAGGGCCCCAAGACGGGCCCAAGAGGGGGCCCAGAGGGGGACCACGAACCGCAAGCTCGAGCCTTCCGCCCCAAGAGGCCGCCAGGAGGCCCCCAGGAGGCCCCTCAAGAGGCCCCGGGAGACCCCAGACGTCCAAGGACGCCCCCAAGAGGCTCCAAGAAGCCTCCAACATGTGTCCCAAGAGGGCCCCTAGACGCAAGAATTGGCCCATTCCCTTCGTAAAACGTACATTTTCAACAAAGTCGCCTTTTGGGCTTTCCGACGTTACAGGACGGCCCAAGAGGCGCCCAAGACCGCCCCAAGACGGCCCAAGAAGCTTCCAAGAGGGCCCCAGGACAGCCCAAGAGGGCCCCAAGACGGCCCAAGAGGCGCCCAAGATGGCCCAAGAGGGCCCCAAGACGGGCCCAAGAGGGGGCCCAGAGGGGGACCACGAACCGCAAGCTCGAGCCTTCCGCCCCAAGAGGCCGCCAGGAGGCCCCCAGGAGGCCCCTCAAGAGGCCCCAGGAGACCCCAGACGTCCAAGGACGCCCCCAAGAGGCCCCAAGAAGCCTCCAACATGCGTCCCAAGAGGGCCCCTAGACGCAAAAAATTGGCCCATTCCCTTCGTAAAACGTACATGTTCAACAAAGTTGTCTTTTGGGTTTTCCGACGTTACAGGACGGCCCAAGAGGCGCCCAAGACCGCCCCAAGACGGCCCAAGAAGCTTCCAAGAGGGCCCCAGGACAGCCCAAGAGGGCCCCAAGACGGCCCAAGAGGCGCCCAAGATGGCCCAAGAGGGCCCCAAGACGGGCCCAAGAGGGGGCCCAGAGGGGGACCACGAACCGCAAGCTCGAGCCTTCCGCCCCAAGAGGCCGCCAGGAGGCCCCCAGGAGGCCCCTCAAGAGGCCCCAGGAGACCCCAGACGTCCAAGGACGCCCCCAAGACGCTTCGCGTCACCAATTTCTTCTCGCAACGATTCCTGGGTCTGTGACTCGACAGAACCTAAGCGCGCGCGAAGCGCGCGCGTGGTTCTAATATGTATGTATGCATGCATGCATGCATGCATGTATGTATGTGTGTATGTTTGTATGTATGTATGGACGTATGTATGTATGTGTGTATATGTATGTATGTGTGTATATGTATGTATGTATGTATGTATGTATGCATGCATGCATGCATGCATGCATGCATGCATGTATGTATGTAGGTAGGAATGTAGGTATGCATATCTAGATATAAGGCTCCCATGACTTGCGGCTGAAGGAGGAGGATGAGGAGAATCACGAGAACGAGGAGGGCAACCAAGCAAGACAAAAGCTCCCCCATTTGAGGGGCCGCAGGCGCGCCCGGCTCCGCAGTGGGGTCTTGACCCTCACCTACGCGTCGGAGCGCGGGGTGTCTTCGGGGTGCGGCAGGACCTGCGGCAAAGATGCAGGGAGGATGTAGGGGGGGAGGAGGCAGGGGCGCAGGGGGCAGGTCAGAGCGGGAGCGGCGGCGAGGAAGGCATGGCGGACGGCACCACTGATAGCCAGGGAACTAACAGTGACGTAAACACAAACAGTAGGCACTGAAAGCACTGTGACATAAACATAAGCAGAAACATAAACATAACGTAACTGTCGGGGGGCACCACTGATAGCCGGGGAACTAACAATGACGTAAACATAAACTGCAGGAGGCGGGAAGCTCCGCCAGAGGGGTCCAGCTCACCTCGAAGAAATCCGCGCGGACCTGAGCATGTTTATGCTCATGCACCTTCCCCGGGGACAGCGCTTGCACTCAAACAGTGTCGCTCCTCCTCTCAAAGCACTGGGCCGTGTGGGCGGTCTGGCGGACACGCGTTCAACCCGAAGCCGCTCCGTCGCCGCCTCGTCGCCGCCCGTCGTCTGGGCCGTGGCGGCAGTCTGGCGGACATGTTGTCGCCGTCGCCGCCCCGTCGCCGCCTCGTCGCGGCCTCGCATAATTCCTTTATCACAAAGAATTGGGATCTACCCCCCGTGGATTATCCACCCGCCGTTGTCATGCATGTTATACACGATACAATCCCATGGCCCATCAAAAATCAGAATTCATACCATCCCACCCCAACCAATATCGTTTCTCCCGCCAGAGTCCGCAGAATATACTGTGCGCGCGCATTCGTTGATCAGAAACCATTAATGTTCAATCGCGCTGTGTATTAAAATCATTTCAAGATCCTGTTATACATAATCAACGACATGCACACGCGCGCGTCGTCCTGCGCGCATGCGGCAGTACTTCGAAAAATCTAGGCGTCGTAAGGATTTCCAAAACGGGTGTCCCCAAACCGCATGACACCAAATGGTTTTGCAACATGAAGTTTCGAGGAAAAGTCTGCGCAAACTCTTGTTGACTGTCTGTTAAAAGCCGTGTTTGTAGATCTTCATCAGATTCGCCCACACGCCTGTATAAGACGTGTCAAAATAGAAGCGTCTGTATAAAAGGCCTCTCGCGACGACGTGTCAAAATCATTGGAATGCTCTTGCGCGCGTCCTGGAAATGGGGGGGGTCGCGATCCCCGTCAAATCATACCATGCGGGCCATTCGCGTTCGTCGGCTGCGCGCGCATGTCGTAACCATTCCAGACTTTTCCTCATCGAAGCGACGTCACCATCATCGTAATCGGCTTGATCAGCATCGATGCGTCATTGGCATTGCCGTCGTGGCCGTCATCATCGTCACCACCATTGCGAGGATCACCATCGTGTTTAACATTGTCGACATCGCAATGGTACCGCGCCCGCCCACGTCACCGACGCGCAGTAAAGTGCCCGCGCGTCGGCGCGGCCTGCGGGACGCGCTAAGAAGTGCCCGGCGGTCAGCGCCACCGCGGTCGTGTCGGTCGGGCGAAACTTGCTGGCCACTGTGCGCGCGAGCGTGCACGGGCCGGCGCGGCAACAAAGATGCACAAGCCACCACCAAGCACTCATCGCAATCGTTGCCGCCTGGGTTTTGAAATCCAGGTTGTGGGCGGGTGGGTGGGATGATTGCGAGAGCAGTGGGGTTGACAACTGCAAATATGTCAGACAAATTGCACCTCGTATATGCTCCTTTTCCACAAAAGTAAGTTCTACCACCATCCCCCCCCGGGAGTTATCGAATCCCCGGGAAGCGATGCAAAACACATATGGTTCTGACCCAGAATGTCCGTCCTACCTGTGAACGCATTGTATCCCAGCGAAACCCGTATCGGTTCCCCCTCGGTCCTTTCAAACAAATACTATGCGCACGCACTTGTTCATCAAAAATCAGATGTTCCCTCGGATATTTTGTAAAACCAACGAAGTGCACACGCGCGCGTCGTCGCAAGCGCATGTTCGGTTTCGGAGGGATTCCCAAACCGAATGTCCAAACAAACATAAATAAACACACGCAGGGCTTCGCAACACGGATTTTAACCCAAAGCGTCCGTGCGCACGCTCTTGCGAATTCTTCGGGAAACCATGCGTTGTGGGCAACATTTTCATAACGATCTACCGAACGTGCTTCGCGCGCGCATGTCGAAATCGTTCGAACGCCCCTGCGCGCGTGCTGGGGTGGCACGGCCCGGGTCAAAGAATCCCGTGCGAACCACTCTCGCGAGTCTGCAAGCGCGCGCATTTCGCATTCTTTCCAAAACCTCCAACACTGACGCGACGACGCCGTCATCGTCGCTGGCGCGATCAGCATCGGCGCCGTGACTGGCTGCTCCGTCGGTGCTGACACCCTCGTCACCAACATCGCGACTATCCTCAACACGTCTACCGTCGTCGACGTTGCCATGGTGCCGCGCCCGCCCGCGTCGCCGACTCGCATTCAAGTGCCCGCTGGGATGTGCCGAGCGGTCAGCGCCACCACATTCGCGTCGGTCGCGCCAAACTAGCTGGCCGCTGCGCGCGCGAGCATGCGCGGGCCAGCGCGGCCGCAGAGATGCACCAGCCAACGCCCAGCACTCATCGTAATCGCTCCCGCCTGGGTTCTGCAAACCAAGTTGCAGGTTGGTGGGATGATTGCGCGAGCAGTGGAGTTGGCAACTTCAAGTTCGGCAAGTGAATTCCCTTTTTTTTTTCTAAGGAAGAACCAGGGTCTACCCCCCCCCAAGGATGAAGACCAACCTCCTCGCAATACCAATTACATTTGATTCTGCCCCATCGTCAATCCGAAATACGCATTTGCACCGCCGCAGGGGGGCCGGCATCGCCCCCCCCCCCGCCACCCTCTACAAACAATACTATGCGCGCACGCCTTTTTCAAAAATCATGAGTTTCCAACAATTTCCTTGAATTGACGAAGTGCACGCGAACGCGTCATTTCGCGCGCATGCCGACATCTTTCAAACACCTTCGATTTCGGAAAGATTTCGAAGTATAATATCGAACAACAATAAAACAGGGTATCGCAACACTGATTTTCAACAAAAGCGCGCGCGCGCGCGCTCTTGCGCTTCTTCCGACAGCTATACGTTTGGTACATTTTCATCAAATGCGACCAAACGGGCTTCGCGCGCGCGTGTCGAAATCGTTCCAACGCCCTTGCGCGCTTGCTGGGTTGACGCGATCCGTGTCAAATAATCCCGTGCGAGCCACTCTCGCGCGTCTGCAAGCACGCATTTCGCATTCTTTCCAAAACCTCCAACACTGACGCGACGACGCCGTCATCGTCGTCGGCGCGATCAGCATCGGCGCCGTGACTGGCTGCTCCGTCGGCGCTGACACCCTCGTCACCAACATCGCTACGTCGACGTTACCATGGTGCCGCGCCCGCCCACGTCGCCGACTCTCACGCAAGTGCATGTTGGGATGTGCCGAGAGATGCACCAGCCAACGCCCAGCACTCATCGCAATCGCTCCCGCATGGGTTCTGCAAGCCAAGTTGCATGTGGGAGGGTGGGATGATTGGGCGAACAATGGAATTGGTAACTTCAAGCTCGGCAAATGAGATGCACCACGTAGACCACATATATGACGCCACGTGGATTCTCCTTTCAAAAAAAGATATACCCCCACCCCCCGGCGTTCGCCGCCCCCCTTTCGGGTATGTAAATCATATATGATTCTGACCACATGTCCATCCTAAATATGAATGTACACTATCCCCGGGGAACCGGTATCGCTCCCCCTGAAGTCCCCTTGTAAAAGATAAATACGCGGGGACATCTCTTGTTGCAACATAACACTTGTTCACGAATCCCTTGCAACAAATGGGACGAAGTGCGCACGCGCGCGTCGTCGCGCGCGCATGCCGACATCCTTCCAAAACCTTCGGTGTCGGAAGGATTTCGCTATCGAGTTGTTCCAAAAAACTTACCAAAACACATGGTATCGCATCACTGATTTGTGAGAAAAAAAACTTACGCGCGAGCTCTTCTGAAATCTTAAGAAAACCACGAGGTCTTAAATATTCCCACAAAGTGCTACCAACCGGGTTTCGCGCGCGCATGTCGACATCAGTCGAACGCCCTTGCGCGTGTGCCGTCGCGAGAACCCTCTGCAAAAGCTGGGACGAAATGCAGACGCGCGCGTCGTCGCGCGCGTATGCCGCAATCCTTCAAAACCCATCGGTTTCGGAAGGATTTCAACATCGCGTGTCCAAAAAACCTACAAAAAAACACAAGGTTTCGCAAGACGGATGTTCAACAAAAGCGTGCGCGCGCGCTCTTGCGTCGTCGTCGTCGTCGTCGTCGTCGTCGCCGTCCTCCCTCCTCCCGCGTCGTCGTCGTCGTCGCCTACGTCGTCCTCTGTCTTTCCTCGTGTTCGTCGTCGTCGTCCTCTTTGGCGTCGTGGTCGTTTCCGTCGTCGTTGTCGCCGTGGTCGTCCTTCCTCCTCCTCCCTCGTCGTCGTCGTCGTCGTCCGTCGTCGGCGTCTCGTCGTCGTCCCTCCTATTTCGTCGCCGCCGTCGTCGTCGTCGTTGTTGTCGTCGTCGCACGAAGCGGGGAGCACCCACCCTGTACAGGCGGGCACGTTTGCTGGGGCGTCGTGCTCGACCTTGGCTGCAGGGCGCCGACCACAAAGAGGGCACGACGAGGAGGCGCAGCTGCGAACACACAGCGGCATTCAATCCGCAGAAGCGCAGTGACCAGGCCAAGCCTGGCCCCACATCGAGCTGCGCGTGAGTCGCAGCAGCGGAGGAGAACAAACAGAACATCGGACCGCGAGAGCGGCGATCCTGGAGGGACGGGGGGAGGGAGAGGGAGGAAGAGGGAGGAGGAGGAGGGCGAGGAGGAGGAAGGGAAGCTGCGAGTGGTTATATAGCCCTGCGGGTTGAAGGAACCAGGGGGGGGCCAGCACAAGACCTGCGGCGGAGGCGGTGCCACTGGCCAGCATGGGCATGGGCCAGCGAGACGCCCCCCCCTCCTCCCGCCACGCCTCGCTTTCGGGGGCGGCCTCCGCGGGGCCCCGCGGGCCTTCGCCCCGCAAGGGCTCGCACTCTCGAGCTGCGCTCCTGTGGCTCCGCGCCTCGACCGGCTGCGCGCCATGGAGAGGTGGGGGGCCGCTCGCCCTCGCCGGCCGCCGCGCTGGTCCGATGGAGCCCGTCGCAGGCCGTGGGAGGCACCGCGGGCTCCTCTCGGGCCGGGCGAAAGGGGGGGATAGCAAAGGGGGGGGGTGAGAATTTTTGGACGCCCGAAATGGGCACGGAAAGAATGGGTACCATGCCCAACAGCAGTTCTTGTTCATCTTGAACAGGATTCGCTGTCCACGCCGCTGCGGCCTGTGTCCGTTCGAGACAGAAGGCCGCCTGCCCAACAGCGGCCGCTGTCGGTTTGGGACAACATTTGTTGTTGGGCATCTTACCCATTCTTTCCGTGCCCATTTCGGGCGTCCAAAAGAATCAGCTCACGTAGCTGATTTTCCTGGCGCCTCCTGGCGCCAGAGGCGGCTATGTATCGAGAAATGGGCCCCTCGGTGAGGCCGAAATCAGCTGCATGCAGCAAATTTCGTAACCCCCCCTTTCCCAATCCCCCCCTTTCGTCCGTCCCGATCCACGGAGAGGACGGATGTGGACTCGATGCCCCTCGCCTGGCTGCCCCCTGCCCCGCTGCTGACCACAGCTCCCCTCCCGACGGCAGCTCGGGCGCCGGGGAGGCTCCGGCCACGAGCCGGCGCGACGTGCAGCTGCCCAGGAGAGACCCGGGCCTCCTCGTATATAGGGTTACGTCGGGCCCGTCCCCCTACAGGGGGATTTTCGACCAAACAAAAAAAAACAAAAAATAGAAAAAAAACATAGTTTTTAAACATAGTCTGGGGAGTATTGTTTGAGCATTTTTTGGAATCATTTTGGGGTATGTTTGGAGGTAATCTTGATTCTTCGTCGAAAATCCCCCTGCAGGGGGACAGGCCCGACTTTACCATAGGGAAGGTCTTTGAGGGTCGGAGAGAAATCCGAGAGCTCGGGAGGGTGGCGCGCAGGAGGCCCGCGGGTCCTGCCGGGGCGGAGGACAGGCCCCCCGGCGACGCCCTCCGCAGGGGCTGCCGCGGGCCATCCCCCGGGAGTCCAGGGCTTCCCTGGTGCGGGCGCCGCGCTGGATGCCTCTCCTCCTCCTCCTCCTCCTCCTCCTCCTTCTCCTCCGTTTCCTCCTCCTCCTCTTCCTCCTCCTCCTCCCAGGAGTCCAGAGCTGCCTTGGTCCCAGACCCCCTCGAGTCATGAAAAAATCACGGCGGAAGGATGTCCTATGTTTTCGGCCTCTGGGGGCCTTTACCGGCCCTCGGGACCGTCAAAAAACGACACGGGGAGAAAAACCGGTCCTGGCGAATAGGTCCGGAACTCTGGGGGTCGCGTCATGAAGAAATCACGACGTCGGGGGTCTGGGGTGCGGGCGCCGCGCTGGATGCCTTCGCCCACGCTGACGCTGGCCTTGGTCGCTGCTCGCTGACGGCCGGGAGATTGCCGCCCGCGAGGCCTGCCATCACTGCGGGACCTCGAGTGGGGATCCTGTAGTGCAGCGCAGGGTGCGTCACCCAAATAGTTGCCAGAGCTAGAGGAATCCTCTTGGGCCGTCTTGGGGGTCTCTGGGCCGTCTTGAAGCCATGCTGGGGCGACCCAGAGGGCTTTGGGGGTTCTATTGGGGCGTCTTGGAGCCTCTTGGGCCGCGTGGGGGCTACATGTGGCGGCCCTGGCGTCCCGGGAGAGCCTTGGAAGGTCCCGGCAAGGGGGGGAGAGCCAAGGGACGTCCTGGTCCGGGGCCAGGGCCTCGGATCTCCCAGGTGTAATGGTGAGCATGTGTCTATACATGCATGTATAGATATAACAATACATGTATACATACATATAGATAAATGAATATGCAAGGTTGGTAGTCTCAAGGTGACGCGTGCATGGGCTTACCGATTCACCCAGCCAGTGACTTTCCACTGGACGTTCTGGCAGGGGCCACAGCTACATGATGACTGCGGCCTGCCCTTTGAGCCTCTCGGCGGAGACGCTTATCTTCAGCACCAAGGCGAGAGGCTTCTGCCTCAGACATTGGCGAGAGATTCGATAGAATTCACTCGCGGCAACGAGGCCGTCGAGAGTCAGAGACGTGCGCGAGGAGGCGCAACCTCTGGACAAAATCAGTACCACAGAAAGGACACACTGGGGTACGGAGGTACCTGCGAATTTGGGCTCGTTCACCGTGCTTGGCACGGCGATAACTCTTTCAGGCTCGCGCGGAAGCGAAAGACAAGGCACATGCAGCACATGTCCAGGTCAAACCCTTGCCCTGGGGGGTGGAACGCGCTTCTCGGTTGCAAGACGACCCCACGATATACATATACATAGAGACATACATACTTACCTACATACATACACTCACATACATACATGCATGCATGCATGCATGCATACATACATACATGCATATACACTTACTTAATTACTTATTTACTTACTTACTTACTTACTTACTTACATACATACCTACACACATATCCTCCAACGTACCGCTGGGCACGGAGTGGGCGATTCCTGAGGCCGTTTGCCCAATCCCCTGAGCCTCAGTCTTCACTCCTGAGGAGTCTTCCAGGGGCACGGAGCCCAAATTGCCAAATCCGCCGGGGCTCATCGCATGGCCTCTGGGGTTCCTGACGTCTTCTCGCGTGAATGTTTTAGACTGGCCACGAGGGGGCCGCCAAGACAGTCCACGGGGCCCCGGGACGCCCAATCATCGCCCCAAGACCCCAAAGATAGGCCCAAGCTGGCCCAAGAGGCCTCGAAGACGCCGCAAGAGGCCTCCAAGAATCCTCCCAAGAGGGCCCGAAGAGGCAAACCGCATTGATTGTCCCCAGGAGTTTGACAGATTGTGGCGTTCTCGCCTTTTCGGCTGTCCGACGCTCCAAGACGGCCCAAGACGGCCCAAGCGGCGCCCAAGATGGCCCAAGAGGGCCCGAAGACGGCCCTAAGAGGGGCCCAAGAGAGGGAATACGAACCGAAAATCCAAGCCTTCCGCTCCAGGAGGCCCCCAGGAGGCCCAACGAGGCGCCCAAGAGGCCCCAAGAGGCCCCCAAGAGGCCTCCAAGAGGCCCCAAAGATGCCCCCCCAAAAACCCACAAGCCCCACGAGGCCCTAAAACGGCACCCAAGAGGCCCCCGAGAGGGCTCCCGCAGGATCCCAACGAACATCCAATGGCGGGATGGGCCGCACACGATGCACACACACACACAAACACACACACACACACACACATATATATATATATATATATATATATATATATATATATATATATATATATCGCACAGCATCGATTCTAAAACACCTATTGCTAAAAACACATTGCTTGGGATCTGTGGTGGCCAACATTTGTTCGTACAAGGAGGCGCGACTGAGGGCACAACTGGTATCGCGAACGCGGCCAGCTTCATCACCGAGGGGAAGGAGCTCCCCCGTGCGGAGCACTAGCCCGCGAAGAAACCAGCATAAGAAGACACTAGCGAGGAGGATGATAATGAGAACGGAGGAGATGCTTTTCTGGTTGTGCGCGCTCCTTCTTCTTCCTCGCCCTCTTCCTATAGCCGCCAAGTTCAAGCGGCTGGCGTGACCTGCCGCTTGCCTTGATTGAATGACTGCGAAGCGGGAGGGCTGCTGTGGAGGATGAGAAGGGTGGCGCCTAGATAGCAACGAGGGTCCTCAGGCGCGAGCCGTCAGAGCTGCCCGCATGCGGCGAGGTCCAAGCAGCCGATTCCATCTGGGCAAAGCTGGGCCAAATCCGCGGTGAGGACGCTGACGAGGTCGCCGCCTGAGCAGCTGCTTCGCCAGCCAGCGCCGGCGGCAGCTGGGCTGAAGTACAGGGCACCCGAGACAGGCGACGCGTACCAGATCTGCTTGGTCAAGAAGTGCTTGTTGATGACAAAGGAGCCCCGGTCCTCTATGACGATCGTGAGCACGCCGTCCTCGAAGGACAGGTCCTCCACGCTGTCCAGCTCGGCGGCGTCTATCGTGTCGTGCAGGCAGTGGAGCATGCCGTCGGCCCGCGCGTGGAACGTGGTCTCGTCGATCTCCGCGCCCCGCCCGCCGCCCACGTCGCCGCGGCCAGTGGCGAACGCACGAGGCCACGCCGCGCGCGCCGCGCGCGGCGCCAGCGCCGGCAGCCGCCGCAGCAGCAGCCCGCCGCGGAGGCAACCGGGCCCCGCGCGGGCCGCCGCGGCGGGCGGCGGGCGGCCCGCGAGCCGGCCAGCTGCTCGCGCCGCGCGCATGGCGGGAGGCGGGGGCGCCGCGGGGCCGCTGGCCCTGCTTAGTGTCAGGGCGGGACGGCCTCCTACAAGCGGATTCTGGACGAAAGCTTACACAGATAATCTATATAATGTATATACCGATCTATCTATCTATATATCTATCTATCTATCTGTATATCTATATATATATATCTATCTATCTATCTACCTAGCTATATATCTATATATCTATATATCTATCTGTTCATCTATATATATCTATATATATATATATATATATATCTATATATATATCTATCTATCTATATATATCTCTATCTATCTATATATCTATATATCTATATATATCTATATATATATATATTGATCCATATATCTATATATCTATATATGTACATATGTTTATCTATCTATCAATATATATAGATATATATATATCGATCTATCTATATATAGGTATATATCTATATATATGCCTATATATCTATCTATCTATCTATCTATATATCTATCTATCTCGATGTATGCAATATATATGGAGATAAACACACACATACACACATCTATATATATATATATATATATACACATGCACTCAGAAATATACAAACAAACAACGAACGAAAAATCGTCCCCTGACTGCTCTTGACTACTCCTCCTGCAAAGGGGCATGCCCGCCTCAGCCTTGGTGTCGGGCCTTCTGGGGGTCCCGCTCCGCCGCGGGGCGGGGCCCGCCGGGGCCCCGCTCCCCTCGGGGCCCGGGGAGGCCTGGGCCAGTGGCTGCGGGAGGAGGAGGAGCAGGAGTAGCAGGAGGAGCAGGAGGAGGAGGACGACGACCTTGCCGACGCCTGCAGATCCAATGTTCTCTCTCTCTCTCTCTTTCTCTCCTCTCTCTGTATATACATATAGACACATAGAGATATGCATGCCCTCGCGGGCTTCTCCACTTGTCTGTCTCTGCCGTGCTCCTCCACCTGGTCTGCACTCAGGCGATTTCGCAATGCACTGCTTACCTGGTGTTATCGTACGCTCTCTGACGCAACAGCTTTTTGTCACGGGCAGTTGCCTGGTTGACTAAACAAACGCGTACAACAACGACGAGGAGGAGGAGGAGGACGACGACGACGAAATGATGGGGGGGGGAGGTGATCCTTGCCCCTCGGGATCGCTGCGTCCAGCCCTGCCGCCCGGCAGGGAGACGCGCTCCGCCTCCGGACTGCCGGACCATACAGCGAGGAGGATCGCGTGCCCCTGCCGGTGGCCACAACTCGTTCGGAGGGGGGGGGGAGGAGGGGGCGGGGACAGGGCGGAACAGGGGCGCGAAGCATGCCCAGCGCGTCGCCGCGGCAGCCCCGGCGAGACGCCATGCCCAGCAAGCTGCAAGATATAGAGGGGGGGGAGGCTCGGAAGAGCTCGGGACGTTGACGGCTTGAGAGAAGAGGATGGCGTGTCGAGCCTAAGCGTGGTGGGCCAGAACTGGCGGAGCGAGGAGGAGGAGGAGGAGGAGGAGGAGGAGGAGGAGGAGGAGGGGAGGAGGAGGAGGAGGAGGAGAGGAGGAGGAGGAGGAGGATGGGAGGAGGAGGAGGAGGAGGAGGAGGAGGAGGAGGAGGAGGAGGATGGGGAGAGAAGGAGGAGGAGGAGGAGGAGGGGGAGGAGGAGCAGGAGGAGGGAAGAGGAGGGAGGAGGAGGAGGAGGAGCGCGGAGCGTGGCGGAGCGACCGCATTCCGCTCTTTGCACGATGGCTGGCCGTTGGGGCGCTGCGGGCGCTGTGTTCTGCCCAGCGCTGGGCCTAGAGCACACACGGGATTGCGCAGCGGGAGGTCGCTGTGGGGGGCAGCGTTTTGAAGAGCCAGATCCCAGCACGCTCGGCAGGCGCGTGTGATCTGTCAGTTAGCAATCCATCCGACCCCCATGCGGAAGGAACCCGGAACTCAGAGTTTGCTCTCGACTGCTTCGGCCTTGATATAATTACCGCCCCAGAAGCACAGATCGCGCGCGTTCGCTGCCCCTCCGGGAGCCGCAACACATTAGATTGCCGTCAGCCGCTGGCTTGCGGGCGGCGGGCCATACAACAGATAAGAGATTGCAGGCCGCAATCCATCGCGCCCATTTTCAGCAGGCACAGTTCGCGCCTTGCCTGCAGTCATTCACTTGATGTGGGCTGGGCATCATCACACTGCCCAACAAAGGGTGAGGCCGTCGTGCGTGCTCAGCCTTCGTCTACCACGCAGCGCGAGTTCAAACAATATCAACCTTCATTGTCCCGTCGCAAAGTACACCCCCGGTCGATATTAAGAAAACCATGAGATAAGAAATTTTGGGGCTGAACTGGGGAGCGGAAAAAAAAGAAAGTAGGGGCTAAATTCCGGGGCAGTTTCTTAGCCGGCCGGCGCTCTCAATGCCGCGGCGCGTCCGTTGGATTTTGCTCACGTGCAATTGCGAGTGGCAGCGCAGGGCGCGCGGACGCACAACGGAGACGCCAACCCCTGGCTCGCCCAAGTGGCGCCGACCTCTGGCCCGCGTAGGTTTTTTGCCGATGTGCGATTGCGATTGGCTGCGCCAGGGCGCGCCGTCAGGCGTCTTTGGGCGGGCCCTGGAAAGGCGAAACACAATCGCAAATAATCGGGAACCAGCGCCAGCGAGCCAGGGAGGGCGGCGCGCGGCCGACAGGCGTCCTTGGACGGGGCCTGGGGGGAGGCAAACACAATCGCAAAAAATCAGAAACCTGCGCCAGCGAGCCCGGGGGGTCGCGGCCGCCAGGCTTCCTTGCGCGGGCTCACAATCGCAAGTGATCAGAAACCAGCGCCAACGAGCCAAGGGGGGCGCGCGGCCGCCAGGCGTCCTTGGACGGGACCTGGGGGGGCACGCACAATCGCGAATAATCAGAAGCCAGCGCCAGCGAGCCAGGGTGGTCGCGGCCGCCAGGCGTCCTTGGGCGGGCCCTGGAAAGGCAAAGCACAATCGCAAATCATCGAAAACCAGCGCCAGCGAGCCAGGCGGTGCGCGCGGCCGCCAGGCGTCTTTGGGCGGGCACTGGAAAGGCGAAACACAATCGCAAATACATAGATCGTCCAATTTTTATTTGCACCGAGTGCGGTGCGTGGGCCAAACAGCGTTGGAGACAGAAGCTGAGGGCTCCTTGCATGAAGCCGGCGCCCAAGGGAATTGAGATCCCGCGGAGCCTCCGTAAGGGCGTCGGTCCTCATCGTAAGACGCAGAAGCAGATTGCATGTGCGATATACAAGCCGAGAGCCTTGCCCACACGTCGCGAGCCTCGCTTCGAGACCACCAGCTTTCTGCCTCGGCCTGATCCAAATTCGGAGTGTGGCTATGAGTCAAGATGTGGCCGCCCTCCGTGAGCGCGGGCGCCAAAAAAAGAGCTGGCGCGAGCGAGGGATGGCTCAGCAGGCGGCGTCAGCGGCGGTGGGTAGGGAGCAGACTGCCCAGCAAGCGCCGCCCTGCCGGGGCCACCAGATTCGTCCAGTGACAGGTCCGCCTCTTGGCGTGCTTCTTCTTCTTCTTCCTCCTCCTCCTCCTCCTCCTCCTCCTCCTCCTCGTCCTCCTCCTCCTCGTCCTCCGCCTCCTTCCCTCCTCCAACTTATGGTGGTCGTGGTGGAAAACGAGCCCATCAAGGTCGAATTCGGCACCCCGAAGGGGGGGGAGTGGGGCGGGGGCGCCAGGGGGGTATGACGCCTCGCCCGTTCGCGCCCGGGTCGCGGTGGCGTCTCTCCAGCGGGGCGCTCGTGTTGCACACCCGGCTCCTCTCGTGCAGAGCCCTCTATGAAGAGCCACCTCGATGTATGAAGAAGGACGGCCGCCAATGAGGAGGATGGAGGACGGCGGCGGCAGGAGGAGGACGCGGGAGGAAGAAAAAAGGGAGGAGGCAGGAAGAAAAAGGCAGGAGCTACGCCGAGGAGGAAGAGGAGAGGAGAGTGGACCTGATCACCGCCGGTTTGCCTTTGACTCGTCGTCGTCGTCGTCGTCCCCCATCGTAGCTGCCGCCACCGTTGTCGTTGCCGTCGTCGTCGTCGTACCCGTCAGCACTCTCGCACCCATGCGCCCACAACCAAACACTCAAAATGGAACGTGCAAAAGAACGGGACGGCCTCCCCTCCCTTCTCTTCCGTTTCTCCCCCTCCTCAGTCATACTCCAACCCGCACTCCGTCCCACCCACTCTCCGAGAATCAGACTCCAGCACACTCGGAACTCCCCACTCGCACTCGCACCCACTCGAGCTCGGACTCACTCGCACTCGCTGCGCTCACGCTCGGACTCACTCAGACTCGGCCCCGCTCGCAACCGAAGCGCACGCACGCGCAGCGCTCACGGCGATACAGACGAGCGCCCCGCGCGAGATCCGCCCAGGCGGGGTGCTGCCATCGCCCGTCCCGCGCCCAGAGATCGCGGGGAAGGTCTGGAGCGAGGCGCTGGTGCTGGCGGCTCCGGCGCCTCTCCTGGCAGATCTCTGGGCGACCGAGACGGGCACGGAAAAGTGCCCAGCAACAAGTGCTGACCCAGACCAGCAGCGGCTGCTGTTGGGCGGGCGGCCTGCTGTCTCGAGTGGGCGCAGGCCGCGGCGGCGTGGAGGGCAAATCCTGCTCACAAAATGAGCAGGAGCTGCTGTTGGGCATTGTCCCCATTCTTTCCGTACCCATGTCGTTCGTGCTGGAGATCAAATGGATGACGGCCTCCAGCGAGGGGCTTGCTTCAGAAGTCCAAGGAGGGGGCCGCCAGGTGTGATGCTGCACTCGCCCGTTGAGCACTCCAAGGCTGAGCCGCCAGGGATGAACAGATTTGCCCCTTCGCGCCCAGATTGTGGGGATGTCTCTGGCGAAATCCTGATCCTGGCACTCCCATGGCCAACCCGATGTAGTGGGCACATCACTTAGGCATACAAGGGGTGGCCGCCACGGGGTAGCAGATGGCCGCAGAGAGACGCAGAGAGAAGAGCCCCCTTTGACCTGCATTTGGAGTTCACTCCCAGGTGCTCACGGATGAAAGTGTCAGAACATGACATGCCCATCGTGGGGTCCCCCGCGCCGAATCGTGCTCTGCGCGACCATGCGCAGTGACCCTCTCCCCATCTCCACCTCTTCGGACGCCCGAAATGGGTACGAAAGAAATGGGTACAATGCCCAACAACACATGTTGCCCCAAACCTTCAGCGCCCGCTGTTGGGCGGGCGGCCTTCTGTCTCAAGTGGACACAGACCGCCGCGGCGGCGCGGACAGCGCGTCCTGTTCAGAATGAACAGGAACTGCTGCTGGGCCTTGTACCCTTTCTTGCCGGACCCATCTCCTCCGTGCAGAACCCTTCCCCCTCCCCGCTCCTCCCCCTCCCCGCTCCTCGGCCTGCCCGCTCCTCGGCCTCCCCCTCCCCATCTCCACCGACCTCCCCCTCCCCTCCATCCTCGGCCTGCCGACCCCGTGGGCGTGGCCGGCGGGGCCGTGGCCTGGACGGGCCGCGCGCTCATCGGCGGGTGGCCGGCCATGGTCCGCGCGCTCGAGAGGCCCTCCTGCGCGAGCGCCTCCACGCTGCCGAGCGCCACGGCCTCCGCAGGCGGGGCTCGGGAGGGGGAGAGGGGGCGGGCCCGCGCGCGGCGGACCCGGAGCCCTCCTCTGAAGGGGCCCTGGGACACACAACTAAATACACACACACAAAGATATCCCCCACATGTTCCTAGATGTTCTGGGTTTCTGTCTTCCCTAGATGTTCTGGGTTTCTGTCTTCCCCCCCACTGCCCATCTTTTCCAATATTTTCGGGGGAATCGGCGATTAAGTGTGTCTGTGTTTTTGTTCTCCCCTGATCAACTCACGGGGGCCTCCCAGTCTGTCCTGCTGGCTCGTGCGAATCGCAACTGATCGACGCTGGTCGACGCCAGTCGGCGCCAAACCCGTGCCGATCGACGCAAATCGACGCAATCATCTGCGTTTTTTTTTCATCGAGTGCCAGAGCCAGCGAACGACCGTGTGCTCTCGAGGCGGGATTGCGAAGACACACGCAATTTCCATGATGTGCTACCGAACGAACCCCCTAGCAGGGTGAAAGATCATGGAGGCAAGCTTCCCGCGGTCTGCGGCTCCTAGGGGCCCCTCTCAGGCTCTTGGAGGCGGTCCGAAGATGGCCCGAGGTGGTACGAAAAACGGTCCTGGCGGAAGATGCGGGGACAGCAAGCGACCACAGCCACGTCGAGGACACGGCCTGGGGGATGTCCTGTGCATGCCAATCATCGTCAGACAACCGAAGCCAGCTTGGTGCTGGCTGCGGCCGATGCGGCGTCCCACGACGGCCAAATCGACCACAACCGCAACCAAGTTGCTCACGTCGAGGTCGGTGGGTTGTTCCCCGAAGGGGCCCCCCCGAAAATCGAATTACTTGTGGTTGTGGTTCTTTGCTGTGCCCGGGGGCTAAGGTCGACACCTCGGGGGGTTCACGTAGAGAACAGATCACGACGTCGGGGGATCTAGGTATCCGATGCTCGAGGATCGGTGGGGCGACCCGTACCCGTCGGAGGGCGCAAATCGGGCGCGGGAGGGGGCGGGCTGGGTGGGACAAAACGCAAAGAGAGGAGACTATGCAAACTGTTGCTGTGTTCGCGGGGGCGCATAAGACGGCAAAACACTCGACTAACACGGGCACGTACTCTGGACGGACTACGTGCCGCCGAAACAAACGTGGCGGCGGACTGCCGGACCACTGTCACCCCACCTAGTGCAATGCGTCGGGCACAGGGAAAGGCAGGAAAGGCACGCACAGTAGACAGAGGTACCGTTCGAGTCTGGTGCTCAACTGCGTCAGTTGTGCCTCGTCGGCGGCCCAGGTACAATCCACCCGGACAGCTCCCAGACACAGCAACGCGATGAACTAAACAGCGGCAGCGGGATACAGTTGTGCCTAGTCGGCGGCCCATGTACAATCCACTAGGACAGCCTCCCAGACACAGCAACGCTATGAACTGAACAGCGGCAGCGGGATACAATTAGCCTGAGTTCGACCAGCTGCGGGAGGTGCCAAAATTCGCGGGGTCCCAAGGCAAATTGGCCAACAAAGGTGCCAACCACAAAGAGCCTTGACGTCACGCGAAGCGTGGCGGCAGCTACTCCTGGCAGGTCTCCTAGGGCAAACCGAAGCATACTGACGTATCGCACGACAATGTACACGCAAAAACAGGCAAGGCTGAACGTGGACCTTCGACTGACCAGGTCCCTCATAACAAATACAAGGGAACGAGAAGTTCGGACAATTTGAGGAGCGCGCTAGGACGACAAACGTACTACACGCCGATCGGTCTGCCGTTCCACGAACACACCTCCTGGCAAAGCCCCCCATTTCCATGACCCACGCAGTCGCATCTGCGAACGTAGTTCGCCTTACGCGGACTTTCTCTCATCTGTCCTGCTACGTCGCATGCGCGAGCATAATTCACGACATGCGGCTGCCTTGGCCTCTCCATATGTCATTTTCGCGAACGAAGATCGCGACATGCGGTCGCCGATGTCTTTTACTTGGGCAAGACGTGGCCCGTCAAGGCGTCACGGTCTGGACGTCCAAACTGTTGTGGCGCCCGCGGCTGTCATTTTCTTCAGCCGGAGTACATGTAGCTAAACTTATGGCTGTTAATCCCGTCGGCGAAACGTTCTCCTCATCAGTCCTGAAGTCGCTGTGGCGGGAGCTGGGCGCGGCTGTCTTGCGGTTCTAGTCGATCAGCCTGACTGTGGCGTGGTCGTACTTGAGTTTACCGCACATCGCGGCCGACGCCCCCTTCGTCACTGGGTTATCCCTCATATCACGAGTACCGTCGGAGCGGAGCGTTGACCTAAGGAACCCTAAATAAGGAACGAGGCCCCTTTTTCCAGAAGTTCAACCTCGATTTCCCATCTAAAACCTCGGGAAAACCCGAGGCAAACTTTGAAACCATCAAGGAACACCGAGCCCCTCCCCAACGAAAAGGGTTCCTTCTTCAGCGCCCGACTGTATTCCTCATATCACGAGTATCGCACCAGATCATGCCATGGATCTGCTTGGTGCGGAGCTGGTCGGAGAGCCACCAGCCGTGCTGCGCTCTGAAGGTGGACGCACAGCACCCATGGCGAGGGCCGCGAAGACGGACATCCCGTTCACGACCAGATGTGCCGGCATGGCATACAGTCGGGGCGATGACCTAAGGAACCCAACATAAGGAATGAGGCCCCTTTTTTCCATGAGTTAAACTTCGACTTCCGATCGAAAACATAAGGAAAACCTGAGGCAAGCTGCGAAACACTTAAGGAACGCGGAACACTGATGGAATGGGTCTGCAACCCATCAGCTGCGCCGGTGCCAGCTGCCTCTTGCTGTTGGGGTTCGCCGCCTTCGCTTGTCTGGGCGCAATTGGTAGCTCGCGTGCTGCAGTACGGCTCCGATGCCACCACGACTGTATCCATGTCTTCAACGTGTCGCGGATGCCAACATGCGTGGGCCAAGAGACCTCAGGTACGATATCCTCTCTGAGGCTGCTGGCCAACCTTTCCTCTGCGATAGCGCAAACGATAAACGTGCCTTTACCACGATTGCAGGTCACAAGACCTCTGGGGACACAGCTGTCCGACCAGTTTCAAAATCCATGACGAACTGGGCCACTCCGACGGCATCGCGTTCCAATCCCCAGCCAACAACAAGGAGTCCTTGATCAGCTCCAAAAAGGATGCGAGGCGGAACAACATCTGCCCATTGGGCCCTAATTGAACTGGTGTCCTGGCATCAGGTAGCACGAAGTCGCGACGATGTTGACAGCGCGCGTACGCCGTACCACTGGTGCAAAACCACGAGAACAATTTTGCCAGAGAGACGCCTCTCAACCTCACTCCTTGATTCAAAAGATGTCGCGCACAACGTCTCACGTGAGACAACCCACTCGCCACCAGAGCTCCCGTCGACAGACCCTCCAGTCAGAACGGCAGGCGCGGAGACCCTGTTCTACCTGCCTTTGCCAAGGCCCGACTTGGCCATCGCAATCTCGCCGCCCAGCAAGCACGTCTCGCACGAAGCGGCGGTGTCGCGCGAGGGCGCTCGCCCTCGCATGAAGCCGCGAGCGAGATCGGGCCCCGCTCTGCAGGACTGGCAGGGGAAAGCTCCGAGCCGCACTGCCGAGTGCTCGGCCCCTGGGCATGGGCTCCTGGGGCGGCCGTGGAACATGGCGGCGTCGAGCTCGATGGGGCAGGGCCGCCTTCCCCTGAGGGCTGGCGCGCGGGGCGGCCACCCACGAGGCCCGGGGCCAGCGGCACCGGCAGCCGAGCCAGCGCCGGCAGCACCCTTGCCAGCGCCTCTGGCCTGGAGGAGGAGGAGGGAGGAGGAGGAGGAGGAGGAGGAGGAGGAGGAGGAGGAGGAGGGGGGGAGGGGGGGGGAGGGGGGGGGAGAGGGGAGGAGGAGGAGGAGGAGGGGGGAGGAGGAGGGGAGGAGGAGGAGGAGAGGAGGAGGGAGGAGGAGGAAGGGGGAAGGAGAGGAGGAGGAGGAGGAGGAGGAGGAGGAGGAGGACCGGCTTGGTCCGCGCCTCGTCCAGCGCAGCATTGAGGGCCTTCTCCTCGGCCTTGGTCCAGGACCTCGAGCGCGGCCTGGGCGGCGGCGGGGGGCGCCCGACGGGGCGGCGCCTGCAGCGGCGAGCGGCCGCCGCAGCTCCGTGCTCATCGAGCCGCTGGCGTTTCGGCGGGGGCGCGCGGGAGCCGCGGACCTTTTCCCGTGCTGCGTGCAGCTCTCCGCACGGAGAGCGGTGGCCTGGTCGCACTTCTGCTTGACCTGGTGCTCGTCGCGTAATCTCCTGAGCCCAAGCCTGCTTCTCCTCGCTGAAGGAGCCGATGTCAGAGAAAAGGGCGTCGTCGACCGCGACGGCGACCCGCTTCACGTCCGAGGCGTAGCGGTCTGGGACTGCATTGGCGTTGGCCTTTGCCGCGACGCTCGCCACCGCCGCGTCGTGAGCCACCTTCGCCTGGCGCTGCTCGTAGGCCGCCGTCGAAGCCGCGATCTTGGCCCGCTCGAGCGTCGTCTCTGCAGCGATGCCGGCGGCAGCTGAGGACTTGAGGGCCGCGCTTTTCTTCTCCAGGACGCGGGCCGTGGCATCGTGGCTCGTGCGGGGGTCAGGGGCTCGACGACCGCTTGCTGCTCGGAGCGCTCCTCGGCCGACTGCAGCGCGCGCGCGCCTCGCTCGCCCACGTGTGGAGGCGGGCGAGCTGCGCCAGGAGTGCCGACGGGTCGTCGCTGGCGAGCGTGCGCGAGCCGCCGCCGTCCGCCCGCGAACGCCCATGGCTCTTGGCGCCCCACCGGGGAGGCTTCGCGCGGCCGCCCTCGAGCCAGGGCGGAGCGGCATGCCGGACCCGCACGTCGAGGACCTGCCGCCAAGAATTCTTCCTGGCCCGGCACTCTCCTTGACCCGCGCGTCCGGGGGCCGAGTGAAGGAGACTTTCCCCACGGGCGCGGCGCGTGCGAAGAGATGGAGACGACGCCAAGCGCGGGGGCGGACACGCGCGAGGCTCTGGTCGGGGCGAACTGGCCGAAGGATGAAAGCTGCCGCGGGCTAGCGGCATCCACTTGTTCACTGCAGAACTCATAGCCTTGAGCCACAATGGCTACGGAGGCGTAGAATGAGGAGGAGGAGGAGGAGGAGAAGGACGAGGGGAAGGAAGGCAGAGGAGAGGGAGGAAGAAGAAGGACAAAACAAAAAAGACTCGGCCCTGCGCGTGGTCTCTGGTCGGGCCCGACGGGGCATCGGGCGACGAACGGAAGACCAGAGAAAAGGAACCTCGAGCTTCCAAGCGATCGCAGGTCAGGGTTGCCGCGCACCGCGCAGCTCGAACCCGAACGGGCTTGGCTGTGTGCAGGTGTGCTGACTCCCGCGGGCCTGGGGGTGCTGCCGCCTCCGGGCCTCGCCGAGGCCGCGCCCCTGCGGCGCGGCTGGCGTCGGGCGGGCCCCCGAAGGCCCTCGCCGAGCCCTCGGAGATTCGGCTTCACCCCGAGCGGACCCCGGGTACAAGAAGTCGGCCTCGTCCAGTGCCGAGCACGACATCTCCTTCTCCTCCAGGGCGTCCGTGGCATCGTCGATCCGTGGCGGCATCGCGCGCCGAGCGGGCGCGATGCCTCGCGTCCAACGATGGAGCCACAGCGCCCCGCCCCGGGTCGGGGCGCGGCTCGGCCGAGCCCCCCCCCCCGCGCGGGGAGGGGAAGGCGGGGGCGGGCATGGGGCCCCCGCCAGGCTCGGCGGCGCGCAGAAGGGGGTGGAGGGAGGGGGGAAAAGGCTCTTTAGAAGGAGGCTGCTTCTTAGAGGGCGGCGGCCTTACATCTACACATAAGGACCGCGCCTTCTAAGAAGCAGGGGTGCTTCTAAGAAGCCTTCCCCCTCCCCCTACCCCCCTCTGCGCGTGGCCGACAGGCCGTGCGCAGAGAAAAAGGGGCCCCTTCGGGTGGGCCTGTCGGAAGGTGGAGGAGGGGCGGAGGCGGACAAGGTGGGAAGCGGCGGCAGGCCACGGGGCGGCGCGCCGCGGGCTGGCCGACGAGGCCTGGACGAAGTCGCGGCACTCGTGGAGGGGGGCGCTTCAGGTGCCGACTCGGCTCGACGAGCTCATCGAAGACTTACGGTCCGCACGTCGGACGTGCAAAAGAAAGGTGACCTCGATCATCAGCATCATCATCATCATCATCATCATCATCAGCATCATCATCATCATCATCATCATCAGCATCATCATCATCATCATCATCATCATCATCATCATCATCATCATCATCATCATCATCATCATCATCATCATCATCATCATCATCATCATCATCATCATCACATGGCGACCCTGACGACGTCAGGTCGAAAAAGCAGCTGGAGCATGTCCCAGCAAGGTTGCCCACGGCCTGCTGTAGAGGAAGGCCGGCGGTGGGTTGTGGTAGGTGTGAGCCCGCCTCGTGACAACTGAAATCTGCGTGGGGGAGGTGACAAGGATGGCGAGCGAGGTGGGTCAGTCGTCGTCCTAGTCTAGTTCCCGCGTCCGGATACACGTGTCGCCTCCAGAATAAAATTCCTGATGGCAGAAAGGAGATATGGAATATGTAGTGGCTCGTACAAAGAAATGAAATATCACAGCCCAACGTATCCTCGGAGGAGAAGGTGGAGGAAGGAGAAGGAGGAGGAAGAAACGTTACCCTCCTTCTTGTCTCCCGCACCAATTCCACAATGTAGATGTTTCTCTCTCTCTCTCTCTCTTTCTCCCTCTCTCTCTTTCTCTCTTTCTCTCTCTCCTCTCTCTCTCTCTTCAATCTCTCACTCTCTTTCCCGATCTCTCTCCCGACCGGAGAGGCGGCGCCTGCACGAATGCCTCCGCCTCGCCCACGAGAGCCAGCTGGTGCCACGAAGAACACGAGGACCTGCTGTTTCTCTTCTCGGGCTCCTGCGCCGCGCGCCCGCGCCCGGGGCGCGCGTCACGCCTCCCTCTCCCTGGGGCAAAAAAGGGGCAAGATCGACCAGCGTCGCCTCGGAACACGGGATCGGATCGGGAGGCGCGCCGGATCGGGGCCCTCCAGAACGACCTCGGAGCGCCGTGCAACCACCGGGCCGCATCAGGTCGCTGAACTGGGGAAGAGGGGCAAGATCGACCAGCGTCGCCTCGGACACCGGATCGGATCGGGATGCACGCGGGATCGGGGCACTCCGGAACGACATCGGAGCGCCGTGCAACTATAGGGCCGCATCGGGTCGCTGAATTCTGGGAGCTGCCACAAGGTCCAACTTTAATTCGGACCTGTCCCCCGCTACAGGCCGATCTTGGACGAGAAACAAAAAATACACCAAAAATCCGCCGACCCTGTCGGCGTGTGTGAGGGGTTTGTGCGTTCAAGTGTCATCTCCGTCATTCGTTGGTCGTCGTCTGTCGTCAGCTTTCCCAGCCTCCCCCTTTCCCTGGGCTCCGTCGTAATTGAGTCGAAGGGACGCCCCTTCCCTGCGATCCCTCCCCCGCCGGGGGGGTCGGTCCCCAGGGGGGGGGGTCCCAAGGGGGGGGGTCCCAAGGGGGGGTCCCCAGGGGGGGGGTCCCTGCAGGGGGGGGGTCAGATACGACGCCCCCCCCCCGGGAGTCCCGGAGCCCAGCAAAAAGCCCGAAGACGGCCCAAGAGGCCTCCAAGATTGCCCCAAGCCATCCAAGGAGAGCCCCAAATTGCCTAGGAGGCCTCCAAGAGTGCCTCGAGACGACGCAAGAGGAGCCCTGGACGGCCCAAGACGGCCTCAACAGAGCCCCAGGCTGTCCCAAGAAAGAATCTGGCCTCCTCCTCTTCCTCCTCCTCCTCCTTCTCCTCCTCCTCCTCCGCCTCCTCCTGCTCCTCCTCCACCTCCTCCTCCTCCTCCTCCTCCTCTTCCTCTTCCTCTTCCCCCCCCTCTGCTCTCCCTCCTCCTGCTCTCCTCTGCTTCCTTCTCCTCCTCTTGCTTCTCCTCCACATCCTTCTCCCCCCCCCCTCCTCCCCCATCCACCTCCTCCACCCTTCCTTCACCTCCCACTCATCTCCTCCCCCTGCCCCCCCCGTGGTTTTCATCTTCGTCGATCTCAGGGACGGCGGCACCTGCCGTACAGTCGGGCTACTGAAAGAAGGAACGCTAAATAAGGAACGAAGCCCCTTCTTGGCCCTGTAAGCGCCTCCGTGCCCCAGGAGGGCAAGAGGAACAGCACTGGAGGAACCTAGGGAACATCAAGCCCCTTCCGAACCAAAACTGTTCCTTATTTCAGCGTCTTGACTGTAATGCCTTCGCAAGGTTCAAAAATATTCAAACATACAAAAAAAGTCCCGATATGTGTTTAACCTATGTTTGGATTTTTCCTCCTGTGGAAGAACAAGCCCGACATAAGTCCAATTCAGGAAGGCTGACGTCGGGCGCAGGGAAGCGGCGCCGGTGCCCTGCCTCTCTCTGGTTTGGAGGTGGACGAGCGGAGCCCGACGCGCGAAACCGATGACTTTTGCTTGTGATGTCATTGTTGCTGTTGTTGTTGTTGTGCTTGGTAATGATGGTGTTGTTGCTGTTGTTGTTGTTGGTGGTGGTGTTCTTGCTATTGTTGTTGGTGTTGTTGCTTTTGCTGTTGTTGCGTTCCTGGCACATCTTGCCAACCGGCCATGTGCAGCGAACCTGTTTGGCAATCTCCGATGACATCTCGGGATCCGCCGCCGCAGCCAGCCTGCCCAGGAGGCCCCGCAGAGGGCCGCGCCAGCAGCACAAGCTGCGACGTGCACACCAGCGCTGACCGGCGGCAAGCCTGGGGGGGAACTGAGAAGTTCTGAGGAGAATCCTGGAGGCCTCGCGCGGCAACTTGAGACCCGGGTTACGTCGGGTCCACCTCGGAATCACGTCGGGTGCACCTCGGGTTCACGTCGGAATTACGTCGGACTGACGCCAGAGCATCGCCGCGCGAACGTCGACCCATAGCTTACGGAGCTGACGTGTGGACTAAATAATACAACTAATGCGCGCCGATCGAGGCCTCAAGGATTTTTCCTCCTGGGAAGGAGAAAGCCTCCTCAGACGGCTCGGAATTCCCCCGGCCTTCTGAGAAGTTTCCTGACCCTCCCCCGAAGCACACAAAGCACTCCTCAGAAGGCGCGAGGGCTTCTGAGAAACCCGGCCACTTGCTGAGAAGGTCTTCGCCTCCCCGCTTCCCCCCCCCCCCTGCTCGCCGCCGAATGGAGCCCAGGGAACGGGGAAATCGCAGGGCACAGATACCGCTACTCCCTGGGCCTCTCCTTGGGTGAGTTCTGGGCAGAATTTCAAGGCGAGTCCAGCGGTGGCGACGAGGGCCCCCGCCGTGGCCGCCACAGCGCGGCGTGGCTCCACATAAGGAGCTCCACCGAGGGCCTCAGCGGCGGTGCTCGCATGCGTCTCCCATGCTCCATGCAGCGTTTTGTGGCCCCAGAGCTCCACCGAAGGCCCCAATGGCGGTGTCCGCATGTTTTTCCCCCCAGCCAGTGCATCGCTCCGTGGCCACATAGGGAGCTTCACCGAAGGCCTCAATGGCGGTGTTCGCATGCGCCTCCCCCACCCAATGCATCGCTTCGTGGCCCCATAGGGAGCTCCACCAAAGGCCCCAGTGGCGGTGCTCGCATGCGATTCCAGCACCCAGTACAACGTTTCGTGGCCCCACAGGGAGCGTCACCAAAGGCCCCAATGGCGGTGTTCGCATGCATCACCCCCACCCAGTATAACTTTTCGTGGCCCCATAGGGAGCTACACCGAAGACCCCAGTGGCCCAGTGGCGGTGGTCGCATGCGTCCTCCACCCCACCCAGTACAGCGCTTCGTGGCCCTACAGGGAGCTCCACCGAAGACCCCAGTGGCGGTGTTCGCATGCGCCCCCCCTGCTACAGCGCGTCGTGGCCCCATAAGGAGCTCCACCGAATGCCCCAGTGGCGGTGTTCGCATGCGTCTCCTCCACTCAGTACAACGTTTCGTGGCCCCACGGCTCCACCGAAGACCCCAGAGGCAGTGCTCGCATGGCGGCCCCGCTCCATCTCGGGACACTCCTCACACGCTCCGTGGCCCCACATGGAGCGCCGCCAGGAGGCCCCAGTGGCTGCGCCAGCAAGCGTCCCCGCCCCGTTTCGGCACACCCCTCACACTCTTCGCAGCCCCATACAGAGATCCGCCGACGGCGATGCCCCAAATGGCGATACAGTCAGGGCGCTGAAGAAGGAACCCTTTTCGTTGGAGAGGAGCTCGGCGTTCCTTGATTATTTCAAAGTTTGCCCCGGGTTTTCCTGAAGTTTCCAACGGGAAATCGAAGTTGGACTTACGGGAAAAAGGGTCCTCGTTCCTTATTTAGGGTTCCTCAGGTCAACGCCTCGACTGCATTCACAACTGCATACGGCTGGCCTCTTCGCAAAGGACAACGTGCGCTTGTTCGGGCCGGCCCCGCCCACGGCCGGCGAGCGCTCGGGGCGGAGGCGGCCCGCGGAGGCGGCGGTCACGCGAAGCTCAGCAGGCCAATCTCCTCCTCCTCGAGCTCGTGGCCGGTGTCCAGGAAGGGCTGGCGCTGTCTGAAGAGGACGGATTGGGTGAAGGTGACGCTGAAGACCACCACGAACGCCCAATTGGCGAAGAAATACGTCACGGAGAACATCGGCATCGCCACAGCGATTCGCGTAAAGAACGCCGAGATCACCGATACCTGACATTTTCCGTTGCCGTCCGCGGCTGCCCTGTCGGATGAGCACAAGCCTGTGCTGCCATCGGCGTTCTGGAATCTCTGCGAGCCGAACGAGGTGTAGTTGGGGGCTATGGTGAGGAGCGCCATGCACAATGCAAGCAAGATGTACGCGATCACGTTACAGAGTACCAACAACGCTTGTGGCAAGGACTTGCGCTGCCGCAAGTCGTACATTGTGAAGCAGAGCACGCGGATGCCCAGCGAAACAATGCCGAACACGGAGGACGAGAAAATGTAGAGGACAAAGATGCCGAGGACCACAAAGTCTGCGGGGAACACCTTCGAGAGGCTCAGGAATATCTCGTCGGCGGGGTTAAAGATCTGCCGCTCCTTCAGAGTGAAGCCGCAGCTCCAGCCGCAGGAAGAATATAGCAGCCTGTCCAGCAGGGTCAGCAGCAGCGAAGAGGCCACCAATAGGCTCATGGCGAGCATACCCACCCCAATGAACCAGCGGAAGGGCACCAGGAAGTGCAGCAACGCCGGGATGACGGCGCCCGCCTTCTGCTCGAGCTCCTGCAACTTGTAGTTGTGCTGCATCAGGCTCTTATGCTCTCGCTGTAATCTCGAGAACTCTTTCCGATCCGCTGCCTTCATGCAGGAGGGGTCAAGCGACCCATCCTCGTTCGACGGATACTTTGACTGGATCATGCGATACTTCTCGCGGAGGCTGGACAGGCTCGACTGCAGGTCCTGCCGCTGCTCGGTGGCCGTTTGCTTCCTCTGGAGCCAATCGAAGGGCATGGCCGCCATGCCGTACGCCGTGTAAAACACCCACCCGACCACTCCCACGGACGTCAAACACGCGATTGAAAACGAGATCGCATTCAAGCCGTCGTGGTCTAGATCGAGCAGGTCCGTCAACCACCTGAACGCGCCGTCCTGCCCTTCCCAGACCTTGTCCAGGCTGGCGGCGTGTCCAGGCCTGAAGTTGAGGCCAATGGTGAGCAACACACAAACAAAACCTACGAAGACAAACGTGGACTTCATCGCGTTGCAACAGCTCGGCTTGTTCAACTTGCCGTCCAGGTCGCCACCTCGCTCTTCTCCGTAGAAGTAAGCGTGGGGCACGAGTCCAAAGGCACAGACGAGGAGCATTACGAAAAGCACCATGTAAGCGTTCCGCACGTGCTCCCGCGATATTGTGACATGCAGAGACTCAGAGGTTATGTCGCCCTCTGAGATGACGTAAATGTCCACTGGGATCAGCAATGTGCACAGAATGCTGACAGTCAACGATAATACAACGGTAACGCATGCCAAGCCATAAGACTCTCGCGGGTCTGCGAAGTAATGGTATAGGACATAACTCATGAGGAGCAAGCCTAACATCGCACCCGCAAGAAACAGCCATGGGTAGATGCCCGCCATCGAGGAAAGTGGACGGCGCCTCCTGGCTGCACCTGCACGTGCATGGAGGGTCGCCTTTGCAGGAAGGGCCTTTGAGCACGAATGCTTGAGCCAAAATGGCAACGGAGGGAATGGTAATGGTGATGGTAATGATGATGATGATGATGATGCTGATGAGGATGATGATGATGCTGATGATGATGATAACGGTTATGATGGTAATGGTGGTAATGGTAATGGTAATGGTAATGGTAATGGCAATGCTAATGGCACTGGTAATGGTAATGGTACTGGTGATACAGTAATGATGATTGTATTTCCATGGTGATGGTAAAGGTAATGGTGATGGTAAAGGTAAGAATGATGATGATGATGATGCTGATGATGATGATGATGGTGGTGATGGTGATGGTGATGCTGATGCTGATGATGATGATGGTGGTGATGATGATGCTGCTGCTGCTGATGATGATGATGATGATGAGGATGATGATGATGATGATGATGATGAGTGGCAAGGCTGATGAAGCCGACGGCGACGGCGACGAAGACGAAGAGGAGGATGATAATGCGGATGACGATGACGGCGACCAGGATCTGCCCATGGAGCGGCCGTTGGTCAGCGCCAACGGGGGCCAAGGCCCCCCCGTGCCGATGCACCTTTGGCGTGCGCGCATCAGGTTCGGCGCGCAGACGCCGCTGGGGGCACCAGGCGCGGCTGGCGAGCGACGGACAGACGTCTGCGACGAGGTCGTCAAAACGTTGTCCCCTGTCGAGGGCGGCGCCCCCGCACCCCACGTGCAGACCGCGGGCGCCGAAACTGGCGCCGCGGGCCCGCCCGGCTCCCCACGGAGCCAGCGCTCGGCAGGCCGGGGCGCTTCCCGCGCGCGCGCGCCCGCGCTGACATGGCGGGCTCAGCAAACGCTGAACTACAAAACCTTGCCGTCTGTTACTTCCGCCGGCTTGCGCCGGCGGAAATCGCCTCGTTTTACTTTATAGCCGCCTTCCGCGGGCCTTCCGCTGCTTTCCGCCGAAGAAAGCTAGGAGGCAACTCCTGGGAGGTCTTCGCCGGAAGGATGAACAAATATTAAGCCCAAGTGGGGGGCTGCTACACCAAATTAGGCCGCGGATTAAGCGGGATTCATCCGAATTTAGCGGGATTCAGCCCGAGTCAGCAGGATTAAACCGGATGAAGCCAGATTTCAGACCAGGGCAAACTCAGAACTGTATCTCCCAGGAGTTGCATCCGAAAGGACGGCAACTTCTCTGTTCCTCGAAGACCGGGCCCTCCCTTGAGCGCCCCACATGACGGACAGGAGCCGCTTATGAGCGGGGAGCCTCCCCTGTGCCCTTGCGAAGGCAAAGGCCTGGGGGTGCGCAGTCGGGCTTCCGGGATCGCGGCCGCGAGATGCGCGGGCCCGCGAGGGATGAGCTGCTCATCATCGGCATCTATGTGGAGGGTTGGAAGGGCGGCCTGAGCGGCAGGGCCTTGATCAGGGCTTGAGCCGTTCGGGCAAGGTCATGTGCCACGATCCACTCGAAGTGAGGACGGGCGAGCTTGAGGGGCAAAACCAGGCGAACGGGGGCAGGACGACGTCTGCTAGACCCGCGGCCTCTTTCACGGTATGTGCGCCCCGCGTGGACGGGGCGGCGCGCGCGGATGGAGCGGAGCCAGCTTGTCTGACATCGAGGGGGGGGGATGGGGCGGAGCGCGGATGGAGCGGATGGGGCGGAGCGCGCGCGCATCGAGGGGGGGGGACAGGGGGACAGGCGCAGGGGGGGAAAACATCGATCTGCAATCAGCGATACATCGCCGATAGATCGGCGATAGGCCCCCGCTAGTGCGATTGGGGGTCGATGAGTCTCCCCCTCAGCCTGTCACCCCCCGATCGTTGCCCCTGGTTGTCGGCGCACTCCCGAAGGAAGGCCTCCAGCGCGGCCGTGGCTCGGCCTCGCTGGCGTGATCGCCTGCGCGGTTCCGCCCGATCATCGGTTCGCACGTGAAGATCATGATGCGAAGCATGGCCGAACGGTCAACCAGGATGGCGTGGCCGTGCCGCAGGTCTAATGGTTCTTGGATCCGACAGGGCATTGTATGTTCCGTTTTTGTTGTGCAATGTTTGTTCCTCGGTTACGGCGTTGTCTTGATTCCCGTTCCGAGGTCGCTTTTGTACCAAACCATCCTGTGGTGCTGGGTACTCGTTTTGAAGAGAAGTCTTCTCCTCTCCTCTCCTCTCCTCTCCTCTCCTCTCCTCTCCTCTCCTCTCCTCTCCTCTCCTCTCCTCCTCCTCCACCTCCTCCTCCTCCTCCTCCTCCTCCTCCTCCTCCCTCCTCCTCCTCCTCCTCCTCCTCCTCCTCCTCCTCCTCCTCTTCCTCTTCCTCCCCCTCCTGCTCCTCCTGCTTCTCCTCCTCCTCCTCCTCCTCCTCCTCCTCGTCCTCCTCCTCCTCCTCCTCCTCCTCCCCGTGCCGACGCCATTCGATACTGGAGAAAGGGAAAAAGCTCAGGGGACGCACGGGGCGCCCCTGAGAATTCACTGAACTCGAAGAGCACCCCTGAGTAGCCCCTTCTCCAGTGAGTGGCCGGGCGACAGTGGCTTACGAATATCAAGCCTCATTGGCAGGCCAAGCACGGCACTCCCCAGGGAGGTAGTGTTCCGACCTGTGGCCACAACCAGAGGGTAAAGGCTCGGGCAACCAGGTGGCCACGTCTAGTTAGCTCCGGCTAGTGCCCCACCTGTTGTGTGTGGGCCGGTTCAGTGACCGTTAGCCGGCCCCACTGCCGTTGCCAGTACGGCAGCCCTCGACATCGTCGGCCTCATGTAGGCGGCGTGCTGACTTGGGCGCTCACCCCTGTCGATGGACAGGCATGGGCATCCCACCCTCGCAACGAGGGAGTTCCTAGAGATCTGAAAGCCACGGCTCGCGCAATGGCCGCGAAACAGGCCACACTACCATAGCGAGCGCGGCAGCCTCCGGCACTCAAAGTGTCAAACATTCTGGACGCCCACCCCTTGTCGATGGACAGGTGTTGAAATCCACCCATCGTGCCTCAAGCTAGGATGCCCGTGCCTGTCGATGGAGAGGCACGCTCCCTCCTGTCCGATCTCCTTCCCGCCCTCTTCGTGGCGCCCCCTGAAACACTCAGACTCCGAGCGCTCCAAGACCCCCAACAAAGGCATGACCTTCCGAGTGGAAGTCGCTACGAGCCTCACGCTAGGGTTCCGAGCGAATCAACGGAGTTGCCCCCCCCGCCCCAGCTAGCTCAGGCTAGCCTGCGTCACTGCACCGCCGATCTGTCTCAATGGAGACACTCCGGTGGAAGTATACACCTGCCTCACGCTGAGTTATCTAGGGCCTTTACGATTCACATCGATTCAGCTAGCTCTGGCTGGCCCACCAAACTGCACCGCCATTGTGTCTCAATGGAGACACTTTGGTGAATAGCGGCCCCCCTCCCCAATAAGGGATTACCTCTCGTTGTTGCCCCGACTTGCTCGGCTCAGCAAGCCTCGTCCCGCGTCCCGCCATTCCAACCTCTCTCCCCCCTCTGGTCCTTCCCCGCCCCCACCCTTTCGAGGTACCCCCTGCCACTCTAGGACTCTGAGCGCCCCATGACCGCCAGCAGAGGCATAGCCTTCCGAATCGGAGTAGATACCAGTCTCACTCTGGGGCTCCGAGCATCTCAACGGAGTCGATACTCCCATCGGCCCAGCCAGCTTGGCCTTACCCGATACATCGCACCGCCATTGTGTCTCAATGGGGACACTTGGGTAAATAGCGGCCCCCCTCATCTGCTAGGGCATTTCCTCAAAGCCTCAGCCGTTACCCCTCTCCTCCCATCCCTCTTCTTCCCTCCCTTCCCTAGCCAGGGACCCCCTAGCCCCCGGCTGGGTCTGCCTCCCTCGTCCTTTCCCGTCTCCCTTTTCCCCCTCTGGTCCTTCCAAGCCCCCACCTCTTCGAGGTGCCCCCTGCCACTCTACGACTCCGCGCGCCTCATGACCCCCAGCAGAGGCATGGCCTTCCGAATGGCCAGTCTCACGCTGGGGCTCCGGGCAGCTCAACGGATTCGATACCCCATCGGCCCAGCTAGCTTGGGCTAGCCCGATACATCGCACCGCCATTGTGTCTCAATGGGGACACTCGGGTGAGTAGCGGCCCCCCCTCTCCGCCAGGGCTCTCCTCAAAGCCTCGTCCGTTACCTCTCTCCTCCAACCTCTCTTCTCCCACCCCTTCCCCACCCAGGTCCCACCAGCCCCCGGCTAGGTCTGCCTCCCCTGTCGTAACTCGCCTCCCTTTCATCCTCTCTGGTCCTTTCCCAGCCCCCACCTCTTCGAGGTGCCCCCTGCCACTCTAGGACTCCGAGCGCCCCATGACCCCCAGCAGAGGCATGGCCTTCCGAATGGAAGTAGACACCAGACTCACGCTGGGGCTCCGAGCATCTCAACGGAGTGGATACCCCACCAGCCCAGCTAGCGTGGGCTAGCCCGATACATCGCACCGCCGTTGTGTCTCAATGGCGCCAGTTGCCTGTGTAGATTGCCTCTTCATCTCCCCCATAGGTGGACATCGGTGAGACTCCGTGAGTCAGACAGCGCAGGTCGTAGTGAGCAGATAGCCGTACCTGTCCGGACCTTTACGGCCACATGGAGGCGGACCCATCCGACGGTCGCCCCCGCACGCCCCCAGATCCTCTGCCCACCCCCTAGCGACGCCTTGCTGCGCCGAGTGCGCAGCAGCTACCCTGAGGTTTGATAGGGACAGAGAAGGGGTGATGAAGATGATGACGATGATGATGCTGATGATGCTGCTGCTGCTGATGATGATTATTATTATTATCATCATAGGTGGACATCCTCCTCCCCCGCCCCTTCCTCCTCCCCTGCCTGCTACTCGTCCTTCGATCTCGCCTCCGCCCGTCTCGTCCTCTCCTCGTGTTCCTCCTCGTCGTTCTTCGACGGGGGAGGGCGATTGCCATCAGCCGTCGCGCGGCTGTGGTCAAACGGCCGTGGGCATACTCGACAAGCGACCCCAAAGAGGTGGGCAGGCTGACCAAGAGCGGATCTGGAGCTCGATCGTCGAAGCATCAGGGCCGATGCAGGGGGCCCCCCACATCCCACAGTGGGGCTAGCCCGCCACCGTGCTGCAGGATTGTAACCAGTGCTTGATGCCTGGTGCCCCCTTGGGCGTTGGTACCCATAAGCCAATCGTCTTCTTTCTGAACTTCTCCTCCTCCTCCTCCTGCTCATCCTGCTCCTCCTCCTCCTCCTCATCCTCCTCCTCCTCCCTTCCTCCTCCTCCTCCCCCTCCCCCTCCCCCTCCTCCTCCTCCGGCGTGGCGGCCACAATCAAGGGCCTTGAGGTCTTGCAGAATCTCTAGGACCGCACAAAACTTTGCAGAAATTCATCGACTCCACCTCCCCGCTCAAGAGAGTCAGGACCGACACGGTCACCAGCTGCACCTACACGAAGGTCGACAGCCTCAAGGACGGCGACATGATGCAGGAGGACCACCACACATTCGAGCTCAGGACGGCGGCCTTGCACCAGCGGGTACGTGAGCGAGAGAGTCAACTGCGTGCTGCACGTGAAGAAGGCAACACCATGCTCGGACATGCGCTGAGACGAGGGGATCTACCTGAACTGCACAGGGCACCTGCAGGATCAGTACGCAAGCATGTTCGCGAAGGTGATGATGCCCTCCAGCGAGAGGTGCTGGAGGAGACCGGCGCCCACCACGCTCTCCAGCGGAACTCCCTGGGCAGCTACTCCCTCGACAGGGCACCTCCCAGCCAAGGACGGACGCCGACTGACGAAGGTGGGCTGGCGGATGCTGCGCTCGATGATGCCCCTTCCCCAAGGGGCACGCCTTCTGAGGCTACGGATCCCGCTCCCGCTGACTGGGGGTGTGAACGCGACCACATACCTGGACAAGGCGCGCCTCTGGCTGGAGGGGGCTGGAGGGCGCGGGGGGATGCAGGAGATTCAGCCTCCGCTCCCCCCACCGCAGGCGCAGGAGGCAATGCCGGAGCCTCTGCGCGGGCGAGAAGCCGGTCAACGACCAGGAGAAGCACTTCGAGCAGTGCCAGTAAAGGATCTCGATGAGAGTCCTGGTGGAGATCTGCGACTCGTTGGCAGAGAAGGAGTTCCAGTTGGCTTGATGCGAAGGCCCTGCGGCCTCAGGCCTTCTTCCAGCGTGAGGAGAGGTTCGCGGAGAGTCAGAACCAGCGACGTGGAGGATGCTGGGTACCTGGGAACCCCAAGCGGAGACAGAGGACGCGGAGATGATGGAGCTGGCGCCCTGCCGAGCACTCAAGAGGGGCTCGGGGAGGCACGCCGAAGCGGGCCCCGAGTTCGGGCGGAGCCAGACAGCTCGCGGCCCGAGCGGCAGGGCCAGGAGCACAGTGGCGTCGGCGCGGCGCCCACGTGCTCAGGAGAGACCTCCTGCAGCGAGCCCATTGGGGGCGGGGGGCACAAGTGGTGTTTCCTGGCGAAAGAAACAGGAGGAGCCCCCCCGCCCCCCCACCAGCGGCCGCGCAGGAGGCGAGGAGGCCCCAGACGCCCAGGTGGGCATTCGTTCGAGGCGAACTCCAGGGGGATGGCGTTCGAGAGGCTCGTCGCCATGGCGACGGGAACCTCGAGGGCGAGGCCTTCGACGTCGTGAGGCCCCTCGACGAGGTCGTGCCCCTCATCTGCTGAGGGGGCTGGGCGGGCGCCCGACCCTCGACCCCCGAGGCCCACGATGTCGATATCGATATCCTCCTCCTCCTGCTCCACTTCCTCCTCCTCCTCCTCCTCCTCCTCCTGCTCCTCCTCCTTCTCCTCCTCCTTCTCCTCCTCCGCCTCCTCCTCCTCCTCCTCCTCCTCTCCTCCTCCTCCTCCCTCCTCCTCCCTCCTCTCCCTCATTTGTCCTCCTTCCTCTCTCCTCTGCCTCCTCCTGCTCGTCCCTCCCTCCTCCTCCTCCTCCTCCTCCTCCTCGTCCTCCTCCTCCTCTTCCCGGCATCCCCATCCTCCTCATATCTTCCTCCTCCTGCTCCTCCTCCTCCTCCTTCTCCTCCTGTTTCCGTCACCCCTTTCAGTTTGACTCACCCCTCGTACGTTTCGTGGCCACATATGGAGCTCCACCGGCACCCAGATGCCAGCTCTCGCACGCGGCCACCGCACCCATGTTGGGACAACCCTCACACGTTTCATGGCCCAATTGGAGCTCCACCGAAGGCCCAGATGCCAGCGTTCGCACGCGGCCTGGTGGCCTCCCAAAAAGTCTCCGAGAAATGCGAGGGCTAAGGAAAACACCCACAGGCCAAAAAGGCTGAGGGATTAGGACCAAATCTGCCTCGCTAGACGTGCGTGTCCACAGTCAGATGGATTGTGGTGGACAACTGGGGGAGACAGGGTGCTGGCGACAAGGTGCTTTTCAGCCCTCGACGACATCGGCCCCCACCCAACCGGAGGCCGAAAGAGTACCGCTGGGGGTGAAGAAGCCAACAAGAACTCGCCTAAAGCCACTCCCGGCTGGAGCCAAACCTCATGTCGGGAACGGCCAAGAGGGGGGTGTCCAAGAGGGGGGGGTGCAAATCATGACCGGCGGCATGTGCGCGGCCCAGCGGGGGGGCCAGGGACGTAATGGAATAAGAGGAGGCGCCATGAGATCTGGGGCACTATCATAGCCCCCGCCATGATGTCCACCCCCCCTAGTCATCCCCCCCCTCTTTTCCGCCCCCGAACCCAGACCCCCGACGCCATGATTTCTTCATGACGCGACCCCCAGAGGTCCGGACCTATTCGCCGGAACCGGTTTTTCACCCCGAGCCGTTTTTTGACAGCCCCGAGGGCCGGCAAGGGCCCCCGGAGGCCGAAAGCATAGAAAAGCCTCCCGTCGTGATTTTTTCATGACTCGAGGGGGTCTGGGAACATGGGGTGGGTCCTTCTTCCCCCGCGCAGCCGGGAGGAGGGCCTCCCTCGCGCGCGCGCGGGGGCCCAACGCCCAAAAATCTCGCCGGGCGGCCGGCGGGTGCCGCGGCCGGCGGCGGAGGCGGAGGCGCGTCCTCCGCGGACGCTTCCGCCTGCGGCGGGGCAGCCACGGCAGGCTGCGGGGGCGGTGCACCCGAGGATTCTCCGTCCGTCACCACCGTCCTCTCCTCCTCCCCCGTCCGCCAGCGTCCTCTCCCGCCGTGTTCACTCCTCCTCCGCCCTCGTCCTCCTCCTCCTCCTCCTCCTCTTCCTCCTCCTCCTCGGGCCTATTCCTCCCTCCCCTCCTCCCTCATCTGCCCCGTTGATCGTCCTTTACCTTCCGCTCCCTCCTCTTGCAACTCCCCCCTCTTCCGTTATTCGAATGATCCCGCTTCCTTTTCTTCCCTGCTCCCCGTGTTCCTCCTCCACTTCGTCCCCCGCCTCCTCCACCTCGACCTCCTCCACCTCCTCCTCCTGCGTCAGCCCCCCTTCCTTCACCATCGGCCCTCCTCCGACCCCCTCTTCCACCCCGTTCTCCTCCGCATCACTCCTTTGCCCCCTCCCTCTCTCCCTTCCCTTCCCCTTCCCTCCCTTCCCCCTCTTGTGCTCCGCTGGTCCCCCTTGAGCCAGATAGATGGTCGGGACTCCCGCCTCCCTTCTCATTTTATTCCTCCGCCTCCCTTTTTCCACTCCTCGTCCGCAGGTTTCTGGAGAAGTGCACCTAGAGGAACTGAACCAGGGGAAGCAATTGAGGCGCTTTCGCGTAATCTGGCATCGTGCCCCTCCCACCCACCATGTTTCCCAATGCGCTGATTCTCCTCTACACAACCACGGCATGATGCAGCCGCGAAACCAAACGGAACCCTTGTTGATCGAGCTATGCGCAATCCAAAAAAGGAGCCGGAAAAAAAGGAGGGAGGCGACAACGATGATGGACTCCGATCCCGGACAAGTGGCCAGTGCTTGGGCAAGAGCGCCGTTCTGAACGATGGGAGCAGAGCGTCGACCTTCGAACGAGGCCACCGCTGCAACCGGAACATCAGTTTGAAACGACGAGCACGTTCCGACTGACGAGCAACATCGAGCACCACCCTTTTTGAAGTCGTCTCCGCTCAATCACAGCATGCGGGAAAACACCCGGCCTCGCTCGTACAGGATCTGGGGGGAGAGAGGACCGTAGCATGCAAACGAAGTGCGCTCGCGCCACAGCTGGCATCCCACCGCTCCCGCCCGTCCCTTCCCGACGTCTTGTTTTCGGTATCCGCCGGCGCATGTCATAGCGGATCTGGAGCCCCGTGTCGTGCGCAATTCAGTGAGGGGAGCTGCGCACATAGGAGGAGGATGCGGAGGAGGGGGGGGAGAAGGAGGCGAGAAAGAACGGCGGAGTAGGAGTAGGAGTCGAGCTAGCCAGCTCGAGCGAGTCAAGCATGGCATGCCCAGTCCCACCCGCCCTCCCACAACATAAGAAGCAAAGCTGGCACAACTGGGGGCCGAAGTCACACCGGCCAGCCGGTTTGGTACAGCTGATGCGGCCGCGATGGCGGTTGCCGACGGGAACTGGCGAGCGCGTGTTGAATGCCGCGCACGCATTGCCAGACGAGTCGAGAATGGCCCGGTACACCGCAGGAAGCCAGAGGTGGCCGGAGGAAGCCCGACGGTCTGACAGGACACCCCAAAGCATTTTTGTGAAAAAGCATTGGGTTTTTGATGTTTTTATGTTGAAATGCTTGCAAACACACGGTGTTCGGTAGGATTCTGACATGAACGCGCGAGTGTGCTCTTTGTGGTATTTTTTGCACAGGATTCGCGGCCTGGGTGCATGACAGAGCATCGCGAGTGCACCGCGCGATGACGTGAAATCGCTGGATTTGACAGAATTCTTAAGATTCCTATGGTTTTCCTATGATTTCAGCAAGAGAGCCCGGGCGGGAAATTTGTACAATTTTTGTGAAAAAGCATTGGGTTTTTGATGTTTTTATGTTGAAATGCTTGCAAACACACGGTGTTCGGTAGGATTCTGACATGAACGCGCGCGTGTGCTCTTTGTGGTATTTTTTGCAATGGATTATCGCCGTGGACGACAGGACGTCCATGTCGAGAGGCAAAAATAAGAAAAATGTTGATTTTGTATTGTTTTTTACAGGTTAGGATGGGACCACCCGGATGCGGCCCCTATCTGCCGGCCTGAGGGGGGAGTAGGAGTATATTCTAATAAGGAATAAGGATAGGAGTAGGAGTAGAGGAGGAGTAGAGTCAAGCTAGCCAGCTCGAGCGAGTCAAGCATGGCATGCCCAGTCCCACCCGCCCTCCCACAACATAAGAAGCAAAGCTGGCACAACTGGGGGCCGAAGTCACACCGGCCAGCCGGTTTGGTACAGCTGATGCGGCCGCGATGGCGGTTGCCGACGGGAACTGGCGAGCGCGTGTTGAATGCCGCGCACGCATTGCCAGACGAGTCGAGAATGGCCCGGTACACCGCAGGAAGCCAGAGGTGGCCGGAGGAAGCCCGACGGTCTGACAGGACACCCCGAAGCATTTTTGTGAAAAAGCATTGGGTTTTTGATGTTTTTATGTTGAAATGCTTGCAAACACACGGTGTTCGGTAGGATTCTGACATGAACGCGCGAGTGTGCTCTTTGTGGTATCTTTTGCGCAGGATTCGCGGCCTGGGTGCATGACAGAGCATCGCGAGTGCACCGCGCGATGACGTGAAATCGCTGGATTTGACAGAATTCTTAAGATTCCCATGGTTTTCCCATGATTTCAGCAAGAGAGCCCGGGCGGGAAATTTGTATAATTTTTGTGAAAAAATATTGGGTTTTTGATGTTTTTATGTTGAAATGCTTGCAAACACACGGTGTTCGGTAGGATTCTGACATGAACGCGCGCGTGTGCTCTTTGTGGTATTTGTTGCAATGGATTATCGCCGTGGACGACAGGACGTCCATGTCGAGAGGAAAAAATAAGAAAAATGTTGATTTTGTATTGTTTTTTACAGGTTAGGATGGGACCACCCGGATGCGGCCCCTATCTGCCTGCCTGAGGGGGGAGTAGGAGTATATTCTAATAAGGAATAAGGATCGAGGAGGAAAGAGGAGGGAGATAGGAGGAGAGAGGCGGGGAGGATAAGGGAGGACAGAGGCCGGAGGAGGAGGAGGAGGAGGAGGAGGGGGAGGAGGAGGAGGAGGAGGAGAAGAGGGTGAGCAGGAGCGAACGTAGCTGGCGGCCACTTTCGTCTGCTAGGCTATACAAGCTGCGGCGCGCGGGCCTGGCCCCCGCTTGTGGCAGCGGGAAGGCAGAAGGCCTGGCGGGCAGCGGCGGAGGCGCGGTAGTACGTGTTCGGGTCCGTGGCGACGAAGTCCCCCAAGATGTAGAACGCGAGGGTACCGATGCCCGCGCGGATGGCCAGCTGGCGATCCCGCTCTCGCCGCCGCTGGTAGTCGAGCTCGCACTCAGCTGGCCGCGGGGGCACGCGATGTTGTGGGCCATTTTCGGGCACTGGAGCAAGAGCAGAATGACGTTTGGGCGGTCACACCCCCACATGCACTAGAATTTCTGCAGGCGCGCGAACAAGCGACGAGCTCAGGGCGACCGTGCGCCCGTGAGGGCTTTGAGGGTGGCCCATGTCCGCGATGGAGGCTGAGTCGCCATGAACCTGTGGAGGCGGGTTTAATGCTCGGCAATAATCGCGATGAGGTCGCGCCTATAGACCAGGTCTGGCTTGCCTGGCACTGCTCCTTCGCGATGTTTGTCGTCGCTGCAGAAGAGCTGCTGGTCGGCCGCGGCTGGGTAGAGGGCGCGCTGGGCGCGCGCACAGCGTGGGCGGACCCGACGCTCGGCAGCGGCGGAGCGGCGCGGCGCACCCAGACGGTGAAACGCGCTCGGAGACGCTGCGCATAACGCCGAGGAGTGCGAGTTCCACGCGGCGGCGCGCCATGTAGGAGGTGGCCCAGGTGCCCTCGAAGCGCTCGGTGGCGTCGCGACGAGGAAGAACCCGCGCGTGAAAGAGCGGCAGGGGCAGGTCGAGACGAAGCAGCTTGTGGGCATGCACCACACACCATGGGTGCCAGTCGCGCTCGATGACGGTGCTGCGTCCTTCCAGGAGGGTATAGATCACCGGGGGCCTTGGCTACCCTAGGCCCTACCCAAGGCCCTAGGCTTCCCAAGGGTAGGCCCTACCCAAGGCCCTAGGCTTCCCAAGGGTAGGCCCTACCCAAGGCCCTAGGCTTCCCAAGGGTGGAGGCCCTACCCAAGGCCCTAGGCCCTAGGCTCCCAAGGGTAGGCCCTACCCAAGGCCCTAGGCTTCCCAAGGGTAGGCCCTACCCAAGGCCCTAGGCTTCCCAAGGGGTAGCCCCAGGGTAGCCCTAGGGGTGGGCCCCAGGGGTAGCCCCAGGGTAGCCCTAGGGGTAGGCCCTAGGGGTAACCCTTTATTGCGGATTACAATATGATTCCTCTGGTCGAGCGGGCGGGCGGGACATTAATAGCATTGGTTGCCTTGGTGGCGGATTACATATATTTATTCCCTGTGTGGTGGATTATCAACTGATTATTCTTGTCGGGCGGGCGGGCGGGACACTAAAGGCATTGATTGCATGTGTGGCGGGTGGCACACTGATTCTTATTGTGGCAGATTACACATTGATTCCGTTTGTCGGGCGGGCGGGCGGGGCATTAAAGGCAATGATTGCTTTGGTGGCGAATTACGAATGGATTCTCTTTTATTGCGGATTACAAACTGATTCCTTTGGTCGGGCGGGCGGGCGGGACATTAAAAGCATTGGTTGCTTTGGTGGCGGATTACAAAGTGATCCCATGTGGAATCGGGTTACAAGTTGATTACTATTGTGGCGGATTACAAGCTGATTCTTTAGGTCGGGCGGGCGGGCGGGACATTAAAGGCATTGCTTGCTTTGCTGGCGGATTACATATTGATGCCCTTTGTGGCGGAGTGGGAGTGGAAGAGGAGGAGAAGGGGGAGGAGGAGCAGGAGGGGGAGGCGGAGGGCGACGATGACGACGACGACGACGACGACGACGACGACGACTGTCTGGGCCTGGAGCGCGCCCGGCGGGGCGCGCCTTCCTGAGCGCACGCCGACGCGAGGGAGACGCCGAGGACCGACGAAGACCTGCTCGGCCCTCGGTCTTCGAGGAGGTCTGGGCTTGGGCCCCCCTCCTCCTCCTCCTCCTCCTCCCCCTCCTCCTCCTCCTCCTCCCTCCTCCCTCCGCACGCCTCCTCCCTCCTCCCTCCTCACTCCGTCCGCCCGCCTCCTCCCTCCCCCCTGCTCCCGCTGCCTCCTCCGCCTCCGCCGCCACCTCCTCCTCCTCCTCATCCTCCTCCTCCTCCTCCCCCTCCTCCTCCTCCTCCTCCTCCACCTCCTCCTCCTCCCTCGCTACTCCCTCGATCCCCTGCTTCCCCCCCCCCCCGCTCCCCCTTCCGAGGGCAGGGCGCCCGCGCCGCCCCCCGGCGACCGCGGCCCCGGCGCCGCAGACCCCCCCTCGCTGACCCCCCCTCTGGGACCCCCCCTCGCTGACCCCCCCCTCGCAGACCCCCCCTCACAGACCCCCCCTCTGGGACCCCCCCTCGCTGACCCCCCCATCGCTGACCCCCCCTCGCAGACCCCCCCTCGCAGACCCCCCCTCTGGGACCCCCCCTCGCTGACCCCCCCTCTGGGACCCCCCTCACAGACCCCCCCTCGCTGACACCCCTCGCAGACCCCCTCGCTGACCCCTTCGCTGACCCCCCCTCGTGACCCCCCCCGCCTCCTCTGGACCCCCCCTCGCTGATGAAAACCCCCCCTTGGGACCTCCCCGCCTCGCCTGGACCCCTCACAGACCCCTCCTCCCCTCGCTGACCCCCCCCCCCCCCTCGC